>CM061063.1:11584362-11952248 GCA_030762895.1 Sophora flavescens | reverse complement strand
TTTTCTCATTCTGTTTTGTATTTCCTTTTATCATGAGTAGTTAAATCCCCATTGTTGGGTTTGATGTAGCTTTTTACGAACTTGTTGTATTTGATTTGGTGTTTAAATACAGTCCTGTTTCTTTATGAGTATGTGATTCTCATTTAATCTTTCCTTGGCTTAGCTACCCGTAGAAATGATTTGTTGCTTTTGATAGATGACTGAAAGGTTGAATTGTTAAGGCACTCTTAGATCATATGCCAAGTGGTTCAAGAATCTAGACATAGGTGTTGAATGCTTGCAATGTTTATAAGAATCTTGACTTAATGCAAAATCATGATTAATCCACACAAAGACATTAGGGTTTGATTTGGGGTTTTTAGGCTCAATGCACCTAAGACATTAGGCTTGAGTATCTTAGAAAAAGCTATTGTCGCATAGTGAAGTAGGACTTGTGTTGATAGCCATTGCATTGCAGTTGAGGTAGGATTAGTGTAGTCTAACCCTATGATCTGGACCGTATGTCGATTGCCTTCAGTGTTGATATAATTCCCAAAAGACCAAAAAAATATTGTTTTGCTTTCTTTATTTTACTGTTTAATCCTCTACTTTTAGTTAAGTCTAAATAGTTGAGGAATTTGCGAATTTGGTAATTGACATCCAATCCGTGTGGATACGATAGCAGAGTCACCGCCACGCGTGATTACTTGATTGCGACGAGGTGCACTTGCCTTTAATTATATTTCTAAAAATACACGCATCAAGTTTTTGGCGCGTTCTGAAGAGATGGCTTTTGTCAATATCATTGGTAACAAATGAGACAACTAGTTTAAGACAATTTTTTATTTTATTTTTACATTTTATATTTGATATTTTTCTTTTGTCGATTTGTATATATTTGAATTTTGTTTCTTTGATCTTTAGGAAATTAATTGTGCAAATGAGGTGAAAATTGGTTTGGCGGGATCATGGACTTTAATTGTGACTGTCATACGATCTTGAGAATTGAAGTCTCGATTGCAAGTGTGCCGGGGTAGATATCTTCGATTAAGCGTAAACATCAATAGTGAGTAATGGTTGTCAAGAACTGTGTCTCTCTCCACCGAGTGGTAGGTTATGCTGAATGGGAAATCAATTTCCCAGCCTGCCCCTCATAAGTGGGGAACTCTCGAAACAATACTTTGATGGATGAAGGGGAACATTGGGAATCTTCCACACACTACATGTAAAACCACCGACCATCACCATTGGAAGTTGCTTGGAGGCACAGGAATCACGCGTTCGGTCGGTTGAGCAACCCATCTGGGATGGTGACCCTCACTTAGAGGCATTTGGAGACTTCATGGCAACAACGAATGGAAGAATTAAAAATCAGAAGATACTGTTCGAGTCTCGAAGTGCGTGAGGAACTCTGACCTACTATCCAGAAATGCCAAATGGGAACTTGATGGATGATGATGAAGATGATCACAATGATGGAGGAGGAGGAAGAAGAATTGGGAGTGCATAGATTAAAAGAAGTAGAAGACCATTGTTTTGGAGAACATAGTTGCACCATTTCCCATTGAACCCTTGGTAAGGAGCACAGAGAGAAGCGATTGGAGGACATCTATCTTTCACCATGCTTGGAGATGATGAAAAACTTTTGGAATTAGATGGTGCTATTGGTTCACATGCATGTGTGTGGAATGGGATGGGAGAAACACTTGTGTGGTTGTGCGGAGATTCGCATATTTGGAAGGTGATAGATTTGGCAATCTTGAGAGTGAAGATTGTCCGAAGCGGAAACGGCTGCTGAGCCTCTCGGTTGTTTGCCCCTCCGCGTTTTAAATTGAAACAATGGGTTCGTGCCTCTACGGGTTGAACCCCATTTTTTATTGGGGAGAAGATTTTGTGGATGAAGGGTCAATTTTGTTACCCGAGAATGGAAATTCAACGACGTTTGGTGGTCACCATGATTTCAGAAACTCAACTCCCGTATTTATCTTTATGCGTGGGATCCAGATTGAAGGATCTTTCATAGTTAGCATTCCTGGTCCTGCTCTGCAATTGTGGGATCGGTGGATGCTTCATAATAGTCAAGCTAGTGGCGTTAAAGCTTGTTGGAGAGCAACCCAGCTTTTTCTTATCACTTCTCTTTAGTTAATTTTGTTTTGCTTGACCTGTTGGATGATTTGGAAGCTCGAGAGGTTTTGTTAAAAATTTTGTTAAGTGTCTTGATTTGAATAAAGGAAGGAGAAAAGAACGAGGAAAAACGGCCAACAAGCATGTGAGCCAACACCCACTTTCCGCCTCGGTAAAAGTAGTTCCATTTTTTTTTTTTTGTCTTTATTTTATTTTCTTCTCCTCTCGAACTTGCTTGTTTACATTGGGGACAATGTAAATCTTTAAGCTTGGGGTAGGGTAATCTTTTGCTTGCATTGTAAATGTTCATTCATATAGGCTTAAGTTTGCATGATCACATGATTCGGTTACCTGCTTAAATTGAGCTTATGATTGTGAGAACTAGGTGCCAATTAAATTGTGATAGTGGATTTTTGAACCTAGGGCTGTTTATTCTTGTGATATGGTTGTAAATGAATATGCTTGAGATGATCTTGGATAGTTGATGATTAGCGTATGTTTCTATAGACTTGTGTTTTCTTGGTTCTTGTGTGGTAAATGTGAGCTTTTGAGCCATTGGGGTACTCACTAAATCGCCCCCATTCTTTTGTGTAGAGTGTTACTCCTCTTGGTTTGTTTTCTCTGAGAACTTGACTTAAGCCATGTTAAAGCTTAAAATTTTTTGGAAACATTTTTGAAAATGATTGAGGCAATAGGTATTTTTGAGCCTACGAGTTTTGAATGATGAAATGCTACCTTAGTTTCCTGATTTTGAGCACGAATGAATAAAATGCTTTTCTTGGTACCCTCGAAAATTTTGATACATATACTTGATAAGGGACCTTCTAAGTATTACAAAAGGGTGAAAAAGGTAGTTGAAAGTTTGGGACAAGAATCAGAAAAAAGAAAAAAAAAACAAAATAATTCTTTTGAGTTGAAAAATCTCCCCTCTCCAATTATAAAAAAAAAAAAAGAAAAGAAAAGAAAAGAAAAATATAAAGAGATGGGGATGACAAAAAAGTGAAAAATAAAAGAAAAAGAAAGAAAAGAAAGGTGGAAAAATGTGAAAACCCAAGAAGGTATTTTAGAAGGTGTCTTGTGTTGAAATGTTTGATACTTGGTTTAGCCTTTTGAAATATCCCTTTCTTGTTATCCCGCCTAAGATTAATCCCTTGGCCACGTTATAACCAAATAAACCTCTTGATTCTTAGGTGTTTTCATAAATAAAGTGGAGATTTGGTTGATAGTCAAGCATATGGTGGAATCTTCCTTGAGGAAAATGGAGCGAAGTTATATATACTTGAACACTTGAGTGAGTGAGACAAGAAAGAGAACCAAGCAAATAAACAAGCTTGGTGAGCTTCAAGTGAGCAAGAGTGCAGAGTGTAGTGAGAATGTGAGTCTAGAAAACTTAAGCTAATTGGACTTGAATTGATTGTCTCTTCTTTGAATTGTTTGTTTGCCTATTACTTGGATCATTTGCTCGGGTTCTTAGTTCATATCCATGTTTTGTTGTTTATCTCTTTGGACTTAGTTTTTGCTTGAGGACAAGCAGGAGTCTTAACTTTTGGGGTGATTTGATGAGTGCGATTTTACCTCATTTTCATGTACATTTCCGCATGCATTTGCATATAGTTAGGTAGTTTAGTGTTGATTTTGTATAGTTTTCCTTTGGAGCGGATGAGGTGGTTTTGTGTGTTGTTTTGCGAAGTGGAGAAAAAGCTGTGCATATTTGGCTATAATAAAGGTTGGATGAATTAGGAGGCCTTAAAAGGGAAGAAAATGAGCTAAGCAGAGCCCATCACGGTCGGCGTGATGACCATCACGGCCAAAGTGATCAAGCGGAAGCGAAGGCAAAAGTCGAGGAAGGCCTCACGGCTGCCCGTGATATGAATCCATGCAGTGACTTAGGATTCGGCGTCGCGAACAAAGGGCTCGCCTCGCGGTGACCATTTGTGCAAATTCGCCCAAGTCGAAGCGTCATGCCCTGGCGTGATGGACATCACGGCCGTGACAGGCAACGGACCTATAAATAAACCTCGCTGAGCAATTAGGGATCTGCCTTGGAGGCGGTGAGGGTGGCGGTGGAGAGGTTTCTACGCAAATAGGGGGTGTTTTCTCTTCCTCTTGGATGGGGAGAAGATGGAGGAAGCTTGTCTATGAGTGTTTCTTCATCCTTTTTCTCATTCATTTTGTATTTCCTTTTTATCATGAGTAGTTAAATCCCCATTGTTGGGGTTAGATGTAACTTTTCTGAACTTGTTGTATTTGGATTTGGTGTTTTAATGCAAGTCTCTATTTCTTTATGAGTATGTGATTCTGTGTTTAATGCTTTCCTTGGCTTAGCTACCCATAGGAATGATTTGTTGCTTTGATAGATGATTTGAAAGGTTGGTGTTAAGGCATGCTCATGAATCATATGCCAAGTAGTTCAAGAATCTAGACATAGGTGTTGAATGCTTGCAATCTTATAAGTCTTCGACTTAATGCAAAATCACGTGATTAATCCACCTAAGACATTAGGGTTTGATTTGGGGTTTTAGGCTCAATGCACCTAAGACATTAGGCTCGTATTTTAGAAAAGGCTTGATTGTCATAATTGAAGTAGGACTTGTGTTGATAGCAATTCATTGCAATTAAGGGAGGATTAGTGTAGTCTAACCTAACAATCTTAGCCATATCTCTGTTTTGCCTTCAAGTGTTGATATAATTCCCAAAAAGACCAAAAATATTGTTTTGCTTTCTTTATTTTCCTCTGTTTTAATCCTCACACTTTAGTTAAGTCTAAATAGTTGTTGAATTTGCGGGTGGTAATTGACATCCAATCCACTGTGGATACGATAACTTGGTCTCACTACCGTATTACTTGATTGCGACGAGGTGCACTTGCCTTTAATTATATTTCTAAAAATACACGCATCACCCTCGCGGGTCTTTCTACACCTAAACCTAACCAAGTTTGTAAGTTACTTAAATCTCTTTATGGCTTAAAACAATCTAGTCGTCAATGGTTTGCTCGCTTGTCTTCATTCTTGATTTCACATGGTTTCTCTCAATACAATTCGATTGTTCTTTATTCATCAAATCTTCTAAAACTACATTCACTGTTTTACTAATTTATGTAGATGACTTAGTTCTTGCGAAGTAATGATATTCTTGACATTGAGCTAATAAAAGCAGTTTTGCATTCTACTTTTAAAATCAAAGATTTAGGTCCTTTAAAATATTTTACGGGCCTTGAAATTGCTCGTTCAAATCAAGGTATTCATATTTGTCAACGTAAATATGCATTAGACATCTTAGATCAATGTGGTTTATTGGTGCAAAACTCTGTGCCCGCTCACCTTACAAAGGGCTCTCGGCTAAGTGCGATCTTGGTAATGTTCTTCTCGATCTTACTCCTTATAGGCGACTCATCGGTAAGCTCCTTTACTTAACTACTACATACGACTTGAGTTTTATGTTCGGCGACTTAGACAATTCATGCACGTCCCACTCATTTGCATCAGCCGTCTCTGTCTCGCATTCTTCGCTATCTTAAAGGATCACCAGCCAAAGGCCTTTTTTACCCATGTGATTCCACTCTTGACTCAAGGCTTCGGTCGATTCGATTGGGCAATGGTCGTGTCATCGCGCACGTGCTAAAAGCGGCGGTTTATAAAAGCTGTAGTTTAGGAAGCGTGAACTCGGATCTCGTCTCACGAGGCCTCGTGACTTGTTATTTATCACAAAGATCATTTTTTTGTGGGGGGGGGGGTTGGATTTGAATACAATTAAGAAAACAAAGCAATAGCAGAGCAATAAAGCGGAGCAAGTTTAAAAGATTATCAAATAGCTAAAGCGATTAATCTATTGTTCTCGATTTCCCAGCTATCATCGGTTCATGTAAATTCCAAGCCCTAAGCGATTCTAATCCCCTTTCGATTGTAGCAACAATTAACAAACGAGATCGCTACTCCGAGATATATGTTCCTATTCCCGAATTAAACAAACGGGGTTAAGCCCTCATGAACTAAGCGAACATGAATGAACACATAGCGAATTAAACAAGCGCGATTGAGTATAGGAACATAACATCACGAAATGAATCAACACACACTATACACTCTGAATTAAATAAACAGAAATATATAGTATAGTATTGAAAAGGGAAAAGCATATAAAATAGGAATTACAAAACCTCAAGTGTGGTGGAAATCAATTACGATGGACTAATCCAAGAAATTAGTTCTCCATGGAAAAAGGAAACACACAGAAAATATGTAAAAACTATAGAGAAGCAAAAGTTCCTCCAATCTGCCCCGAACAACAATTTATAATATTCGAAACCGAGCCCACTCGCGAGGCGAATCCTCACTCGTGAGGCGAATATCATGAAGAGTCCGCAACGTTTGGTCTTCTCGCGGGGCGAGAATCTTGCTCGCGTGGTGAGGAATGGAAGAGTCATGGCTTCGGTCTTCGATCTCGTGAGGCGAGACATGGATCCTTGAGGCAACACAGAATGGGTTGCATTTCTCTGGAACGGTCATCGCTCGGGTCGCGGCGAGGTGTTGTTGCAGGCGAACGGAGAGAGGATGACATTTTTGCTGTTCGGTGGCTTCCGAGGTTCGCGTGGCGAGGACTCTCGTGGCGAACACCTCAAGACTTGAAATTTCCACTGATTCTTTATTCCCTTAACTACTAAGTTAACTTTGAAAACAAAGAAATAACCATAAGTGATTTATTTGACTACAAACTAGCTAAATTAACCTAAAACTACTTAAAGGACTCAAAATGTTGCTTAAGGACAATCAAGTCTAATTTGGGTGAAAATGAGATATAATTAGCACAAAACCACGGTCATACTAGCCATAAAACTAGATGAGCGAGGGCTTATCAAAAATACCCCAAACTTAAACTTTGCTTGTCCCCAAGCAAACTACAACTCAAAAATCAAAAGACTCAAAACATGGCAAGCCTAAAAGATTCAATCAACTTTGCACAAATTTCAAGCAATACATCAAAACAGTTTTCTTCAATGTTCCCCCCTTTCAAACAAAGCAATCCCATTCAATTATTACGAACATTTGAGAATTTCATCATTCAAACAATCATTAATCTAAGCTAGGGATCCAAGTTACACACAAGAGAGAGATCACCAAATTCAAATAATGCATTCCTCAAAAGGGCATTTAGTGTTTCACTCAAGCGCTCGGTTTTGTCGGGGCAATCAACAATTCACTCAATTCACCTTTGGAAGCACTTCCCATAAATTTGATTTTCATCTCCAAATGATTCCTCTGAGAAAACATGCATGCAACATCAAAAGGTCTTTTATGGTTGTAATGGGGCTCGCTAAGGGTAGGATATACAAAGGTCTTGGGTGAAGTCCCTAGGAACTAAGAGAGCATGAAAGCAGTTTTATACATTGAATTTACACTCCAATTCCTTTCTTCATTTATCATTTTGCCTTGGGTGACTACAGCCTTTTCTTCTAATACTTTTATTTTTACATTTTTACACTTTTCTCTCTTTTTTTTTTTAACATTTTTTTTTTTCTTTGCCTTTGGCTCCAACCTTTTTATTTTCTTTTTCTTTTTCTCAATCTAGAATGACATGTCACATCCTTATAGCCACCCCAAACTTAGTTTCTTGCAACCAACCTCTTACTAAGATTCCATGCTCTCCTAATCCTAAGATCGGGTTAACATGGTTTTTGAATTTTGGCTCATAATATAAGGTCATCAAGAATGAACAAGGCTAATTAGGCTCAGAAGGGGCTAACTAGGGAACATGCATTAGGAATTGGTTATTTTTAGGCCAAGTGGTTATTTACAAAGAAAATTCTGCCTAAATCATTTGAAGCAAACACATAAACATGCAAACCAAGAAGAGATTCAAGCAAATTCAGGAAAGTGCAATCCAAAAGTGATTCTCACAGTCAAAAACATGTTGGAGGCTCAAATCCTCATAGGGACATTTTTGCAAATTGTTTGGCAGAGATTCTATCCCTAGTGTGTGTTTCCCTTCACCCCAAACTTATCATAAATCATGTCATCACAACAAAAGCTCAAAGTTCGGTTTTCAATCACATGGGGATCAACTTTTCAAAAAAAAATAAAAAATCAACCTAGGGGAATCATCACATAAATCATGCAATCAATCTGTGCCAAAATCAATCAAAACCAATCAAGCTCACCAACCAAAGACTTACACAATTTATTCGAACACAAGACCAACCAAACACAAAACAAAGCTACAATTAGTTCCTCCCCCACACTTAAAACATACATTGTCCCCAATGAAACAACATAACTATAAAAATCGGAGTGAGGGAAAGGAAAGGGTGCTCCCGATCAGAGTGTCGGTGTAGGTGGGAGCTTCCAAGGAGAGCTCCTCAGCAATAGCATCGTCAGGAACACCAGCAGCCACACCATGGAATGGCTTCAGCCTCTGCCCGTTAACCTTGAAGGACTTGTTGCTACCTGCATCTTTAATCTCTACTGCACCATTAGGAAAAACATTAGTAACAACAAATGGGCCAATCCACTTGGACCTAAGTTTCCCAGCCATCATTTTTAGGCGGGAGTTAAACAGTAAGACTTGCTGGCCCACAGAATTTTTTTTCCTAGGAATCATCCTATCATGAAAATATTTTGTTTTCTCTTTATAAATCCTGGAGCTTTCATAGGCTTCTAGCCTAAGCTCCTCAAGCTCTTCTGCTGGAGTTTCCTTTCAATACCAGCTTTCTTCATTTCCAATTCTGACACTTGACTGCCCAATATGCACGATGCTCGACTTCCACAACGAGGTGACATGCCTTACCAAAACCAAGCCTAAAGGGGGACATCCCTATTGGCGTCTTGAAAGCGGTCCTCTGAGCCCACAGTGCATCTTCCAGATGGCGGCTCCAGTCCTTTCTATTCGGCTGCACCATTTTCTCTAAAATCTGCTTGATCTCCCTGTTTGATATCTCAGCCTAGCCATTGGTCTGGGGATGATAAGCAGTGGAAACTCTATGCTGCACAACTCCATATTTCACGAGTAAGGCTTCCATGGCACGGTTGCGAAGTGAGTGCCACGATCACTGATAATAGCACGAGGTATGCCAAACTGCAAAAATATTGGACCTAACAAATTTTGAAACAACTTTAGCATCGTTAGTCCTAGTGGGGATTGCTTCCACCCACTTTGAAACATAGTCAACGACCAAAAGAATATATACAAAACCAAAGATGCGGGGAAAGGACCCATAAAGTCGATTCCCCACACATCAAAAAAGCTCACAAAAAAAAAACATGGGCTGTGAGGCATCTCACTCCTACGAGTGATGGCAAGCCCTCTTTGTTTGGCATTCCTTACAATTCCGGGTGAGACCTCATAGGCATCTCTAAAAATTGTGGGCCATGTGAGACCTAGAATCTAGGACTTTTCTTGCTGTCCTCTGTGGTCCAAAGTGTCCCCTACTAGAGAGGCATGAGAAAAATGCGGGATGGACTACTTGTCTCATAATCGGGGACACACCTCCGAATAACACGATCACCGCAAAACTTCCAAAGGTACGGATCATCCCACACATAGTACTTTGAATCACTCTTGAGCTTGTGGATCTTGGATCTACTTGTACCTACGGGGAACAACACCACAACAAGAAAGTTAACAATGTCGACAAACCATGGAGTCACCCCATGCGGATGTAGAGAAGGTGTTCATCCGGAAAATCATCTTGGATGGGAGAAGGATCCTCGTCCGCGCTGTTCGGCTCAAGTGATCGGCTACCAAATTTTCGGCTCCACTCCTGTCTTTTATCTCCACATTGAACTCTTGGAGCAAAAGCACCAACCGAATCGGTCTTGGCTTCGCTTCCTGGTTTCTTTAACGGTGCTTGAGTGCATGGTCAGTGAAAACAATAACATTTGAACCTAGCAAATATGACCTAAATTTATCAAGTGCAAACACAACAGCTAGCAGTACCTTGACAGTGCTGGTGTAATTTGATATTGCAACATATAATGTCATAGAATCATAATGAATGAAATGGGCAGCCTTGCACAACCTTTGTGCTAGAACCGCACCCACAGCATAAAAAGAAGAATCACACATGAGTTCAAAAGGGAGGGTCGATCGGGGAATTGGATGGGGGGTAGAAGTCAATGCTCTTTTCGGGTAGTCAAATGCCTTCTTGCTTTTGTCATCAAAATGGAACATGGCATCATTCTTGACAAGTTTGACAATGGCGGGGCTATCTTCTTTGAAGTCCTAAATGAAGCGCTGTAGAAACTTGCATGACCAAGAAAGAACGGATCTCGAGACCGTAAGATGGGTAAGGCAATGTTGAAATCACATCAATTTTTGCGGGGATCTCTTTGAAATACCCTCTTTAGAAATAACATGACCAGAACAATCCCATGTTCTACCATAAAGTGACATTTTTCATAGTTCAAAATCGGATCGGTCTCAATGCATCTTTCTAGAACTAAACTCGGACTATGCAGACATGCATCAAATGAGGAGCCATATACGGTGAAGTCATCCATGAATACTTCCATGCAATTTTCAATAAATTCGGTAAAAATGCTAAGCATGCATCTTTGGAAAGTGCCAGGAGCATTACAAAGGCCAAATGGCATCCTCCTATAGGCAAGCGTGCTTAGAAGGGGCACGTGAAAGTGGTCTTTCTATGATCCTCGGGGCAATATGGATTTGGAAGTAACCGGAAAAGCCATCAAGAAAATAGTAACGAGATTTACCAGCCGGTAGTTCCGGCATCTCGATCTATGAGCGACAAAGGAAAGTGATCCTTTTTGGTGGCTGGTTCAACTTCCTATAATCTATCTGAGACTCACTTGGCTATTCCGGACTCTAGTGGGTACAAGCTAATTATTATCATTTCTTACCACTGTGAGGCCGGACTTCTTGGGTACAACTTGCACTTTGGACTTGCCCAAGTACTATCGGAGATGGGGTATATAATACCCGCTGCGAAGTTTAGTCACCTCTTTCTTCACCACATCCGAATCAATGGATTGAGCCGCCTTTGGGCCCGCCTTACTGGTTTAGCCCCATCCTCCAACAGAATTTTATGCATACATCTAGAGGGGCTAATTCCTGGGATGTCAGCTAAGGTCCTCCCAATCGCCTTCTTGTGCTTCTTCAGAACCTCCAATAGTTTTGCTTCCTGGTCAGAGTCAAGGTGGAAGAGATAATGATTGAAGTTTTCATTCGTCCCCAAGTAAGTATACTTCAGGTTCCCAGGAAGTAGCTTTAGCTCTAAGGAGGGTGGTTGCTCAATGGATGGTACATTTGGAGTAGCCATGATGTCAAGAACTTCGGCTGAACAGACAGCTTCACTCACATTATCACCCTGCAAAGTTGAATCAAGAAACTCAGCACAAACAGCACACGGATTAGTGTCAGTACAGCCAGTACATGAATATATATCATCAAATCCAGAAATAATTGGAAAATCAGAAACAAAGTCCTCATGGGTGTCATCAATAATCTCAGAAAGCAACCCTAATTGGAAAACAGAGTGCTCCTCCAGGGGATGCTTCATAGCATCAAAGATGTTAAACTTTGCCACAATATCACCAAACTCCATAGACATGGTCCCATCATTAACATCAATCTTAGTCTTAGGCGTCTTCATGAATGTGTACGCGCCAGGATTATTGGTGATCTCTTGGAATTTGTCTCTCTGCCATGTCTAGGATGTAGAAGTCGACGGGGAAGATCAACTCATCAACTTGTACCCGCATCTTCTACCATTCTCATGGGCGGGCACTGGTCTGTTGGCCAAGCTGGATAGTGAGACACATCTTGCAAGGGACCAAGATCAAGGTTATTGAAAATAGAGGTGGGCATGACATTTATGGAGGCTCCCAAATCCAACATGCAATTTTCAAATCTGCTGTCCCCAATAGTGCATGGAATAGTAAAGGTGCTGGATCCTTGCACTTCGTGGTAGTGCACAGTGGGGGTGTGAAACGGTAACTTTTTCAGTGCGGGCTTAGGCGGATAAGAGTGAAACATTTCTTCCCAAATTAACTCTCTCATTACTCTTCAACTTCCTCTTGTTGGTGCATAAATCCTTGGAAATTTAGCATACTTAGGCACCTGCTTGATCACATCTAGAAGGGGAATATTCACAGCCACCTTTCTGAACACATCTAAAATTTCCCTCTCCTTGTCTTCCCCACCAATCTTCTTATTTTTATGTACTCTGTGTGGGAAGGGGATCGGTGGTATGTACACTTTCTCATCTTCAACATCAACTGAAGGCTCAGGAGTTACCTCAACAGTTTCTTCAACTTTTTCAGAGGTTGCCTCAACAACTCTTCCAGATCTCAGAGAAATGGCACTCACATTAGGATTGGAGACATTGGGATTTATCACTGTTTGTGTAGGCAGTTGACTTGTTCTTTGAGCTTGCTGTATGTTATTTATGGATGTGGCAAGTTGTCCAACCCGTGTCTCTAAATTTTGAATGCTAGCATCCGTTCATTCTTGAGATTGACCAAGCGTATGCGCAAATTGTGAATGCTAGCATCTATTATTTCTTGAAATTGTACTGTGAGGCCTGGAATTGTGCCTGGAACTGTCCAATTTCTTCTTGCAATCTGTAGATTTTGTTCGAGTCATTTGCTTGAACATGTCCTCAGTGAAGCCCGGGAAGGTGCGAGTGGTCACTTGAGGAGGATTACAGGTCTTGCCATCGGTTGTTGTTGGGATGAGTTCCCATCTAGAAGATTAGGATGATTCCTCCGGTTGGGATGGTACCTATTTGTGGAGAGGTCGGGAGTGTTGTCTCCGGTTCATTGTTGCCTTGATTATGAGGATGGATGCATAAGCACGAGACAATTGATGACGAACTCTTCCTTCGGAATGGGGCATGCATCATACGGGTGCTCGGGAGAGTTGCACATGCCACACAACCTTGCGGTGAACTCTATCCATTGCCAATTTCTCCACCAAAAAGTGAGCCTATCAATTCTATCATCAGCGGCTTTGGTTGGAAGAAGAACTATGGACCTCATGCACACCTCTTGTTTCAAGAGAATTTATTCCGTTTGCAAGCTGTTGGGAGTTCGAGTGACATATTTTCAATTAATTGCTTGGCGTGATGAGTCTTATCAACAAGTGCTCCCCCACTATCGACATCCAAAATGTTTCTATCCATCGGTAGTAACCCTTCATAAAAATCTTGGATAAGAAGGCTGCTCGGAAATCGATCTGAGGGCAACTCGGATATCAAGCGCTTGAATCTCTCCCAATATTCACCAATGACTCATTTCCTTGCCGATGCCACATATTTCCTTCACGATTGATGCGGCTCACGGAGAGGGAAAATATCTCTCTAAGAAAACCTTCTTCAAATCGTTCCAGGTAGTAATAGAGTTTGGCTCAAGATATAACGGCCCAGGTCCTTGCGGCTCCACTGCGGTGAGAACGGGAAAGCTTTCGGCTTGATGTTATCCTCGATTACTCCCTACGATCTCAAGGTTGTGGAAGGAGCGACACGGAATTCCTTCAAATGCTTGTGTGGATCCTCACCGCAAGACCACTAAACTTTGGCAACAAGTGAATGAAACCTGATTTTAATTCAAAAGGAGTATCGGCACCGGGATATGCAATACACAAGCCATTATAATTAACATCGGGGCGAGCAAGCTGTCTTAATGTCCTTTGGTCACCCATGTTATCAAAAACAGTTTTAGAATTAGAATCACTACTAGTGCTAGCCCGAATTTCTCTACGGCGTGTGTGCAGTGTTCTTTCAATTTTAGGATCAAAATCACACAATTCAGGGCAAGTAGACCTAGTAGCCAGACCAATTCAAACAAAAACGAAAATAAAAGACAAAGAAGAAAAAAATACGAAAATAACAAACAAGAGTCCCCGGCAACGGTGCCAATTTTTGGTCGCATTTGTCGACGCGCTAAAAAAGCGGCGGTTTATAAACTGTAGTTTAGGAGCGACAACTCGGATATCGTCTCACGACTCTTGACTTGTTATTTATCACAAAAATAAGTTTTTTTTTTTTTGGGGGGGGGGTTGGATTTGAATACAATTAAGAAAACAAAGCAATAACAGCAAGCAATAAAAGCGGAAGCGAGTTTAAAAGATTATCAAATAGCTAAAAGCGATTAATCTCTGTTCTCGATTTCCCAAACTATCATCGGTTCATGTAAATTCCAAGCCCTAAGCGATTCTAATCCCCTTTCGGTTGTAGCAACAATTAACAAACGAAATCGCTATTACGAGATATATGTTTCTATTCCCGAATTAAACAAACGGGGTTAAGCCCTCATGAACTAAACGAACATGAATGAACACACGCGAATTAAACAAACGCGATTGAAGTATAGGAACATAACATCACCGAAATGAATCAACACAACACTATACACTCCTGAATTAAACAAACAGAAATATATAGTATAGTATTGAAAAGGGAAAAACATATAAAATAGGAATTACAAAACCTCAAGTGTGGTGAAAATCAATTACAGTAGACTAATCCAAGAAATTAGTTCTCCATGGAAAAAGCAAAACACACAGAAAATATGTAAAAACTATAGAGAAGCAAAAGTTCCTCCAATCTGCCCGAAACAGGCAATTTATAATATTGAGAAATGAGCCCACTCGCGAGGCGAACCCTCACTCGCGAGGCGAATATCATGAAGAGTCCGCAACGTTTGGTCTTCTCGCGGGCGAATCTTGCTCGCGTGGCGAGGAATGGAAGAGTCATGGCCACGGTCTTGATCTCGCGAGGCGAGACATGGATCCGCGAGGCGACACAAAATGGGTTGCATTTCTGCTGGAGCAGTCAGTCGGGTCGCGGGCGAGGTGTTGTTCGCGGGGCGAACCAGAGAGGATGACATTTTCTTGTTCGGTGGCTTTCGAGGTTCGCGTGGCGAGAGACTCTCGTGAGGCGAACACCTCCGGACTTGAAATTTCCACGATTCTTTATTCCCTTAACTACTAAGTTAACCTGAAAACAAAGAAATAACCATAAGTGCTTTATTTGACTACAAACTGACTAAATTAACCTAAAACTACTTAAAGGACTCAAAATGTTGCTTAAGGACAATCAAGTCTAATTTGGGTGAAAATGAGATAAAATTAGCACAAAACCCTGGTCATACTAGCCATAAAACTAGATGAGCCGAGGAGGCTTATCGAGGCAACATGCTCGGATGCTAGAAAATCGATCCGCGAGGTTATTGTATTTTTCTTGGCTCTTCCATCATTTCTTGGAAATCCAAAAAGCAAGCCACCATCTCCGATCTTCCTCACGAAGTGAATACGAGCTCTTGCCTCCACTTTGTGAGCTCAAATGGTTGACATATCTCCTTGGGAATTCAGATTTCCTTCATTCAACCTAGCTTGTTGTATTGTGATAGTCAATCCGCTAGACATATTGCTTCAACACATCATTTCATGAGCGGACTTAGCATATCGAACTTGGTGTCATGTTGTCAGTGAATACCTCAAAGCCAAGATTTTTCATCTTCTCCCCATTACAAGTGCGGCTCAACTAGCGACATGTTCACCAAGGCTCTTGTCTCTACTCCATTTCACGATTTTATAATCAAGTGGGAATGAAATGTATACATTCTCCAACTTGAGAGGGGGTTATTAGAGTTAATTGTATTTAATTAGTATTAGAGTTGATTGTATTTAATTAGTTTTTCTTAATTAGATCCATTATTTTTGGTTAGTTTGTTAATCAGTTAGATCCATTATTTTTATAAGTTTGTTAGGCAGGTGTTATATAAACCCCTTTCTATTGTATTGGATATTAAGCATTTTTTAATAAACAATTCTACATTTTTATAAACTCTTTCCACCAATAATGGTAGTCCACCGATAATGGTAGTGTGTGGTTGCAGGACAACAAAACACACACGTAAAGTTGAAGGAGTTATGATATTTTAACGTCAAAATAATTTGATATTACGAGAAGAATATTCAAATTTTGAGTAGGTTGTGAGCAAATAAAATAAAAAAACAAAAAAGTAAAATGATAAACAACCTACATAAAACTAGAGTGTCTTCTTTGTGTCAAATTTTGGTGTGAAAATATTAATAACTCTTAGTCCTGGAACGTGAGGCTGATATAGCCTTAATTCCGTAAGAAGCTCTAGTGTCCACAAGTAGCGTTCCCTCCCCTCCCACTTCCTTGTTATCTTCTCTATTTTATTTCATGAAAGCAGTAAGGGCATATTAATATTAATATAATATTAATATTAATATGCTCTGCTAAAATTTGAGCCTTATTAATTGAAAACATAAATTCCACTCAACCGGAGGAGTGATTGCTAGTTTGCTACCAATCCAACCCGCCTCTGCTTCTGGCTTCTGTCTGTCACACATAGTTAGTTCATCAGTTTCTGTTTCTTATATTTCTCTTTCGTTTACCAAAGTTACATAGAGAAACAGAAAATGTCATATTTAGTATGCTATAAGGATTGATTAGTCTAAATGAACCTCCAAAACATGCTTCCACATGTTTGGTTTTCCTTAATTCTTACAAACACACACACACACACACACACACACAAAAAAAAAAAGCTTGTAGCAAAAACCTCTTTCTGCTTGATTTTGGTTATAATTAATTATGTGTGCTGCATTCTATTATGTACAAGATGACTGAGCTTCCTTTTTCTCTATATTTCTCTTCCTTGGTGGTCTTAGTCTTCAGGGAAAAGCAAAATAAGATTACCTCTTTAACATTTTCCATGAATGGAGTAGGATGGTTAATTTATTAACTCAATTCCTGTATTATAGGTTAATCAAATTTAAAAATTATAACTGATAATGATTGTCTCAATATTTATTTTATCATATAAAATTCTGTATTTCCTTGGTAGTCGTTCTTGGGTTGAGTATAAGTATTTCTGTATTTTCGGTTGCTAACGATGTTTCCTTGCATATGGAATGACAATGAGTGCAGGGTACAATGAACATTATGTCCACCCACCAGTGTAGTTGGCCTATGAGAATTCAGGACCATCCTGATAAAGCAAGTATTAACAACAAGGTCCCATTTTCAGGATATTCTGGGCCTTATTCCCCCTCTAGAGGATTGGACTTCCTTAATGTCGGATACCTAATTGCACATAAATGTCACCATAGTGCTAGGAAATGTAGACCCATTTTTTCTAGCACAGTGAGTGACAGTATGGATCCCTATGACTCAGATGATGTTGATAACAACAAATCTCAGAATGGTGAAATCGGAGGAGTATGTTGAATTCTCAATTTCCTTTTCTGCATGTAATTCATTGCATTGTAAAATATCCTACCATATTTTTGGGAGTATGTTAACAAGCTAATATCTGGGCACTCAAAGCATTTGCTTTTCCTTGATTTTTAAATATACTTCAGGTGAATAGTGAAATTCTTAGAGACAGCCTCGAGAAAATAGTTGGTGCAGATGATTCCAAGTTTAGTGGAGTTGACCTTGCTACTCTTATTAGGAACAAATATGGGAGGTCTTATGATGTCCAGTTAATAAAGAAGGTAAGTTTTTTTTAACAAGTGGAATTACCTGCTATATTAACTTATCCTGAGTTTTGCATGACATATTTGGCCTATATTTTAATGTCAGCTGTTTTTCTCCAAAACTATTACTCCCTCCGGTCCATATTATAAGCAAAAAAAATTAATGGAGCACACATATTAAGGTAATTTCATTGAATCTTGCAAAAAATTAGCTGTTACCTAAATTACCTTTCATCTAAAACTTCACTTCACTAGATGAGTCATTGGAATTTGTATTAAATGAAGGTCGAAATTGTACATTGCTGTTTCTTCTGACATAGAATTGCCAATGTCAGACTTTGTATGCAGTAAAGCAATCTTAAGCTGATATATCTTCTTGTCAACACTATCCAGTATGCACTTGTTGATCAGGCATGTACTTTGAAATACTAAAACTTTCATGCTCTACTTCGTAGACATTTGCAAATGCTGATCACATCAACTGTGCACATTTGTCATCTTTTCCACCTTAGTGCATATGTGTCTCTATTTATTTTTTAACATGCTTGTGGTTGAGGAAATTCTGGATATTAAATAGATGAAGGTTCTCATCTTATCCTACATGTTAGATTAATGAAAAATTAAGTTTGTTCTTTTGTTAGCTAATAAACATATCCTTACTATGATGTTGAACTGTACCCATAATATTGTTTCTGTGTTCTTTTGTTCCCTTCCTTTTGGGTGGGAGGGGAAAGGAAAGGAAGCTATATTAAAGATATACTAGAAGAGTCGGATACACACCACTGCTGAAATTGGATAAATTGTTGAATTGATTCATTTGAGACGCAGTTTGATCCTATACATTCCTTGGAGTCTAGGACCTGGAAAAGGAACCTATATTATCTGTGCTTCTTCCAGTTTTGGTTATTTTGTTTTCTCTAATTTTTCTGTTGCATGATTTGGGCTAGGAATTCATGGGAAGAAATCTCCTTGCTTTGAATGTCATGTGGAAGTACATGGAGCAGGTATTTAAAACTTTTTGCTACATCTCCTGGTTCTTTGTATAAGTTACGAGATTTGAGTAGATTCATTTCAATTGAGAAATCTGCAATTTAAGGGACATCAAGAAAAATGTCAAAAAAAAAAAGTCTTTGTCATAATGAGTTGGTATTGTTAATAATTATTGGATGGATGAGTGGTCTTCACCACTTTGACTTATCCAGTAACCACACCTAATCTTGACAAATTCTATTGAATTTTGTCAAATTTTTCTGGCCATGTGCATTACTCAAAAGGAAAGCAGCTTATGCCATGGGTGAATTTAGCATTAGGTATCAAGTAGATTATGAGTACATAAACCATGCATTTACATGTTAACTGATATCAGTAACAGCTATATATGTCATTTGATATTCTAATTTCAGTTTGTGAAATGATTTTTGCTATTAGAGATCCTTTCCGCTGACTGAAGAAGAGTACATTTTGAGGCTTGATGATGTTGCAAACACATTAAAATGTTGGGGAGCTGTCTCACATATTCGGAACAGCCTAGAAAAATCGAAAGAACGACCTCGGATAGGAAAGGTAAAAATTATGCCCCTCTTACTTGCGATTATTTAGGTGCTTTCTTTGATGCCTGATCTATACTTCAATTCAAATTTAAGTTGAAGGTTATTTATTTATTTTTTGGATAGTATTATTACATAGAAAAGTTGTTAGACAAGACTAAGAAAGACGTTTAACTAATTAAGACAGCAAAACAAAAATTGGTTATTTCTAACTTCTTGTTATTTGCTTCAGGCCGTAAGCATTTTTATAGACATGGATGAATCTGGTGCTCGTGCAAACGAGTGGATATACAAATAGATTGCATTGATGAGTTGAAATTCTTCTCAAGTCTTTCACCAGATTCCAGATTATGGTGAGGGAGAAGTTCATACGCAGTAGGACCACCATACTAATTTTATTTTTTTTTGTGAACTTCATTAGTTTGGAATTTATAACACTTGGATCTTAACAAAATCTACAGAATCCTTCTGATGTTTCTGTTGGTATCAGGTCTAGGCAACTATATTTTGGTCCTTTCGTTTTTTTTTTTTTTCCTTCCTAAATTTACAGTATTGATGTAAAAATGTGTTAATATGAAAAGCATCGAAATTAAATTTCTTATAAACTTCTTTTTAATTTAGAGGAGATATATGTATTGTTGATTTCTGCGCGTGCCCTTTCTACTTTGCAATTGCAAGTAATCATGATAATCGCTAGATGACTGTATAACTTATTGGATAGGGAATTACTTGAAAGATGCAACGAATTTTGATCCTAATATTCACCCAGAGGTATCCCTTTCACGACCCAAACCCGTGGCTTGACCGGCACCCAAGTTCAGTTAATCATAACATTGCTTAACCCAGGGAGTCTAAAACCATAAGGAAATGAGAACAGTGAGAACTGCAAGCTACCAACCACAAGTTGCGTGACGTATATTTGAACTACAGAGGAGTACATTTTGAGTACCTAAAGCATGCATTTGGTTGTAAAGTTTCAAGTACTTGGTTATTAACTGATATTAGTAAAGTTTTTCTATCTTGTGCAATTTTGTATAGATTAAGAAACTCAAAAAAGTAAATTTATGAAAGAACTTGTGTATTTTATATTTTCAAAACTGAAATACTTAGTTTTTCAATAAGTAATTGTTAGAAACCTGTAACAAAATTGCACATGATAGAAAACTCTGCTAGTTAGTTCCAGCATTGGCTTTGCATGTTTACGTGGAGATTATCCTTGAAACTGCTAAACAAAATTATATAAACTGCATACCGAGTTTGTTAAATAATTTAACCTGCTCAAGCGTTTAAAATGAGTGATGATGATTTTGTAAATTTGGTCCTTCACTTGACCTCGTATCCCCTCTCTAACTTAGGTGACTAGAAAAAAAGGTATAAAAGAAACTTTATAACGGAAGAAAATAGGTGATAGTGAAGCAACAATATTTTTTGCACATTTTTCTTATGCAACTTCCTTCTCAATACATATCGTTTCTTTCTTTCCAAACAAGGTGTAAACAGGTGTACAAAAAAATTTGTGATAGTGAAGGATCAAACCCTGATATCATCACCATACCTCAATCTTAGAGAAGTATTTACAGCTTCCAGTTGACAAATCACAAATATAATAACAGAGGCCAGAAGAAACACATTCTACAAAAAACTGCATTATGGCAAAAATAAATTTATGATCCATTTCAGTAATTGCCAACTACAATATACATGCTATCCAATCCATCTCTGCCTGCTTTCTTTACAATAAATATAAGACGACCTAGCATTAGCCTTTACACAAATAACCTCGTTGATAATAAGTTACACAAAGCTCTATCACATAGCTATAACAAGCCGGACAACTTGATTCTTTACAATCAAAGAACAAGACTAGGAAAGTAGATTCTTTATATGAAGGATGGAGAATAAAAGAGTTTCCTTTATGTCGTTGTCCAAAATTGAAAGAAAGAAAGAAAGAAAACCTACAAAAATCTATTTTAAGAGCTGCTATTTTGAATTGGCTGTGAGGGACACTGGTCCTCCATGGCTGGCAAGCTTAAGAGCTTCTTCCTAAGAGAACGGTACTGCAGACGGACATTCTCTCCCGTTCCAATAATCTCGAGCAAATACCTGTACAGAAGTAGGCTTGATATTTACGAGATTCTCAGTTATGAGAAACTGATAATCAAATCTGATATTATATATATAGTTGTATTCCAAAGAATGAAGTATTATACATGTTATAAATTAAGCGTGTAAAATGTGTATGCATAAAAAACCATCATAAACTACTAAGTACCAAACCCCACCTAAAGTCCCCAATAAAAATAGAACATTCCAACTGTCTTACGTTTATACAAAACTTGTTAAAGCTAAACTGGACACTGAACTGCCAACACTTCCAATTCAGGTTCGGCCATTTAAACTGGCTGGTCGAACAGGATCAAAAACATTAAGAAAAATTGAAAATATAGAAGGTTGTTTGCTTTCATATGAATCATACAACAATTTTAAGCCAATCAAAGAGGAACCTATGTACATTGTCCATATATCTTGTCATAGTAGTTTTGGCTGGCAATCACTAGAGCATGTGATACAGTGATAACATACCGACAAGGCATAAGAAAGCTGACTAGTTATGTGCAAGAAAATGACTTCTAACATATTATTGTTTTCACATCAAAATTAACTTACTCATAATTCATAACATATCAAGAGCCTAAATGCAAAATTTAACAAGTAAATTCTTGCTAACTCACCATCCATTGAGACACTGTGATGTAATGACAGCTTCTTTCCCAACAAATTTTTCTGGTGTTCTTCGGTTACCCTGAAGAAATTGGTTGGATATTGGATGTCCATAATCCCCAAGACTATCCGATACAGTAATGACCAAAAATTGAAAATGCAAAACTGAACATTTCTACCTTGATAATAACTTTCTCATTTACCGAAAATGGATATTGTACTCCCCGCTGGAGTCCATCAGCAGCAGTAAAATCTCCATTTTCCTAAAATATCAAGTGCTAAATACATAAATTTCTCCCCTGAAAACTAAATCCTTACAGTCTTGAACATTTTGTTTAGTCGGTAAATGTATATCCTAAGGTACCGTTTGTTACAAGTTTTAAAAAAACATTCTCGGGAATATTGGCATGGGAATAAAAGTTTCCCATGTTTGGTACAAGTTTTAAAAATTTATTCCCAGACATAAAAGATTCCCGAGAATAAAATTAGTGAATGATAGTTAGAAACTTGGGAAAACTCTATTCCCATATGTGAAGGTGGGAAAACTCTATGCCCGGGAATGTGATTCCCAGGAATGTAGTTTGCCTGGGAATAAAACATTACGGTTACCAAACGCCACCTAATTAGTCAATTACTACTTCTATGTAACACCACTGGTTTGCTACTCATGCCAACCGGTCGATCCCTTCAAAACTCACACAAACACCATGGAGGTAGTCACAATTTGTGTCGTGCTGGAGGAAGTCAACTTATAAAATTAATTTTTAAATATAGACAGTAATATGGTAACACCAACTTAATTGTAGGGTGAGGTGTTCAACTGAAGATGCGCACAAATACAATTCACCACCACACATCACCACTACACAACACAAGGAAAGACAATCAACAAAGAAGCCACTGATTTACAATAGGATACCCATGCCAATAATCTGTAACAATATTTATGAAATATGATACATTGATACTGCCATGAAGAGGAAAAAGAACGTATTTGCAGTATTGAGAAATTGAATCAAACCGTACACCTCAAGTGTTACAATTAATGCAGAATAATTTTTTTTGGCTGAATCCGCCTACACTAAGGCCCGATTTAACCATGGAATAGGAGCAAGATGAAGGATTAGAAACTCATTCATGATACAGGCCAATTGCAAATTCTTTTCATAGATCAAGATTGAAAAGCTGAAATCGTAAAAGTGCTAACAAGTTATACCCATATAAAGCCCAAGCACTACCTTCCTAGCATTCTCAGGTTACACAAATAATCAACATGCAAACCACCGGCAAAATTAAGAAACCAAAAAAGCACAAGCACACACATGTGCAGATATATTCTCTTAAAGATGGTAAGAAACTTTTGGATTCTTATTGTCCTGAATCTTCTGAGGCAAAAGCCCTTCTTACGGTTATATATAATTTCCCAAGTTTACATTGAGGTCCTATATACAAGTTCATAGAGATACTTAGGTCCATAAAAATAAATCCATATTGTAGTCATTTTGACTAAATAAAAATATACAATAAATTCCTAAATTTTAATTCTTGCCCCATAAATCCCAACCTTTTCCTGTTGTCTGCATATTCTATAAGGAAAATTTTCTTACCTAACATTATTAAAATCCAACCCAAAAAATTTCCTTTCATAAGATATAGGAAAAGAATAACCAATATTAACATATATCAAATATATATTAAAACATTGTAGTTTAAGTTAATAATGTGGAAAACTTCTAGACATATTATGGCACCTATTGGTGTTAATAGGAATATAGGATATGCAAGCAAGTAGTCTGCACTCAAGATTGCACCATCAAACTAGTAGTATTAAATTTCAAACCACATTTTAAAGAACATTGGGAAAGAGAAATGTAATGATATTTGAATATCAAACCCAGAATTTCTAAAAACGCCACCATCAGTTTCTCTTTTATTAAGTGGAACTAACAAAAGTTGGGTGACATTTTCACAATCTGGAACATTCTCAGGGTAAATCATATCATTCAAAGAATTTAGAAGTGATGCTATCACCTTATCATAATTTAAGTATTTTTTTATTTAAAAAATAGCCACCATATATTTGTCTATTCTTGCGCATTCAATATATAGTTTTACATCTTTGATTTGAACTCCTAATTGGAGGAAAAAAAAGTTTTTTCTGCCAATATATTTTCATTTAACATATGCTAAGATTTCAATTGAAAATGCAAAAAAATCACATGCTACTAATATAATATACCCTGTTCACTCTTCTCAATGAATCTATTTGGTCACCCATTTCTTTCCGCCGCTTTCGGAGAGCAGCATTACGAAACAACCTTCGATCATCCTCATGCTTGACAGCTGCAGCTGCAGCTCTTAAAGCTGTCAAGGAAATCAGTCTATGTCAAAAAAAAAATTTAAAAAAATAACACGGAACCAAATTAAGGTAACATAATCTGTGTGTGGATGTCTGAAACAGAGTAAGGAAATGGAAAATACCAAGATTAGGGATCAAAGAACTGGTCTCAATATCTGCATTGCAGAGTGTACATCTTGACTGTGACGAAAACAATAATTGTAACTATGATTCTTGTTTCTCCATCTAACAAGTATAATTCCATAATGAAAGTGCAAGGTAATAGAAATGAGACAACACAGGAAACACTGAAATAAGAATACGGATGCATGGAGGGCACAAAGACCAAGAAAATACAAGCTTGAATTCACAATAAACATAAAATCATGGTAAATTTTGATACTACATATATTTTGGGCATCCTTGTAATCTCCATATTAGCTGTACACGACTGTGACGATACCAATGAATCTAGTTAAGCATTCTACAATTTATCAGGCTTCAGCTCCCCTCCATATCTCCACAACGCCATAACATTTCATGCATTTTCAAATCTAAATATCCGTGATTGAGCCTCCAATACATCAAATTCATAACTAATTTTCACAATAATGTACACAGCCCATTAAATCTAATTTTAAGCCGATTTTCTATTCCCCAAATTAAAGCACTATGGTATGTAATAAAAAACCCTCTAATGTCTGCAGATTTCTTACCTCTTAGCATCCAATAGAATCCTGAACCTAACTATCAAACTCCCTATTTTACTGCAGTCACCAACTTCCAGTACCGACAGGCAGAGTGGCAGACAGCAATAGAAGTTTAATCTTTGAATTCTAGTAATTACTGCTAGTAAATCATACTATGACTACCCACAGTTCAAAGTCAAATGCAAAAACTGTCACATTCGTCAGCTGTGGCTATCATTTCTTAATGCAGAAATGTAACCAATATATGCTTAGGATACTGAAATAGGAAAGAATGACTTACTGTTTCGATGACTCTTCTCAGCATGAGACCACCAAATGAATGTCCACATGAGACAAGCATTGCATCTTCAAGGAATGCACCCCTATTAATTAGATTGAAAGAAGAGGAAGAATATCAGAATAAAGTAGAATATTAGTACAGGCTGACTTGCGTATTTTTCTTTTCTATTCATACAACAATAACCATGTCTTTTCGCACTAGGTGGGGTCAGCTATATGGATCAAACGACATCATAATGTCCTATCGTAAATCATGTCTATGAACAAACCACTTACATCTAAACCCTTAATGGTTTCACCAATAATTTTTCTCGGTCTCCCTCTAACTCTAACTATCGGTTAACCCCCTCCCCCATCTAATTTACTCTTCTTATCGAGGCTTCTACAAGTCTTTTCCACACATACCCAAACCCTTAAGGCAAGATTCTACCACCTTTTCTACAATAGTGCTACTGCTACCTCAACTTTCCAATGCGTTCATTTGTAATCCTATCTTATTTAGTGTGTCCACTTATCCAACGCAACATTATCATCTTTGCTACATTGAGCATATTCTCATATTGGTTTTTTACAACCCAACATTCAGTCCCATACAACATCACAGGTCTATAACTGGGGTAAATTTTTTTTATTAAACTTGAGTGGTACTTTTCAATCACAAATAACACCCAAAGCACTCGCCCATTTCATCCACCCTACTAGAATCCTATGGTCTACGTCGCCCTTTATTTCCCCATCATCTTGTATGATAGGACCCAGGATACTTAAACCGTGTGACTTAGAACAGCAAAAAGAAATTTGACCATACTTGGCTCTAAAAGCATAGTGCCATTCTCATGTATGTCAATAATTGCACTTTGAACAATCCATTGCAAGGATTAGAAGAATGTTTTACGTGTTTCCCAAAGAGTAGCTTTTGCTTTTTAATCAAAAGCCATGACTTCTTTGATTTTTCATGAGCAAACTTAGATAAGACTGGTGGCGTTTGGAAGAGCTTATTTAAGCTCCTTTTGACTTATCTGATGACATAAGCTCTTATGCAGTGTGTTTGGCAGAGCTTATAAAAATAACTTATGCCATCCCATAAGGAGTTTTTGACTTATTTTCATAAGTCACTGGGAGAAGCTTATGGAATTATCATAAAAGCTTATGCACTAAACACCCTCTCCGTGTTTTTCACTATTCAAATCCTCTCATGCCCCTTTCTTTCTTTTTCTTTCTTTAAGCGCTTATAACATAAGCTCTCATGCAATAAGGTCTTATGTGATAAGCTCTTAATTAAGTTGTTTTCCCAAACGCATGCCAAACTGTTAATGACAAACCACATAGCATCAATAACATGCTTCTCTGACAAACTGCTTAATTAGTAGGAGAGGTTAAGTTAAACTTACGACATAGGATCTGATAGAACACTTCTTAATGATGGTTCCTTGTTCACATTGTTCTGATTCTGAGCAACCTGTAATAAAAAACGCATAAGTTCCTCATACATTGAAGAAAGATATTTCACTGAATGGAAATTGCACTGAGACAAGAGTCATAACCAAATTAGTATAAAAATTAATTCAAACGGTGTAGACCAGTGGATGCTAGATCACATAGAATAAGTATTAATTCATCCCTGCAAGAATGAGGATGCCAAGATTTTGAGGCAGATTGAGATATTGCAGATCTCTGGATGTTTGGGTTGGGTAGAGAAGACATGCTATTTTCAAAGGTGCCTCTTAGCGCTTACATTTGTTTATGGATTAGGGTATTCAATTTGGTTATCTTATCTGATCATGGTTGGTTTGAAGGACTAAGGACTTCCATGACACATATGCAAAGAGAATATTAGGATAGATAACTTACATCAGCACTATCGCATCTGCTATCTATCAGCTCTTCAGCAGCAAGGTCATCCATAAACTGGCTTACAGATATCGGAACATAGCTTTGGGGAATAACATGGCCAGCTGCTGCAATTGGAGAACAATCTAATATAGCATTGCCCTGTGGCATGAGCCTATATGCAAGAGAAGTCCTACAATCACAAAGCTCAAGAAGGTATCCTGAATAAGTTCCTTGGAAATCTTATCAGTCATCAGAAATACAAGATAATTTTTTGTAAAGAAAAATTTTTGATACCTTCCACCACCATTGGGACCTAGAAAATAATCAGGAGAAGCTTTATATGATGCAGCAGGACGTAGTCCTGCAGTAGCATGGCTAAGCGCTTTGCCTGTTATAAGTAAAAGCTCTCCAGGTCCAGATCCACTGTCTGCCAAATGCCAGCGGCCATTGGGGTCACATACCTAGAGAAGATAACAAACTATTCATATAACTAGGGTGATGCCAAGAGGATATAAAATATGTAAGAAATGAGATTCTAGCACACAACTTTATGGATTTGAATTTTGATGGGACCTATATAGCTTTTTTTTTTCTTCTTCAGGGAACTGGAACATACTTGAACTCACTACCTTTACAATTTACATAGAAGAAATTAAAAGACACCTGAAGACCAGGAGTGTCTGAAGATATCAATGTCAACAACCCCTTCTCAACTTCACCATTCGTGGTAGGCTTACCGCCTCCAATAGCACCTTTTCCATTTTGTAAAGAAGCATGTGAGTAGGTTGCAACAAGAACTGATGAAGATACCTCGTTAGCAGGCAGTGGGCAATCATCAAGCAAATGATTAAAAACACTGCACATAGACTTCACTTGTGAGTATACATGGCAAAAAAACAAAATTAGGGGCCATTTGCTTTGTTTCCAGTTTTCTAACAACTTGTTGTTTTCACTATTTTCTATACAAATATTTGAAAACAGAAAACAGTTGACATTTTTGCAATTACTAATGAAATTAGGAAATGAATACATAAAACTGGAAAACAAAGCAAATGGGCCCTCGACAATCACACAACACATAAACACAGACATAGATAAGACATATAAACTAAAAGCAAAGGTACTGGATGAACAACAACATCCTTACTCGCTTCGAAGACGCAGATGCCTTGCAATCGCAGACAAGGCGTAACGAGAGGCCTTTCCCATGCACCTAAAAATATCAGCCATGCAAGGGGGTGATGAATCCCAATCCTCCACAGCCCTGAAACGAGTGAGTGAGCCATAAAAAAAAAAAACAGTTTCAGTGAGGTTAATATGTTCCAATGCAATTACTACACGAGGTTCGGTTTATAGTTATATACCTTCCAGCCCTGTACATGTAAACACCACGGGTTCCTTTGGCAACACCAAGATGAGCCCTAGTCTTGAAAAACAACCTAGCACCCTCCAACCCGCATCGCATCAGAGCACTATCTTCGCTCCCTAATTCAATCAACGCCGCATTATACCTCGTCAGAGAACCACACAACGCTTCCACTGCCCTCGCATACTGCCCTCCCGGTGCCCCGTCGTACGGGGCAATATCCGAGAGCCGCACTCTTGCCAGCTGGCATGTCGACAGCGGCGGAGGTGGCGGAGTCAAAGAAGGCTCGGTATGATCAAGAAGGAGAGGGGGTGAGGATAGTAGGGGTTGGCGGTGAGGAGGATGAACGGCGGTGGAGAGTGGAGGAAGAGAGAGAGGAGAAGATGACCTAAGGGAGGTGGTGGTGGTGGTGGTTGAGGAGGATTGAGGGTTGTTGAGTGCAGAAGGATTCTGGTGCTGCTGTTGCATGATCACTACCATCAATCATTCTGAACTGTTTCGTCTATTTTTTAAGAGTTAGGGTTATATGTTTAGGAGAGTGTGGTGGGCGTTATTGAGTTACTGTTGTGAGGAATTGTGATGACTCGGACCTGATCCATGTTTAGGGGTACTGCTTGCTTCCTTCCTTGCTTTTACATCAGGGTAGGGAGTAGGGAGTAGGGACTACTGCCGCCAGGGTTTTTTGAGCAGCGACCGCGACAGCTGGGGAAGCCACCCCTAAATTATATTCAACGCTGTTTCCATAAAATCACCGCAAAAATATTTAATTAATATATTTCAAATGAGCAATGTTTTTTTTACCCCTGAAATGGGACACCACTTATATAGACACCGTAGACTAATATGAGTGTGGGTAGGATGAAGATTTATCTTATTTCGAGATAGAGTATGTTCCTGTCGAGATCGACTTATCGGAATCTCGTCGTAGAACGTCAAACCAAGAGTGAACAATGGGGTTGTTTTAGATTATGGCTTGACAGAATATTGTATTCCGTTCCTACGTATCCCAATGGGAATCAAAGCCGGACGTAGTTCTAGGTTCAACCCTTGGCCATACGGTGATCTCAATCCATTAATCTTGTATATGATGAATACCAGCGAACAAGGACTCTTCAATAGTCTCTTGGTCGAGCTAGTTTCTCTAATACGCTTAAGGGAGAGTTACCGGGGTTAGTGAAAAGTGAGTCTGTCTCTTGGGTTATCCTCTTTTTTTAATAGGATCCCCATCTTTAAAAGATCTGGATTTATCTTCTTTTATCTATTAAATCTTCTTTGAGATATGATTTCCTTAATTTAAAGGATATTATCCCTTTTAACCAGATAAGGTTATGTGAGATAATATCAGGATTGAAAGGCTAAAGAGACCAAGTTTCTAAATATGAGGTCATATGTCATGACCCGGGGTTATGATATATGCCCAAAATATGATTCTGAATTATGATTTTTGTGATTGTTAAGATATATGGGATGATGGATACCTCCTCGTTATAGGGGATGAAAGATATCTCCTCATTAGAGGGAAGACAGATACCTCCTTATTAGAGGGGAAGACAGATACCTCATTCTGGGAAGGGGGTGATAGATACATCCTCGTTAGAGGGGAAGATATATACCTCCTCATTAGAGGGGAAGATGGATACCTCCTTCCGGGAAGGGGATGATAGATACATCCTCGTTAGAGGGGAAGGTAGATACCTCCTCATTAGAGGGGAAGACAGATACCTCCTTCTAGGAAGGGGAAGAGAGATACCTCCTCACTAGAGGGGAAGACAGATACCTCCTCCTTAGAGGGGAAGACAGATACCTCATTCTGGGAAGGGGAAGATAGATACATCCTCATTAGAGGGGAAGACAGATACCTCCTTCTAGGAAGGGGAAGACAGATACAACATCGTTAGAGGGAAAGATATATACCTCCTCGTTAGAGGGGAAGATAGATACCTCCTTCTGGGGAGGGGAAGACCCATTATAGATACTTCATTTTGGGAAGGGAAAGGAAGTGGGACGTCATTCCATTTGTCATGAGCTCATAGACTTAAATTTTTGGTAATTAAATAAAAGAGACTTGGATATACATTGAGATTGATTGGACACGAGAGACGTCCTCCGAATGATTTTACTTATATAATGTGGATCGAATTATTTCTTTTGATGGTGTTACGTCTTATACATGAATTTCATAATATTAATATTTATTCTTTAATTTATGAAGACATTTTGAGTTATATCATTTTGAGAATTAGCGGGTACCATGGATGTTTTCTTTTTTTCCGGTTACCGCGCCGGCTGAGAACAATACTATTTTCAAAAATATTGTTAGAACTTGTTTTTATTCACTGGGATTATATCTCATTAAAAGTGTTGTTTTCAGAGCATGAGGTCAACACCTTTGAGATTGAAGCGGCTTGAAGACTTAGTGAATTTTCTTAGTCATTTTTAGTTTGGTTAGTATTTTCTTAAATGCGGAGTCGTATGTGGACAAACACGTTTATTTATTTATCGTTGGGTTTATTAGTAGACGTTCGGTTTTGAGGCTTTTAGTTATATTTGGATGTATGAATTTTTATTATATTATTACTTCGGATACTTCATTGCTATTTTAATTAATGTAAGGTATATTCGCACTCAATTAATTTGCGAAGTTTTTATGACTTGTATATTTTAATTAAATGTTTCGAAGGATTTTTATTGAAATTAATTTGGATTACTAATGTAACGAAGGGCGTTACATCTTAATTTGTAACATCCCTGACTGCTCTATGGACTGACGACTGTCCCCACAAACCAACACAGGTCTTTTCAACGTGTTTTGTCCCCACTCACACGCTTCCTGGGAAAATTTCCCAGGGGCTCACACATCCCAGAATTGCTCCAAGTCAAGCACGCTTAACTGTGGAGTTCTTAAGTGACGGGCTACCGAAAAGAAGATGCATCTTGTTGATATAGGTAGTACCAATCAATTCATATAAGTCATCCTCAACTGTATAGTCTCATACCTACACAGTCTCAGGATCCCTCTCATTCGGGTGTGTAATCGGTTCATTCATGTGTCCCTCCGTCTGCCAGGAGCTGCTCCTTGTTCGTGCTAGGGGTGAGCATTGGGCGGGTTCGGGTGGGGTTTGTCGGGTTCGGGCGGGTTCGATGTAAGAAAAGCGAAATCCGAACCCGCCCATCTATACATCGGGTTGGTCGGGTGGCGGGTTGGTCGGGTTTCGGGCGGGTTGAAACGGATTTAGGATTTTTAATTATTTAATTTTATTCCAAAAAAATTTAAAAAAAAAAACCAACGAGCCTAATTAAAATTTAAGGCTTTCAGCCAAATTAAGTACCAAAAAAAAAAAACAGAACAGGGGAAAAAATATCTAAGATCCAGTCTTGGCAGCCCATTCTCCATTAAAAAAAATTGAAATTTTTTTTGCTATGAGCGGGTCGGGTCGGGTACCGGTGGATGACATAAATCAGACCCGAACCTGCCCGCTCTTATCCATCTTAACCCATTCATTTCACCCGTTTGAACCCGACCGTTTCACCCAATCTCAAAACGGATAGTTCGGTCAGGTCGTCGGTTTATGATCACCCCTAGTTCGTGCCTTCTTGCACCGGCGATCACTCCCCGTCCTCGTCGGCACCCGGGTGTTACACATCCCCTTCTTCATCAGCTTCACCAGCATCCCCATCTTCGTCAGCTTCACCAGCATCCTCTTCCTCATTAGCATCCTCTTTTTCATTAGCTTCACTAACATCCTCTTCATGAGCTTCAGCATTTTCACCAGCTTCAGCAGCTGCTGCAGCTGCCTCTCTCTCTCATACCTGTTTTTTGACAAACACAATTTCATTGGAAAGGTTGAGGGGTACCAACCCAACCACTGTACAACAGAAACAATACACCCAGCAAAGGTAAGCTTGAAAAAAAAAACATGGGTCATTTACAAAACCAAGAGAATATGAAAATTTTGAAATAAAAAATGTGCTAACATATTTCCCAACACCTGTTAATAAGGGCCAGTGTGATAATAAGGTCTCTTTCATTAGCTTTGAGTTCCTTCTGTTTTTTTTCCCCAAGAAGCCCTAGTAGCTTCCGTAACCCTATCAGCCACACGAACGCTAGCATCATTTGCTAGTTGGAGTCAATTCCTAAATTTCTAGTTCAACAGGATAAAGTCTTACAGAGGTTACTTTAGGAGCAGACTTCTTTTCTTTTTTATTTTTTTCAGATTTCAAACAACAATATACTTGTGTGTTTTATGGTTGGATAGAACCATGCATATATGGGGAATGAACTTATGAAATAGTCCAACACACACAAAATATGCATGTTAAACCTAAGGGAATAATATCTGATTTGAACCATAATTACCTCTAGACTAGTACTGTACATCCCCTATACATAGACTAGGGCAGCATCAAACAAATTGAAACTTCAAACCGAAGTTATCTATAAATAGTTTGTTTTAAATTATTATTTTTATCAATTTTTTTATCTAATTGAATTCCAATATTCTATTTATTCTTATTATTCTTAAAAACAAAATTTTAACATTATATAATCCTCTTCTTCATCAACTTCACCAACACCCTCTTCACCAGCTTCAGCATTTTCACCAGCTTCAGCAACTTCCCCATTTTCACCCTTTTCACCAGCTTTAGCATTTTCACCAGCACCCTCTCTCTCTGATACCTGTTTTTTGATAAACAAAATTTCATTGAAAAGGTTGAAGGGTACCAACCCAACCACTGTACAATAGAAACGATACATCCAGCACATGGTAAGCTTGAAAAAAAACTGCGTCATTTACAAAACCAAGAGAATCTGAAAAATATGAAAGAAAAAAATGCGCTACCCTACTTCACTTGAAGATTTCCTGATACCTGCTAATAGGGGCCAGTGTGACAATAAGGTCTCTTTCCTTAGCTTTCAGTTCCTTCAACTTTTTTTCCCCAAGAAGCCCTAGTGGCATCCATAACCCTATCATCCACACGAACACTAGAATCATTTGCTAGTTTGAGTGAGTTCCTGAATTTTTAGTTTAAACGGATAAAGTCTTACAGAGGTTACTTTAGGAGCAATCTTCTTTTTCTTTTTCTTTTTTCAGATTTCAAACAACAATAAACTAGTGTGTTTTTTTTTTGTGGTTGGATATAACAATGTATATATAGGGAATGAACTTATGAAAGGGTCCAACACACACAAAATATGCATGTTAAAACTAAGGGAATAATATATGATTTGAACCATAATTACCTCTAGACTAGTACTATACATCCCCTATACATAGACTAAGGCAGCATCAAACAAATTGAAACTTCAAACCAAAGTTATCTTTAAATTAGTTTCTTTTAAATTATTATTTTTATCAATTTTTTTACCTAATCTGAATTCCAATTTTATATTTGTTCTTATTGATCTTAAACACAAAATTTTAACATTATAATTTATATAATCCTCTTCTTCATTAGCTTCACCAGCATCCCCTTCATCGGCTTTAGCAGCTGCTGCTGCCGCCTCTCTCTCCCTCTTTGATACCTGTTTTTTGATAAATAAAATTTCATTGAAAAGGTTCAGGGGTACCAACCCAACCACTCTACAATAGAAACAATACACCCAGCACTTGGTAAGCTTGAAAAAAAAAACTCCGCTTCGCTTAAAAAACCAACAGAATCTGAATTTTTTGAAATAACAAATGCGCTAGCCTATTTCACTTGAAGATTTCCCGATACCTGTTATTAAGGGCCTGTGTAACAACAAGGTCTCTTTCTTTAGCTTTAAGTTCCTTCAGTTTTTTTTCCCAGGAAGCCCTAGTGGCTTCCTTAACCCTATCAACCACATGAACACCAGCATCATTTGCTAGTTTTTGAGTGAATTACCGATTTTCTAGTTCAACAAGAAAAAGTCTTATAGAGGTTACTTTAGGAGCAGACATTTTTTTTTTCCAGATTTTAAACAACAATAAACTTGTGTGTTTTGTGGTTGGATAGAACCATGTATATATAGGGAATGAACTTATGAAAGGGTCCGACACACAGAAAATATGCATGCTAAAACTAAGTGAATAATATCTTATTTGAACCATAATTACCTCTAGACTAGTATTGTACATCCCCTATACATAGACTAGGGTAGCATCAAACAAATTGAAACTTCAAACCAAAGTTATCTATAAATTAGTTTGTTTTAATTTATTATTTTTATCAATTTTTTTACCTAATATGAATTCCAATTTTCTATTTATTCTTATTGTTCTTAAAAACAAAATTTTAACATTATATAATCCTCTTCTTCATCAGCTTCAGCAGCTGCATCTCTCTCTTTCTTTGATACCTGTTTTTTTATAAACAAAATTTCATTGAAAAGGTTCGGGGTACCAACCACTCTACAATAGAAACAATACACCTAGCACATGGTAAGCTAGAGAGAAAAAAAAACCGCGTCATTTAAAAAACCAAGAGAATCTGGAAATTTTGAAAGAAAAAATGTACTAGCCTATTTCACTCGAAGATTACCTGATACCTGTTATTAAGGGTCAGTGTAGCAAGAAGGTCTCTTTCCTTAGCTTTAAGTTCCTTTAGCTTTTTTTCCCAAGAAGCCCTAGTGGCTTCCTTAACCCTATCAGCCACACGAACACTAGCATCATTTGTTAGTTTTTTGAGTGAATTCTAGAATTTATAGTTCAACAAGGTAAAGCTTACATAGGTTACTTTAGGAGCGGACATTTTTTTTTCAAAATTTTAAACTACAATAAACTTGTGTGTTTTGTGGTTGGATAGAACCATGTATATATAGGAAATGAACTTATGAAAGAGTTCAACACACACAAAATATGCATGTTAAAACTAAGGGAATAATATTTGATTTGAACCATAATTACCTCTACACTAGTATTGTACATCCTCTATACATAGACTAGGGCAACATCAAACAAGTTGAAACTTCGAACCAAAGTTATCTATAAATTTGTTTGTTTTAAATTATTTTATTATCAATTTTTTTACCTAATATGAATCCCAATTTTCTATTTATTCTTACTGTTCTTAAAAAATAAATTTTAACATTATACAATCCTCTTCTTCACCAGCATCCTCTTTGTCAGCTACGTAGCTGCCTCTCTATCTCTCTCTTTGATAACTGTTTTTTATAAACAAAATTTCATTGAAAATGTGAAGGGATACAAAGCCAACAACTGTACAACAGAAACAATACACCCACACATGGTAAGCTTGAAAAATAAAACCCCGCGTCAATTACAAAACCAAGAGAATCTGAAAATTTTGAAAGAAAAAATGTGCTAGCCTACTTCACTTGAAGATTTCCTTATACCTGTTATTAAGGGCTAGTGTGACAATAAGGTCTCTTTCCTTAGCTTTCAGTTCCTTCAGCTTTTGTTCCCAATAAGCCCTAGTGGCTTCCTTAACCCTATCAGCCACACGAACAGTAGCATCATTTGCTAGTTTGAGTGAATTCCCGAATTTCTAGTTCAACAAGATAAAGTCTTACAGAAGTTACTTTAGGAGCAGACATTTTTCTCTCTCCAGATTTTAAACAACAATAAATTTATGTGTTTTGTGTTTGGATAGAACCATGTATATATAGGGATTGAACTAATGAAAGGGTCCAACACACACAAAATATGCATGTTAAAACTACGGGAATAATATCTGATTTGAACCATAATTACCTCTACACCAGTACTGCACATCCCCTATACATAGACTAGGATAGCATCAAACAAGTTGAAACTTCAAACCAAAATTATCTACAAATTAGTTTCTTTTAATTTTTTTTATCATTTTTTTTACCTAATATGAATTCCAATTTTCTATTTATTCTTGTTGTTCTTAAAAACAACATTTTAACATTATATAATCCCCTTGTTCATCAGCTTCACCAACATCCTCTTCATCCGCATCAACATTTTCACCAGTTTCAGCAGCTGCAACTGCCTCTATTTCTCTCTTTGATACTTGTTTTTTGATAAACAAAATTTCATTGAAAAGGTTAAGGGGTACGAAACCAACCACTGTACAATAGAAACAATACACCCAACATATGGTAAGCTTGAAAATAAAACCATGCGTCTTTTACTAAACCAAGAGAATCCGAAAATTTTGAAAGAAAAAATGCACTAGCCTATTTCACTTGAAGATTTCTTGATATTTGTTATTAAGGGCCAGTGTGATAATAAGGTCTCATTCCTTGGCTTTCAGTCCTTCAACTTTTTTCCCAAAGAAGCCCTAGTAGCTTCCTTAACCCTATCAAGCAACCAGCCTCCCATTTTTTGGTAGTTTTCAGAACTCGCAATGTGAAGCAATTTGCATAGGTCATAGGAGTGAAATACAAAATTGGAAATTTAAAAAGATTGAAACATAACTTAACCACTACAACACTCCAACGTTATGGTCCCAAGCATCTTCAAATATTTCTCTACAAATAAGGAGGGGAGACATGAATAACAGAAGAAAAAGCACCCGAATAGAGATTGCTAAACCATCTCCCTAGATTTCTCAAACCATGACCACCTTCCATCTTCCACATCCATCTTCACCCAGAACCTCCGCTCAATCTCAAGAACTCACAAAAAAAAACAAAAACCCAAACACAAATGAACACACAAAAAAAAAAGATCAGATTTTGTTTCAAGCTCGCTGTACTCCGCCAAAATATGACTTTATATACAAATTATTGTGGGATTATCACATCCCCCTCTACCCTTGTTTGCATGCATAAATAAAAGAAATAAAAAGTAATTGGGGGGAAAAAATCACACAAGTCATGCACAAATGTGCCTACATCAATGGATGTGAAGAATCAAATCTATTATCAAACAACATGATTTCAAGTAATCTATGCCTGGACACTCTCAATATCCTCTATCCCACAATTCTTCACACTTTCCCAACATTTCTACTCGATCACTCGATATATGCCCATTCTTATGACCTCTATTAAATAAGTAGAAATGACACTTGACATAAGAAAAAAATAAAGTATTACAAAAACCGAATAGTCCAATCCAATCCAAACGCATTTTATTGGATTGGATCAGATCATATTTTTTTTAGGAAGCAAACCAATCCAATCCAAACCGCACGTTGTTTTCATCATTGGATTGGATGACTTTTTACCTCTAAACCGATCCAATCCAATCCGCAAACACCCCTACCTATCAGCCACACGAACACTAGCATCATTTGCTAGTTTCTGGGTGAATTCCCGAATTTCTAGTGCAACAAGATAAAGTCTTACAGTGCTTACTTTAGGAGCAGACATTTTTTTTCCCCAGATTTCAACCAATAATAAACTTGTGTGTTTTGTGGTTGGATAGAACCATGTATATACAAGGAATGAACTGATGAAAGGGTCCAACACACACAAAATATGCATGTTAAAACTACGGGAATAATATCTGATCTGAACCATAATTACCTCTACACTAGAACTGTGCATCCCCTTTACATAGACTATGACAACATCAAACAAGTTGAAACTTCAAACCAAAATTATCTATAAATTAGTTTATTTTAAATTAATTTTTTTTATCCAATTTTTTACCTAATATGAAATCCAATTTTATATTTAATCTTATTGTTCTTAAAAACAAAATTTTAACATTATATAATCCTCTTGTTCACCAACTTCACCAACACCCTCTTCATCAGCTTCAACATTTTTACCAGTTTCAACAGCTACCTTTATTTCTCTCTCGAATACTTGTTTTCTGACAAACAAAATTTCATTGAAAATGTTAAGGGGTACGAACCCAACCACCGTACAATAGAAACAATACACCCAGCATATTGTAAGCTTGAAAAAAAAACCACGCGTCAGTTACAAAACCAAGAGAATCTAAAAATTTTGAAAGAAAAAATGCGCTAGCCTATTTCACTTGAAGATTTCCTGATATCGGTTATTAATAGCCAGTGTGACAATAAGGTCTCTTTCCTTAGCTTTCAGTTCCTTCAATTTTTTTCCAAAGAAGCCCTAGTGGCTTCCTTAACCCTATCACTGTAGCAACTAGCCTCCCATTTTTAGGTTGCTTTCAGAACTCACAATGTAAAGCAATTTGCATAGATCAAAGGAGTGAAACACAAAATTGGAAATTTAAAAATATTGAAACATAACCTAACCACTGCAACACTCCAACATTCTGGTCCCAAGCATCGTCAAATATTTTTCTACAAATAAGGAGGGGAGGCGTGAAAATAGAATAGAGATTGCAAAACCATCTCCCTAAACTTCTCAAACCATGACCAACTTCCATATTCCACATCCATCTTCACCCATAACCTCCCCTCAATCTCAAGAACTCAAAAAAAAAAAAAAACAGAAAAACCCAAACACATATGAAAAAAAAAAAGATTAGGTTTGGTTTCCAACTTGCTGTACTCTGCCAAAATCCGACCTTATATACAAATTATTGTGGGAGTATAACATCCCCCTCCACCCTTGTTTCATTGCATAAATAAAAGTAATAAAAAATAATAAGGGAAAAAAACATCACATAAATCATGCACAAAGTTTATTGTGGTTTGGTCTGGTATGCCTAAGTCAATGGATGGGAAGAATCAAATCTATTATCAAACAACATGATTACAACTAATTTATGCCTAGACACTCTCAATCTCCTCTACCCAACAATTTTTCACATTTTCCCAACATTTCTACTCGGCCTCTTAATCTATGCCCGTTCTTATGGCCTCTATTAAATAATTAGTAGAAAGGACACTTGACATAAGAATAAAATAAAGTTTGACAAAAACCGAATTATCCAATCCAAACCGTATTTGATTGGATTGGTTCGGATCAGATTTTTTTTAGGAAGCGATCGGATCAGATATTTTTTAGGAAGCAAACCAATTCAATCCAAACCGCACATTGTTTTCATCATTAGATTGGATGGTTTTTTAGCTCAAAACCGATCCAATCCAATCCGCGAACAACCCTACCTACGACAACCCCAGCTCCCTCTTACTTTCGTTTTCATCATTTACTTTCCTCTGCTAGACTGCTACATTAAGTTCCCTCATAATGCTCAAGCAACTAGCCTCCCATTTTTGGGTAGTTTTCAGAACTCGCAGTGTAAAGCAATTTACATAGATCAGAGGAGTGAAACACAAAAATGGAAATTAAAAAAGATTGAAGCATAACTTAACCACTGCAACACTCCAACGTTCTGGTCCCAAGCATCTTCAAATATTTCTCTACAAATAAGGAGGGGAGGCGTGAAAAACAGAAGAGAAAGCACCAGAATAGAGATCGCTAAACCCTCTCCTTAGACTTCTCAAACCATGACCACCTACCATCTTCCACATCCATTTTCATCCAGAACTTCCCCTCAATCTCAAGAACTCACAAAAAAAGAAATCAAAATAGAAAAAACCCAAACACATATGTACACAAAAAAAAAAAATCAGATTTTGTTTCAAGCTCGCTGTACTCCGCCAAAATCTAACCTTATATACAAATTATTGTGGGAGTACCACATCCCCTTCTACCCTTGTTTGCATATATAAATAAACGTAATAAAAAGTAATTAGGGAAAAAAACATCACACAAGTCATGCACAAAGTTTATTGTGGTTTGGCCTAATATGCCTACATCAATGGATGAGAAGAATCAAATCTATTATCAAACAACATGATTACAAGTAATCTATGCACGAACATTCTCAATCTCCTCTAACCCACAATTTTTCATATTTTCCCAACATTTCTAGTCGGTCTCTCAATCTATGCCCATTCTTATAACCTCTATTAAATAAGTAGAAATGACACTTGACATAAGACAAAATAAAGTATGACAAAAACCGAATTATCCAATCCAATCCAAACGCATTGGATTGGATTGGATCGAACCAGATTGTTTTTAGGAAGCAAACAAATGAAATCCAAACCACACGTTGTTTTCATCATTGGATTGGATGACTCTTTAGCTATAAACCGATCCAATCCAATTCGTGAACACCCCTACCTATCAGCCACACGAACACTAACATCATTTGTTAGTTTGAGTGAATTCCTGAATTTCTTTTTCAACAAGATAAAGTCTAAGGGAGCTTACTTTAGGAGCAAACATTTTTTTTTTTTTCCAGATTTCAAACAATAATAAACTTGTGTGTTTTGTGGTTGGATAGAACCATGTATATATAGGGAATGAACTGATGAAAGGGTCCAACACACACAAAATATGCATGTTAAAACTTAGGGAATGATATCTGATTTGAACCATAAATACCTCTAATACTATACATCCCCTATACATAGACTAGGGCAGCATCAAACAAGTTGATTGATGTGCATGGATTCCGGCAAGTGTATCGGATTCGTTGTCAAGTAATAAAAAGATCGATCCCACAGAGACCATGATCTCAAATCCCAAATAATTATCAAATCAATTAAACTGGACTATATAAAAAATGATTTTGAAAAGGTTTTGATTTTTGAAATAAGAATTAAGTAACAATCAAATTTAAAATTGCAATTAAACAAAATAGGAAAGTAAATCAATTTGGGGTTTTCAGATCAAAAGGGATTCCTAGGAATTGGGTTACCAATAAGATTGTTTATGTTACTAAATTGACTACCCTTGTTAATTATCAAAATTGCTTTGAAGGCGAATTTATCCTAAATAAGTTAATGCTCCCTCTCGGGTTACAAAAACCGTACCCAATTAAACCAACCCCTACTCTCGTGGTAGTTGAATTTAGATTAAACCCTTTAAGCTTTGTGACAATTCATTAACCCTCGAAGGACCGCTTCTAACTCTCGTGATTTAAGTCCTAAGTCTGATTCTATAGATCCGATACCGAATTTCACCGCTAGGTTCCTTCTCAGAGTATCTACGACACGCAAATAAGTGGCCACCGAATTTACGAGTAATTAAAACAATAGAAATTAGATCTAAAGCAAAATCGAAATTAACAAAGGTAAAACATCAATTCATAACATAAATCAAATCTTGAGCATAGCCCCAATCCCTAGAAATAAAGCTACTACTCAAGCATTGTCATGGTGATGACAAGCTTGGTTAACAACATCATAAATGAAAACCTAAAAGAAGAGAAGAAGGAGGAGAAGAGAGATCCTAAAAATTTGCCTAATATAGCAGCCCAAAAGTCCTCCACAAAAGTCCCTATTTTCGAGCCTAAGTGCTCTATTTAGACTAGGGTAACTTGAATCCCAAGCAACCACAATTTCAGATCAAATCAGTTTCTATAGATCCATATATCACGCGTCACGGCCGTGATGGCCATCACAGCCAGGCCGTGACGGGTTCTGCCTTGGAGATTGCTTCACTTGTTAGTCTGTCACAACCGTGACCACCATCACGACTAGGTCGTGATCAGTTCTGCTTGTGAGGGTCTGGTTCAGCTGACATGTCACGGTCGTGATGGACATCACGGCCTGGCCGTGATCAGATCTGACTTTAGCCTTCTTTCTTTTCATCTCCACTCGATCATGGCCGTGATGGCTGTCACGGCTAGGCCGTGATGGGCTCTGTTTGACTCATTTTCTTCACTTTTCAAGTCCCATCTTCATGCAAGCTCCATCATGGTTAATCTTGAGCATTTTAATCCTTAATTCCTGCACAACAACACCACAAAACCGCCTTACCCGTTCCAAGGTAAAAACTAACAAAAATCAAATTAAATATGCCTAAGCTATATGAAAATGCATGCAAAATGTCAATGAAATATGAGGTGAAATCACACTCATCAAACCACCCCAAGCTTGAGACTTTACTTATCCTCAAGCAATTATTAAGGCCAATCAATATAAACAATCAGGGCATGGATAGTGAACCAAGAACCCGAGTAACTAATCCAAGTGACGGGCATATTCAATTAAGTACCCAAGAGACAATCAATTTCAAGTCCAATTAGAAGCTTAGGTTTCCTAAATTCATATTCTCACTGATTCGGACACTCTTCTCACCTCACTCAAGTGTTTAAGGGTATATGACAATTCGCTCAATTTCCTCGAGGAAGGTACTCTACCATAAGCTTTACTATTAACCAAATCTCTACTTTATTAATGAAAACACATAAGAATCAAGAGGTCTTTTATTTTGGTTGTAATGAGGCCATGAGATTAATCGTTAGGTGGGGAAATCAAGAAAAGGAAATTTCAAGAAGGCTAAACAAAATCTCAAACAATACAAAGTATGACAACCTTCTAAAATATCTTTTTGGGTTTAGTTCACTTTTCCACTTTTCTTTCTTTCTTCCTTTTTTTTTTATTTCTCACTTTCTTTTTATCATCCCCTTCGCCATTTTTTTTTGTTTATTTCATTTTATTTATTTGCTGAAGGGGAGACTTTCAGCTTAAGAGAAATATTTTTCTAACTTTCTCATCCCACAATTTATTTTTCAAACTACCTTTTTACCGTTTTTTGCAGTACTTTAAAAGGCGTCATACCAAGCATTATTCATCAAAATAAATCAAGGTACCAAGAAAAGTATTTTATTCTTTTAGGCTCAAAATTGGGCAACTAAGGGGTAGCATTTAATCAATCAAAGCTCAGAAGGCCGGAAAATACCTAGTGCCTTAATCATTTTCAAATATGTTTTCAAAAATTTTTAAGTTTCAAAACGATTTCAAGTCAAGTTCTAGAGAATACAATCCAAGAGGAATAAAACACTATCACAAAGGATGGGGTAGATTTAGTGAGTACCCCTTTTAGGCTCAAAAATCTCACATTTAGTAGTTTAAAATAAGCGAGAAACACAAATCTAAGGAACCACATGCTAATTATCAACTATCAAAAGATCATCTCAAGAATTTTTATTTCTAGCCTTATCACAAGAATACAAAAATTGGGTTCAAAAATTCACTGTCTCAATTCATTTGGCACCAAGTTCTCACAATTGGATGCATACTCTAAGCAAGGGGGTAATCTAATCATGTGATTATGCAAAATTATGCCTACATGAATGCAACATGAAAGATGCAAAAATGCAAAAATACCCCTACCCCAAGCTTAAAAACTTACATTGTCCCCAATGTAAATAATCAAGTCGGAGAGAGGAGAAAAATTGAACAACTCACCGAGGTGGTAGAGGGTGCTGGCTCACATGCCAGTCATAGAGATGCTGGAAAATGTGTCACGGTCGTGATGCTCATCACGGCTCATCCATGATCAATTCTGGTCTACAAGAGCTGGCCTGTCACAGCCGTGAGTTCCATCACGGCTAGGCCGTGATACACTCTGATCTTCAGGGTCCTTCTCATCACGCCCATGATGGATATCACGGCTGGACCGTGATCCTTTCTGATCTTCAGTGGTTAGCTGATCACGATCGTGACCACAGTCACGGCCTGGCCGTGATGACTTTTGACTTTATTTTTCCTTGCCTTTTTGCTCTTACTGCTTTCTTAACCTGAAAATACTTGGCAAATCTATTAATTTATGATCTTTTTTTCTCTTAATCTTCTCAATTATTCAAAAACAAAATTCAAAAAAACTTAAAAAAAAAAAGGAAAGAAAACTTGGGTTGCCTCCCAAGAAACGCTTATTTACGGTCTTAAGCTTGACCATACTTCTTTCAATCAACCGGGGTCGACTGGGCCTAGAAGTGCAAGAACACTTCTCTTCCATGGAAGTCCTTCAAAGAGTCGATTTTGTTCATATGGACAATTGCGCTTTCGCTTTTCTCTTTTCACTCTGAGTTTCATGGCCTTACTCCCTCCCGACGGAAGTTCTAACTCCACATGATGAGCAATTCCAACTTCATCACCATTAGGTGCATCATCTGTCTTGCAAAGCTTCGGATTTGCTCCCATGTTAAGCTCTTCCTTCACCTCAGGAGACATTATATCGATCCTGCACACATGACTCTCAAAAGGAGGGTTGTTATATGAATTAGTCAAATCAAAATCTACCCTACCTTCCTTTACATTTAAAGAGAGCTTGCCCTTTTTTACGTCTATTATCGCTCCAGCGGTGGCCAAGACCGGCCTTCCTAGAATGATAGAGAATTTAGAATTCCCGTTCATATCCAACACCATGAAATCGGTAGGGATGAAAATTTTCCCTACCTTTACGGGGACATTCTCTAGTATGCCTAGAGGAGTTTTAGTTGAGCCATCCGCAAATTGTAAAGAGAATTTGGATGGACTCAGTTCTTTGGTTCCTAACCTCTCTAAGATAGTAAGCGGCATCAAACTCGCACTAGCCCCTAAGTCACATAAGGCTTGGTCTATTTTCACTTCTCCAATTGAGCAAGCAATAGAGAAACTTCCTGGATCTTTTAGTTTAGGAGGCATATTAGTTTTTATCATGGCATTATGCTCCTCAATCAAGCTCTTATTTTCTATTTCTACTTGCTTTCTCTTGACCAACCTTTGTGGGAAAGGTATTGGGGGTTGGTAAGGTGGTGGAGGGACATATTTTGGCTCTACTTCTTCATCTTCGCTCATGTCCTCCTCAGATTCCACATCCTTTTCAACCACCCCAAGCTTTTCATCCCTCAAGTATATGGCATTACAATGTTCATTGGGATTAACTTTGGGATGTCCCGGAAACGTACCCTTGGGTCTAGAATATGTACTAGCTTGTTGGGCAATATGAGTTTCTAACATCTTATTATGGATGACTAAGTTATCTACCTTAGATGCTAACTCTTTTATTGCCTCATTGATTGCCCTACCTTGTTGCCTAAACTCTTCATTTTGTTTTGTTTGAGTTTCAACAAAATTTTCCAAGAGAGACTCAAGTTTAGACTTTTGTATCTGAGGATACCCCGGTGCGGGTTTCCTATTACCTTGGCCTTCTTGGAACTCGTGGTTCAACGTGTTGTTGTAGTTCCCGTACAAGAGATAAGGGTTATTCTTCCTTCCTTGGCTGTAAGGATTCGGGGGAGCATAATTTGGCAACTTCGGGTTTGTGTCATAGAAGTTGTGACAAGAGTTCACTTGTTCCCCCGAAGCACCGGATCCATGAGCAATACCACGTGGGCACTCCATTATGTCATGTCCCTACATTCCACAAATCTCACAAACAATATTAGTAGCACCTATTGAACTCACATTAGCCTTTTCAAGCTGATCAATGCATTTATTCGATGAGTCAATTTTAGACACAATGAGATTAGTTCTATTCATTTCAAACTTACCCCCCGAAATCTTTTTCGGGTTATTACCTATTTCTGAACCCCATTGGTGGTAGTTGGTGGCTACATTTTCAATGATATTGAATGCCTCAGTCAGTGGCCTATTCATAAAGGCTCCACCAGCTACGGAGTCAAGTGACACCTTCGAAGAGCAATCCAATCCATTGTAGAAGGTATGCACTAATAGCCACCTCTCGAGTCCATGATGTGGGCAAGACTCTAGCAATCCCTTGTAGCGATCACAAGCTTCTGATAAGCATTCTCCGTCCTTTTGGAAGAAGCCGGTGATCTGAGTTCGTAGGTAAGTCGTCTTGGATGGAGGGAAGAATTTCTCCAAGAATGCCTGCTCCAATTGGTCCCAAGTCGACAACGTATTAGCGGGCACTTGCTTCAACCAAGCTTTCACCTTTCCAGTCAGAGAGGAGGGGAATAACCTTAAGCGTATAGCATCGATCGGAGCGCCATGAATTCTAATTGTATCGGTGAACTCCAAGAATGTATCCACATGATCAGTCGGGTCCTCCGAGGGCAATCCTCAAAATTGATGTTGCCTAATCATGCTAATTAGCATAGGTGGTATAGTGTAGTTCTCCACCTCGATCTCTGGCCTAGCAATCCCAGTTTGCAAACCCCTCACATTTGGGACTGCGTAGTCCGTCAATGGTTTGGTATCCGGTAGATTCGCCATGAGTGGAATGGGAATCAACCTCCCTCTCTCTCTTTGTAGTCTCCTACGTCTATGAAAGGTCTTTTCGATTTCGGGGTCAACCTCAATAAGGTTTCCAAGACTTAGGGATCTTTGCGTAAAAGATAAAAACACAGAGGGATAGATACTCTAGGACGAAAAAGAGATAGATGAAAAAGGAATTTTTTTTTATTTTTTAACAAAAAACAATTAAAAAGAAAAAGAAAAAGTCCAGAAAAATCAATTTAAAAATTAAATTGAGATTCAAGAAAGCACAGTCCCTAGCAACGGCGCCAAAAACTTGATGTGCGTGGATTCCAGCAAGCGTACCAGATTCGTTGCCAAGTAATAAAAAGATCGATCCCACAGAGACCGTGATATTAAATCGCAACTAATTATCAAATCAATTAAACTGGACTATATAAAAAAGGATTTTGAAAAGGTTTTGATTTTTGAAATAAGAATTAAGTAACAATCAAATTTAAAATTGTAATTAAACAAAATAGGAAAATAAATCAATTTGGGGTTTTCAGATCAAAAGGGATTCCTAGGAATTGGGTTACCAACAAGATTGTTTATGTTACTAAATTGACTATCCTTGTTACTAATCAAAATTGCTTTGAAGGCGAATTTATTCTAAATAAGTTAATGCTCCCTCTCGGGTTACAAAAACCGTGCCCAATTAAACCAACCCCTACTCTCGTGGTAGTTGAATTTAGATTGAACCCTTTAAGCTTTGTGACAATTCATTAACCCTCGAAGGACTGCTTCTAACTCTTGTGATTTAAGTCCGAAGTCTGATTCTATAGATCCGATACCTAAGTTTACCGCTAGGTTCCTTCTCGGAGTATCTACGACACGCAAATAAAGCGCCACCGAATTTACGAGTAATTAAAACAATAGAAATCAGATCTAAAGCAAAATCGAAATTAACAAAGGTAAAATATCAATTCATAACATAAATCAGATCTTGGGCATAGCCCCAATCCCTAGAAATAAAGCTACTACTCAAGCATTGTCATGGTGATGACAAGCTTGGTTAACAACATCATAAATGAAAACCTAAAAGAAGAGAAGAAGGAGGAGAAGAGAGATCCTAAAAATTTGCCTAATGTAGCAGCCCAGAAGTCCTCCCCAAAAGTCCCTATTTTCGAGCCTAAGTGCTCTATTTATAGACTAGGGTAACTTGAATAACAAGCAACCACAATTTCAGATCAAATCAGTTTCTACTGATCCATATATCACGTGTCACGGCCGTGACGGGTTCTGCCTTGGAGATTGCTTCACTTGTTAGTCTGTCACGGTCGTGACCACCATCACGGCTAGGCCGTGATCGGTTCTGCCTGTGAAGGTCTGGTTCAGCTGGCATGTCACAGCCGTGATGGGCTCTGTTTGGCTCATTTTCTTCACTTTTCAAGCCCCATCTTCATGCAAGCTCCATCATGGTTAATCTTGAGCATTTTAATCCTTAATTCCTGCACAACAACACCACAAAACCGTCTTACCCGTTCTAAGGTAAAAACTAACAAAAATCAAATTAAATATGCCTAAGCTATATGAAAATGCATGCAAAATGTCAATGAAATATGAGATGAAATCACACTCATAATTGATACTTCGAACCAAAGTTATCTATAAATTTGTTTGTTTTAAATTATTATTTTTATCAGATTTTTTACCTAATCTGAATTCCAATTTTCTATTTATTCTTACTGTTCTTAAAAACAAAATTTTAACATTATATAATCCTCTTCTTCATCAGCTTCAACTGCATCTTCTTCGTCAGCTACAGCAGCTGTTGCAGCTACCTCTCTCTCTGATACCTTTTTTTGATAAACAAAATTTCATTGAAAAGGTTAAGGGGTACCAAACCAACACCTGCACAATAGAGACAATACACCCACACATGGTAATCTTGAAAAAAAAAACTTGCGTCATTTACAAAACCAAGAGAATCTGAAAATTTTGAAAGAAAAAATGCGCTAGCCTTCTTCACTTGAAGATTTCCTGATACCTGTTATTAAGGGTCGGTGTGACAATAAGGTCTTTTTCCTTAGCTTTCAGTTACTTCAGTTTTTTTACCCAATAAGCCCTAGTGGCTTCCTTGACCCTATCAGCCACACGAACACTAGCATCATTTTCTAGTTTCTGGGTGAATTCCCGAATTTCTAGTTCAACAAGATAAAGTCTTACAGAAGTTACTTTAGTAGTAGACATTTTTTTTTCATCCAGATTTCGAACAACAATAAACTTGTGTGTTTTGTGTTTGGATAGAACCATGTATATATAGGGAATGAAGTTATGAAAGGGTCCAACACACACAAAATATGCATGTTAAAACTACGGGAATAATATCTGATTTGAACCATAATTACCTCTACACTAGTACTGTACATCCCCTATACATAGACTAGGATAACATCAAACAAGTTGAAGCTTCAAACCAAAATTATCTATAAATAAGTTTGTTTTAAATTAATTTTTATATCAATTTTTTTACCTAATATGAATTCCAATTTTCTATTTCTTCTTATTGTTCTTAAAAACAAAATTTTAACATTATATAATCCTCTTGTTCACCAGCTTCACCAACATCATCTTCATCGGCTTCAGTATTTTTACCAGTTTCAGCAGCTGCCTCTATTTCTCTCTCTGATACTTGTTTTTTGTCAAACAAAATTTCATTGAAAAGGTTAAGGGATACGAACCCAACCAGTGTACAATAGAAACAATACACCCAACATATTGTAAGCTTGAAAATAAAAAACCATGCGTCAGTTACATAACAAAGAAAATCTGAAAATTTTCAAAGAAAAAATGCGCTAGCCTATTTCACTTGAAGATTCCCTGATATCGGGTATTAAGAGCCAGTGTGACAATAAGGTCCCTTTCCTTAGCTTTAAGTTCCTTCAACATTTTTCCAAAGAAGCCGTAGTGGCTTCCTTAAACCTATCAGTGTAGCAACCAGCCTCCCATTTTTTGGTAGTTTTCAAAACTCGCAATGTGAAGCAATTTGCATAGCTCATAGGAGTGAAACACAAAATTGGAAATTTAAAAAGATTGAAACATAACTTAACCACTACAACACTCCAACGTTCTGGTCCCAAGCATCTTCTAATATTTCTCTACAAATAAGGAGGGGAGGTGTGAAAAAATGAAGAGAAAGCACCAAAATAGAGATTACAAAACTATCTCCCTAGACTTCTCAAACCATGACCACCTTCCAAATTACACATCCAAAATCACCCAGAACCTCCCCTCAATCTCAAGAACTCAACAAAAAAAAATCGAAACAGAAAAACCCAAACACATAAGAACACAAAAAAAAAATAAAAAGATCAGGTTTGGTTTCAAGCTCGTTGTACTCTGCCAAAATCTGACCTTATATACAAATTATTGTTGGAGTACAACATCCCCTTTCTACCCTTGTTCACATGCATAAATAAAAGTAATAAAAAATAATTAGGAAAAAAACATCACATAAATCGGTCACAAGGTTTATTGTGGTTTGGCCTAGTATGCCTATGAGAAGAATCAAATCTATTATCAAACAACATGATTACAACTAATATATGCCTGGACACTCTCAATCTCCTCTATCCCACAATTCTTCCCATTTCCCCAACATTTCTACCCGGTCTCATAACCTATGCCTGTTCCTATGACCTCTATTAAATAATTAGTAGAAAGAACACTTGACATAAGAAAAAAATAAAGTATGACAAAAACCGAATTATCCAATCCAAACTGTATTTGATTGGGTTGGATCGAATAAGTTTTTTTTAGGAATCAAACCAATCCAATCCAAACCACTTGTTGTTTTCATCATTGGATCGGATGGTTTTTTAGCTCAACCCCGATCCAATCCAATCCGCGAACACCCCTACCTACGGCAACCCCATCTCCCTCTTGCTTTTGTTTTCATCATTTGCTTTCCTCTGCTAGACTACTACGTTAAGTTCCCTCACAAGGCTCAAGCAACTAGTCTCCCATTTTTAGGTAGTTTTCAGAACTTGCAGTGTAAAGCTATTTTCATAGATCAGATGAGTGAAACACAAAAATGGAAATTAAAAAAGATTGAAGCATAACTTAACCACTGCAACACTCCAACGTTCTGGTCCCAAGCATCTTCAAATATCCTCTACAAATAAGGAGGGGAGGCATAAAAAACAGAAGAGAAAGCACCAGAATAGAGATCGTTAAACCCCCTCCTTAGACTTCTCAAACCATGACCACCTCCCATCTTCCACACCCATCTTCACCCAGAACCTCCCCTCAATCTCAAGAACTTACAAAAAAAAAATCAAGACAGAAAACCCAAACACATGAACACACAAAAAAAAAATCCGATTTTGTTTCAAGCTCGCTGTATGTAACGCCCTGCTTTTCATTGAAGTGCTTTTATAAAGCTTGTTTGGTTGTTTGAGTTGGTTTTGTTAAGTTTAATTTGTTGGCTAAGGGCTTAGTGAGATTTTTGGCTCAAAAGTCCCTCTTTGGTACATGAGCACGCCCGTGCTCAATATTCAACACGCTCGTGCTTAAAGCCAGGCGCGTGTTGCCAAGTTTAAGTTGAGCACGCCCGTGCTTAATGTGCAGACCGCGTCTCGTAAGTGCAAAGTCCAGCACGCCCGTGCTTGCTGAGGAGCACGACCGTGCTCAGGTGCAGCCTTTATATAGTTGACACAGAAACCGAGGGTTAGAGTTAACCCTATTTTCTGTCATCAATTGTCACCAATTTCGGCCATAGCTATCCCTCTCCCTGTTTCCACTAAACTCAACATGTTTCTCAAGTTTTGGAAACCTTTGGAAGCCTCTTTTGAGTCGGTGTTAGTTTAGAGGTAATGATCCCTTTCCCTTTTCAGTTCCTTTCTTGTTTTTGGTTTGAGAAACTGATCACAGATGTTTTTTGTTAATCAAGGCTTAGCATCAAAGTGAGTCGCTTGAGGATTCGGGACCAGTTGCTGTTTAGGACTGTGGTTAGAGCGACCTTCAATCCAGGTATGGGGAGAAGGGTAGTGTTTACATTAGGCACCGGGGTAGTGTAAGGTAAATGGGTTCCCATAACCCTGGTATTCTCAGTTTGTATGCCTATATGATGTTTTTATACTTCATATGTTTATGTGATAATATGCTCTAGTTGTGTTGATGTTTATGTTGTATGCTTCATACTCAGGTTCATATATGTCCTTGATGTTTATGATGGTTACCTTATGAATGTGATGATATGATGACTATTGTTGTATATACGATGTTGATGTTGATGATGAGTTTTCGATCCTAAAATATGCTATTAAGATGACATAGGATTAATGGATTAAAAACCCTAAAAATTGGCTAAGAACTCTGTATCGGTTTCTGCCCAGAAAGTACTGTTATGCATTAAGCACGACCGTGCTGAACTCCAGTTTGAAATTTGGAAAATGGTCGTGCATTAAGCATGGTCGTACATCAGAGGAGCACGACCGTGCAGCTGAGCACGGCCGTGCCTAAAAGGAAGCACGACGTGCTTCACTTATGTGACCAGCACGGCCGTGCAGGGAATAAGCACGTCCATGCTCCCCCATCAGACAGAGATGGAATTAAAGGTTTAAGTAGGGGCTTTTAACCCCCAATCTTCCTCAATAACGTTATGATAGCATAGCTAATCAATGACGAAGACTTGATAACTTAATTGAAGATTAATTAAGATGATTAAGATAATAAGATGGTTAAGTCGGTAACCATTGGGTTACCGCACATTGTTGAAGTCTTGGGTGCTTATTGGTCCAGGCACGTTGATGTTGAAGTCTTGGGTGCTTATTGGCCCAAGCACGTTGAGTTGATGTTGAAGTATTGGGAGTTTTTTTTGATGCGTTGGCTATCCATGAGGTTCACCCAAGGTTTAGTGAACTGCCGGTGTTGGTGCTTTTATGGCCAATACGGATATGTAACTTCGAAGTCGTTCATACTGAGTTAGTTGGATCCAGATGCATGTTGAAGTAATGGAGTAGTGTTGCATTGCACTGCATAGCATATTTGGTTGATATGATGTTGATTGGATGTTGATATATATAACTATGTGATGTATGTTATGATGATGCTATGTTGTATGTTTCCTATCTCCTTGCCGAATATGTTTACATGATTCTTACTCCCCTCTTTCTTCTTGTTGTTTGGCCTGATTGGCTTATTGCAGAGGGTGGCGAGCAGCCCGGAGATGAGTGGCTCTGAGGAGCCACCACTCATAGTTAGGGCTATTACCTTTTGTCTAGTTAGTTTTGTTCAGTTGTATTCTGAGGATGTTTTCCGGAACTATTGTACCAGCTCTGAATTGTCACATCGGGGTTGGGTTGTTTATGTTTTAGGTTTATCGTTGTTTTAACTTGGTTTTATATTTTCCGCGTTTTTATGAACTCGTTCATGCAGGACTTTTCTACCCGTGGACAAAGGTTTTAATTTATCCAGTGAATGCATGTTTTTATTTTATTTATATCTATTTTTTATGCTCCATAACCTACGGAGTAGAAGGGTGTCACATTTAGTGGTATCAGAGCAGGTATGTCCTATCAGGCCATGGTATGAGTCTGTTGTGAGTCTGTTGTGTGCTCTAGTTTGAATTGTATATACTTGTTATAGACAATGAAGCTTTAAGTTAGTTGCGTATAGCTTTTACCAGCTCAAGTTTCAATATCTAAGAGTTGCGTTGGATGTGTATAGGAACTCATTAGAGGACGCAACGATCAGGTAATTGCGGACGCGTTAGTACTTCTTGCCAATGCTATCGAACAGGTCAACCATAACAACAACAATGGTGGACCAGCTGAGTTCCATGGATTGGATAAGTTCCAGAGGAACAACCCTCCGTCGTTCAAGGGAGCGTATGATCCGGAAGGAGCGTTGCTATGGTTGAGGGAGACAGAGAAGATCTTCCGAGCGATGCATTGCAACGATCAGCAGAAGCTTATCTTTGTTACCTTCATGCTGACTGAGGAGGCTGAGCATTGGTGTGAAAACTGCAGGCAGAGAATGCAGGCTGAGGGCACAGCGGTTACATGGGTTGAGTTCAGGAAGAGGTTTCTGGAGAAGTACTTTCCGGCAAGTGGACAAAGGTTTTAATTTATCTAGTGAATGCAAGTTTTTATTTTATTTATATCTATCATTTTATGCTCCATAACCTGCGGGGTAGAAGGGTGTCACATTGTACTCCGCCAAAATCTAACCTTATATACAAATTATTGTGGGAGTACCACATCCCCCTCTACCCTTGTCTGCATGCATGGTTAAAAGTAATAAAAAGTAATTAGGGGAAAAAACATCACACAAGTTATGCACAAAGTTTATTGTGGTTTGGCCTAATATGCCTACATCAACGGATGAGAAGAATCAAATCTATTATCAAACAACATGATTACAAGTAATCTATGCCTGGAGACTCTCAATCTCCTCCATCCCACAATTCTTCATATTTTCCCAACATTTCTACTCGGCCTCTTAATCTATGCTCGTTCTTATGGCCTCTATTAAATAATTAGAAGAAATGACACTTGACATAAGAAAAAAATAAAGTATGACAAAAACCGAATTATCCAATCCAATCCAAACGCATTTGATTGGATTGGATCGGATCAGATTTTTTTTAGGAAGCAAACAAATCCAATACAAACCGCACGTTGTTTCCATCATTTGATTGGATGGTTTTTTAGCTCTAAACCGATCCAATCCAACCCACAAACACCCCTACCTATCAGCCACACAAACACTGGCATCATTTGCTAGTTTCTGAGTGAATTCTCGAATTTCTAGTTCAACTAGATAAAGTCTTACATAGCTTACTTTAGAAGCAGACATTTTTTTTCCAGATTTCAAACAATAATAAACTTGTGTGTTTTGTGGTTGGATTGAGCCATGTATATATAGGGAATGAACTGATGAAAGGGTCCAACACACAAAATATGCATGTTAAAACTTAGGGAATAATATCTGATTTGAACCATAATTACCTCTAGTACTGTGCATCCCCTTATACATAGACTAGGGTAGCATCAACCAAGTTGAAACTTCGAACCAAAGTTATCTATAAATTTGTTTGTTTAAAATTATTATTTTTATCAGATTTTTTTACCTAATTTGAATTCTAATTTTCTATTTATTCGTACTGTTCTTAAAAACAAAATTTTAACATTATATAATCCTCTTGTTCATCAGCTTCACCTGCATCTTCTTCGTCAGCTACAGCAGCTGTTGCAGCTACCTCTCTCTCTCTTTGATACGTTTTTCTGATAAACAAAATTTAATTGAAAAGGTTAAGGGGTACCAAGCCAACAACTGTACAATAGAAACAATACCCACACATGGTAATTTTGAAAAAAAAAAAAACCTGCATCATTTACAAAACCAAGAGAATCTCGAAATTTTGAAAGAAAAAATGCACTAGCCTACTTCACTTGAAGATTTCCTGATACCTATTATTAAGGGCCAGTGTGACAATAAGGTCTCTTTCCTTAGCTTTCAGTTCCTTCAGCTTTTTTTCCCAATAAGCCCTAGTGGCTTCCTTGACCCTATCAGCCACACGAACACTAGCATCATTTGCTAGTTTCTGGGTGAATTCCCGAATTTCTAGTTCAACAAGATAAAGTCTTACAGAAGTTACTTTAGGAGCATACTTTTTTTTTCCACCACATTTCAAACAACCATAAACTTGTGTGTTTTGTGTTTGGATAGAACCCTGTATATATAGGGAATGAACTTATGAAAGGGTCCAACACACACAAAATATGAATGTTAGAACTACGAGAATAATATCTGATTTGAACCATAATTATCTCTACACTAGTATTGTACATCCCCTATGCACAGACTAGGACAACATCAAACAAGTTGAAACTTCAAACCAAAATTATCTATAAATTAGTTTGTTTTAAATTAATTTTTTTATCATTTTTTTTACCTAATATGAATTCCAATTTTCTATTTATTCTTATTGTTCTTAAAACCAAAATTTTAACATTATATAATCCTCTTGTTCATCAGTGATGAGTGTGATTTCACCTCATATTTCATTGTCATTTTACATGCATTTTCATATAGTTTAGGCATTTCTAATTTGATTTTTGATTAGTTTTTACCTTGGAACGGGTAAGGCGGTTTTGTGGTGTTGTTGTACAGGAATTAAGGATTAAAACGCTCAAGATCAACCATGACGGAGCTTGCATGAATATGGGGCTTGAAAAGTGAAGAAAATGAGCCAAACAGAGCCCATCACGACCTAGCCATGATGTCCATCACGACCATGATTGAGCAAGGTTGAAGAAGAAAGTACACAAAAGTCAGAACCTGTCACGGCCAGGCCGTGATGTCTATCACGGTCGTGACATGTCAGCTGAACCAGACCCTCACAGGCAGAACTGATCACGGCCTAGCCGTGATGGTGGTCACGGCCGTGACAGACCAACCAATGAAGCAACCTCCCAGGCAGAATCCGTCACGGCCCGGCCGTGATGGCCATCACGGCCGTGACGCGCAATATATGGATCTTTAGAAACTGATTTGATCTGAATTTGTGATTGCTTGGGATTCAAGCTACCCTAATCTATAAATAGAGCACTTAGGCTCGAAAATAGAGAGACTTTTAGGGACTTTTGGGCTGCTCCCTTAGGCAAAATTAGGATTTTCTCTCTTCTTCTTCTTCTTCTTCTTCTCTTCTCTTAGGTTTTAATTCATGTTTCTGTTAATCAAGCTTGCCATGACCATGGTCATGCTTGAGTAGTAGTTTTATTTCTAGGGATTGGGGCTATGCCCAAGATCTGTTTTATGTTATGATTTGATGTTTTCCCTTTGTTAATTTCGATTTCGCTTTCGATTTGGTTTCTATCGCATGAATTACTTGTGAATCTGGTGCGCACTTATTTGCATGTCATAGATACTCTAAGGAGGAACCTAGCGGTGAACTTAGGTATTGGATCTATAGGAATCAAACTTAGAACTTAAATCATGAGAGTTATAAGCGGTCATTCGAGGGTTCACGAATTGTCACAAAGCTTAAAGGGTTCAATCTAAATTCAATTACCACGAGAGTATGGGTTGGTTTAATTGGGCACGGTTTTTGTAACCCGAGAGGGAGCATTAACTTATTGAGGATAAATTCGCCTTCAAAGCAATTTTGATAATTAACAAGGGGTAGTCAATTTGGTAACATGAACAATCTTGTCGATAACCCAATTCCTAGGAATCTCTTTAGATTTGAAAAACCCCAAATTGATTTACTTTCATCTTTTAATTGATTGCATTCTTAAATATCTGATTTTCTAGTTAATTCCTATTTCAAAAATCAAATCTATTCAAAATCCTTTTTTATAATAGTCCAGTTTAATTGATTTAATAATCAATTGTTATTTGAGATCACGGTCTCTGTGGGATCGACCTTTTTATTACTTGGCGACGAATCCGGTACATTTGCCGGAATCCATGTTTCTTATCAAGTTTTTGGCGCTGTTGCCGGGGGCTGTGCTTTCTTGAATCTCAATTTAATTTTTAAATTAATTTTTCTGGACTTTTTCTTTTTAATTATTTCTTTTTAAAAAAAATAAAATAAAAATCTTTTTTCTCATTTATCTCTTTTTCTTTCTAGAGTATCTATCTCTCTCTTATATGTGTTTTTAACTTTTATGCAAAGATCCCTAAGTCTTGGAAACCTTATTGAGGTTGACCCCGAAATCGAAAGGACCTTTCATAGACGTAGGAGACTACAAAGAGAGAGGGAGAGGTTGATTCTCATTCCATTTATGGCGAATCTACTGGATACAAAACCACTGAAGGACTACGCAGCCCCAAATGCTAGGGGTTTGCGAACTAGGATTGCTAGGCCAGAAATTGAGGCGGAAAACTACACTATACCGCCTATGCTAGTTAGCATGATTAGGCAACATCAATTCGGAGGATTACCCTCGAAGGACCCGACCGATCATGTGGAAACATTCCTGGAGTTCACCGATGCAATTAGGATTCATGGTGTCCCGATTGATGCTATACGCCTGAGGTTATTCCCCTCCTCTATGACCGGAAAAGCAAAATCTTGGTTGAAGCAAGTGCCCGCTAATACGTTGTCAACTTGGGACCAACTGGAGCAGGCATTCTTGGAGAAATTCTTTCCTCCATCCAAGACTGCTTACCTACGGACCCAGATCACCCGCTTCTTCTAAAAGGACGGATAATGCTTATCCGAAGCTTGGGATTGCTACAAGGGATTGCTAGAGTGTTGCCCACATCATGGACTCGAGAGGTGGCTATTAGTGCGTACCTTCTACAACGGATTGGATTACTCTTCGAAGGTGTCACTTGACTCCGCAACTGGTGGAGCCTTTATGAATAGACCTCTGACCGAAGCATTCAATATCATTGAAAATGTAGCCACCAACTACCACCAATGGGGTTCGGAAAGAGGTAATAACCCGAAAAAGATTTCGGGGGGTAAGTTTGAAATGAATAGCATTGATCTAATTATGTCTAAAATTGACTCACTGAATAAACGCTTTGATAAGTTTGAAAAGGCTAGTGTGAGTTCAATAGGTGCTACTAATATTGTTTGTGAGATTTATGGAAGCCAGGGACATGACATAATGGAGTGCCCACGTGGTATTGCTGCTGGATCCGGTGCTTCGGGGGAACAAGTGAACTCTTGTCACAATTTCTATGACACGAACCCGAAGTTGCCATACTATGTTCCCCCAAATTCTTACAACCAAGGAAGGAAGAATAGCCCTTACCTCTCCTACTGGAACTACAACAATACGTTGAACCACGAGTTCCAATAAGGTCAAGGTAATAGGAAACCCGCATCGGGATATCCTTAGGTACAAAAGTCTAAACTTGAGTCTCTTTTGGAAAATTTTGTTGAAACTCAAATAAAACAAAATGAAGAGTTTAGGCAACAAGGTAGGGCAGTCAATGAGGCAATAAAAGAGTTAGCATCTAAGGTAGATAACTTAGCCATCCATAATAAGATGTTAAACTCAGATTGCCCAACAAGTTAGTACATATACCAGAACTAAGGGTACGTTTCCAGGACAACCCGAAGTTAATCCCAATGAGCACTGTAATGCTATATACTTAAGGGATGATAAGCGTGGGGTAGTTGAGAAGGATGTGGAATGTGAGGAGGACATAAGTAAACATGAAGAGATAGAGCCAAAGTATGTCCCTCCACCACCTTACCAACCCCCAATACCTTTCCCACAAAGGTTGGTCAAGAAAAAGCAAGTAGAAATAGAAACTAAGCTTAATTGAGGAGCATGATGCCATGATAGAAACTAATATGCCTCATAAACTAAAAGATCCTGGAAGTTTCTCTATTGCTTGCTCAATTGGAGAATTAAAAATAGACCAAGCCTTATGTGACTTAGGGACTAGTGCGAGTTTGATGCCACTTACCATCCTTGAGAGGTTAGGAACCAAGGAATTGAGCCCATCGAAGTTCTCTTTACAATTTGCGGATGGCTCAACTAAAACTCCTCTAGGCATACTAGAGAATGTTCCCATAAAGGTAGGGAAATTTTTCATTCCTACCGATTTCATGGTATTGGATATGAACGGGAATTCTAAATTCCCTATCATTCTAGGAAGGTCATTATTGGCCACAGTTGGAGCAATAATAGATGTAAGGAATGGCAAGCTCTCTCTGAATGTAGAGGAAGGTAGGGTAGATTTTGATTTGACTAACTCATATAACAACCCTCCTTTTGAGAGTCGTGTGTGCGGGATTGAGATAATACCTCAAAAGGTGAAGGAAGAGCTTAACATGGAAGCATCTCCGAAGCTTTGCATGACGAATAATGCACCAAATAAAGATAAACCAGGAGTTGTTCAACATGTGGAGTTAAAACTTCCCCCGAAAGGAAGTAAGGCCATGAAACTCAGTGAAAAGAGCAAAGCGAAAGCGCAATTGGCCCTATGAACAAAATAGGCTCTTTGAAGGACTTCCTTGGAAGAGAGGTGTTCTTTCACCTCCATGCCCAGCTGACTCCGGTTGATTGAAAGAAGTATGGTCAAGCTTAAGACCGTAAATAAGCGCTTCTTGGGAGACAACCCAAGTTTTCTTTCCCTTTTTCATTTGTTTTTGAATTTTGTTTTTGAATAATTTGAGAATATTAGAGAAGAAAGATCACTAATTGATGACTTTGCCAAGTATTTTCAGTTTATGAAAGCAGTAAGAGCAAAAAGGCAAAGAAAACTAAAGTCAGAAGTCATCACGCCCAAGCCGTGACGGTGGTCACGGCCGTGATTATCTAACCAAAGAAGATCAGAAAGGATCACAGCCCATCTGTGATATCCATCACGGGCGTGATGATAAGGACCTTGAAGATCAACATGTATCACGGTCTAGTCGTAATGGAACTCACGGCCGTGACAGGCCAGCTCCTATAGACCAGAATTGATCACGGCCTAGCCGTGATGAGCATCACGACTGTGACACATTTTCCAGCATCTTTTTGACTGGCATGTGAGCCAGCACCCTCTACCACCTCGGTGAGTTGTTCCATTTTTCTCCTCTCTACGACTTGATTATTTACATTGGGGACAATGTAAGTTTTTAAGCTTGGGGTAGGGGTATTTTTGCTAATTTTTGCAATTTTTTGCATTTTTGCATTTTTTATGTTAAATTCATAGAGGCATAGTTTTGCATGATCACATGATTAGATTGCCCTTTGCTTAGAGTATGCATCCAATTGTGAGAACTTGGTGCCAAATAAATTGAGATAGTGAATTTTTGAACCCAATTTTAGTGTTCTTGTGATAAGGCTAAAAATAAAAATGCATGAGATGATCTTTTGATAGTTGATAATTAGCATGTGGTTCCTTAGATTTGTGTTTCTCATTGATTTTAAACTACTAAATATGAGATTTTTGAGCCTAAAAGGGGTACTCATTAAATCTACCCCATTCTTTGTGATTGAGTGTTTTATTCCTCTTGGATTGTATTCTCTAGAACTTGACTTGAAACCGTTTTTAAACTTAAAAAATTTTGAAAACATATTTGAAAATGACTGAGGCACTATGTATTTTTCTGGTCTTCTAAGCTTTGATTGATTATATGCTACCCCTTAGTTGCCCAGTTTTGAGCCTCAAAGAATAAAATACTTTTCTTGGTACCTTGATTTATTTTGATGAATGATGCTTGGCATGATACCTTTTAAAGTATTGCAAAAAGGGTAAAAGGGTAGTTTGAAAAATAAATTGTGGGATGAGAAAGTTAGAAAAATATTTCTCTTAAGTTGAAAATCTCCCCTTCTCCAAATAAATAAAATAAAATAAATAAACAAAAAAAATGGAGAAGGGGATGATAAAAAGAAAGTGAGAAATGAAATAAAGGTAAAAAGGAAGAAAGAAAGGTGGAAAAGTGAACTAAAACCCAAAAATGTATTTTAGAAGGTTGTCATGCTTGCAATGTTTGATATTTTGTCTAGCCTTCTTGAATTTTCCTTTTCTTGATTTCCCCACCTAACAATTAATCCCATGGCCCCATTACAACCAAAATAAAAGACCTCTTGATTCTTATGTGTTTTCATTAATAAAGTATAGATTTGGTTAATAGTCAAGCTTTTGGTTGAGTACCTTCCTTGAGGAAATTGAGCGAATTGTCATATGCCCTTAAACGCTTGAGTGAGGTGAGAAGAGTGCCCGAATTAGTGAGAGATATGAACTTAGGGAACCTAAGCTTCTAATTGGACTTGAAATTGATTGTCTCTTGGGTACTTATTGAATATGCCTATTACTTGGATTAGTTACTTGGGTTCTTGGTTCACTATCCATGCTCTGATTGTTTATATTTTTCTGGTCTTAGTGATTGCTTGAGGACAAGCAAAGTCTTAAGCTTGGGGTAGTTTGATGAGTGTGATTTCACCTCATATTTCATTGTCATTTTGCATGCATTTTCATATAGTTTAGGCATTTCTAATTTGATTTTTGGTTAGTTTTTACCTTGGAACGGGTAAGGCGGTTTTACGGTGTTGTTGTGCAGGAATTAAGGATTAAAATGCTCAAGATTAACCATGATGGAGCTTGCATGAAGATGGGGCTTGAAAAGTGAAGAAAATGAGCCAAACAGAGCCCATCATGGCTTAGCCGTGATGTCCATCACGGCCATGATCGAGCAAGACTGGAGAAAAGTACACAAAAGTCAGAACCTGTCACGGCCAGGCCGTGATGTCCATCACGGTCGTGACATGTCAGCTGAATCAGACCCTCAAAGGCAAAACTGATCATGGCCTAGCCGTGATGGTGGTCACGACCGTGACAGACCAACCAGTGAAGCAACCTCCCAGGCAGAATCCGTCACGGCCGTGACGCGCAATATATGGATCTTTAGAAATTGATTTGATTTGAATTTGTGATTGCTTGGGATTCAAGCTACCCTAATCTATATATAGAGCACTTAGGCTCGAAAATAGAGAGACTTTTAGGGACTGTGGGGCTGCTCCCTTAGGCAAAATTAGGATTTTCTCTCTTCTTCTTCTTCTTCTTCTTCTTCTTCTTCTTCTTCTTCTTCTTCTTCTTCTTCTTCTTCTTCTTCTTCTTCTCTTCTCTTAGGTTTTAATTCATCTTTTTGTTAATCAAGCTTGCCATGACCATGGCCATGCTTGAGTAGTAGTTTTATTTCTAGGGATTGGGGTTATGCCCAAGAGCTGTTTTATATTATGATTTGATGTTTTCCCTTTGTTAATTTCGATTTGGTTTCTATCGCATAAATTACTTGTGAATCTGGTGCGCACTTATTTGCATGTCATAGATACTCTAAGGAGGAACCTAGCGGTGAACTTAGGTATTAGATCTATAGGAATCAAACATAGGACTCAAGTCACGAGAGTTAGAAGCGGTCCTTAGAGTGTTCACGAATTGTCATAAAGCTTAAAGGGTTCAATCTAAATTCAATTACCACAAGAGTAGGAGTTGGTTTAATTGGGCACCGTTTTTGTAACCCGAGAGGGAGCATTGTAACACCCTGTATTTCACTATTTTAAATAACAGTAGTACTTATAAATATGTTTATAAATTTATTTGAGTTTTAGAAAATTATTTTAAATAAACGGAGTTTACTACTCAATCCTACTTGAACGTAGGAAGCTACGATTAAAATTCAGGTTGGAAAGTCAGGTGAAACCCGACTCACGAATTCCATTGACAGTATAATTATACTGCTCAAAAGACCTAATTTTAATTCGTGAACGAAAGACTTAAGATTATTATTTTATTTCCTACAATTCTGTATTTTTAGAATTATTTTGGAAAAAAAATAAAATAATTTGTTTTTCGGGTGAAACACGTAATCGGGTAGACGACGGAAGTGATTTCGGAGTTCCTAAGAGCCGATAGAGGGTTTATCTTAGGATTTTGAGATGAGTCAGGGGGATGAATCATATTTTTAAGTCTAGAAGGTTTTTCAGGGTTAAATAGAAAATTTATGAATTTTACGCTTAAGCCCTTGAACTTTCTGTTAATTACTCTTTTGTCCCTAAGTTAGTTTATAAGTTTTTTCAAGTGAATTGGGCTATAATCCTTGTTCCCAATCTCTTAATGGACGTGGCTATGAAGCCCAAATTGTCTAGTTCATGGATTGATTACATAAAGCCGATTTGAAACTATACAAGTTTCCTATGTCAAGATTTATGTTTAAATCTTCAAGTGGGCCCCACAAAAATGAAACCAAGCCCAAACTTACCAAGCCCATGCGCAAGACCATGAGGAATTGAAGGTTGCCCTCATTTTGTTGTTGGATGAGTCAAGAATTTTCTAGAATGTTCTACATTCTTCCACTTTGTTCTTCAAGCTTCTAAAATCTTCTTCAACATTCTTGAATTTCTTAAAATATCTATGAAACAAAAATCAGCCCAAAATAGTCAAGATAAGCTTGCATTAAATGTGGCAACAAGTCATCATGACAATTTATTGACAATTTGCAAACTAGTCCTTAAACTTTTGGAATCTTTGCAAATTGGTCCCTAAGAAGTAATTGCATTTTAATCCTTTTAGCAAGACAACTCATCACTTCTAGATCCTTCCCAAGATGGCGCCACTATCTCTATAAATACCATACTCTCACTTTTCACTTAGTTTCTAATGCCTTTTTATTCAAAAACCCTAAAGTTATAAGTCTTTTAGTGATAGATTTGTGAAGTAAGTTTCTTGGATTTCCCTTGTCATTGATTTTCAAGAGGTAAATCCTAATATTCTTTCTTAATCATGCCTATGTTCTCTAGCAAGTTTCTTGATTCAAAGTTTGTTTTATAGGTGTTCATCATTTTCAAGTTTCTAACCCTAGAACTTTGAAAAGTCATAATAAATTCTAGAAAAATCTAATGATGATGAAACTACTTTCTATCTTCTTGATATCATGCATATTATCTAAATCTAAGAGCATGATGTAATCAAAAATTTCTTTCCTAAAAATCTAGCCTTGGCCGAATCTATCAAAGTAGGTTTGGTAGGGTTTTTGTTCATGGTTTTCATTAATGATCTTGTTAATCAAGCTATTAGTATGTATGATTAATAAATCCAAGTTGGTTTATTAAACTAAGAATCCTAACCTTATGAACATGTTGAGGTCGAATCCTTGTATAAAAGAGATAGGAAGTTTTGAGTTTCAACTTTAGTTGTTTAGTCACTAATCCATGATTTAGGTTAATCAAGGATCATTAATCTAGGACTTAATCATGATTAGAAATTTTAAGGATTTTGAACCCTAAAAGTCAGCCCTTAGCCGAAACCCTAACCCTAAAGGTTAGCGGATTTTGTTTCAAATTTTAGTCTTGTAATAAGTAATCTATGTTAGTTAAGACTCTATTAACTAGGATCCAAAAGATGGCATTAAGAAGATAATCCTAAACCTATTTTCTAAGTCTTGGCCGAACCTAGCCCTAAAGTGTCATAGATGGGTGTTAGTTGATTAATTATAATTATGTTGTTTGGTTGAAGGTGGTTGTGTTAACTCGTGGCGGGATAACGAGGATCGTCGTGTACGTGTTTCCGGTGCAAACTCGGGTGGGAGAAAGAACCGTTCAATCGTCGGAACCGATAAGTAGTATATAATTTATAATAATGGTGTAGGGCGACCTAAACCCTACTAGTGGTCGAGTAATCGACAATACCAAAATCGTATTGGAAACTTTTCCGTAATACCAATGACGATTTGGGAATTGTGGGTTTATAGCCTTAGGATAATTATTCATATTTGAGGATGTTTGAATTATTTACTTTTGACTGTTTGTGATACGCTGGTTGAGGTATTCCATCTGCATGTGACGTATTGTTTCGGTGTTTGAATATTTATGATATTGAGGATGTTTGTTGTCTGTCATGGCCGTGATGGTTGTCATGGCCAGGCCGTGACAGGTTCTGTTTTGTAGAATTCTTGCCTTTGTTGTCTGTCACGACCGTGATGGCTAACACGGCCAGGCCGTGACAGAATCTGACTTTGTTATTTATTTGGTTGAACTATTATGATTTGGTTGTGATAAATTGCCTTATATGATATTGATATGTTTGAATATTATGTTGATTAATGTGTTATGCATGATCTGCCCGGGTTTAATTCTGTGCTTAGATAATTTTAAGGAAAGATATATATTGCTCGGAGGTATTTTGTTTGGGTGAGAGTTTTGAATATGAATTAGAAGTGCCTCGCTATTATTTTATAGAAGTGATGCGATATAGAGTGTAAGTGGAGGTTACGAGGAAAAGCTTGAGGTACTAGGTTATTGTTGATAAAAGTCAGTGAGAATCATGTGTTGCATTGTTGTTCATAACCGTGTATTTGAGATACACGAGGTCCGAAGTTCTTGTAGACCGTTCCAATTTAGAATTTAATTTGTGCAACTATAGTATCATTGCTATGCATGAGCACCCTTGATAGAGTTGAGAGAGAGAACCAGGGTGTGCACCGACGGTACTGTGCAGCTATAGTGTCATTGCTTTGCATGAGCATTCCTACCATGGATGAGAATGTGCACCGGCGTTGGGAACGTGTCACTTGGACGTCTGACTGGCATCCCTAACGAGGGATGTGTGACAGGAGTAGTAGTGGCCACGTCAGCATCAAGGTTTAGTTACATGAGTTGAAGGGTAGAGGATGATGTTATAAAGTATGGATGATTGTAAATTGTGAGTGATGCATGTCTGTGACTGTTATTGTATTATATGCTATGAATCTTTTCCACTTATGATGATAGAACTGTTTCTTATCTTCCTATTTCTGTATTTTTGGTGTATGTCTACTTTGTTACGTTAGAAGACCATATGGACGACTATGTTACGGAGGAGATGGATGGAACCCCATACGAGACGGAGATTGTTGAAGAGTTGAACGACGTTCCGTATGAAGTTGACGCTGAAGAACAACCTACTGATCCTAATAATGTGGCGTAGTTAGTTTAAGGCCAGTGAGTCACATAAGATGTTTTGTTTCCGTTATTATAAGCATGTTGTGTAAAATAAAGGATAATTATGTGTGTATTTATGTAAAATAGTTTGGTGTGTTGTATATTTGTAGAAGTTATCTGATTATTAATTAAGTTTTTAATTTTTACGTATTTTCAACGTTAAGCGCGCGATTAAGTAAATAAATAAGTAAGGATTTAATGTAATAATACAATGGGGCACAACGGGGTGTCTCAAGCATTAACTTATTGAGGAGGATAAATTCGCCTTCAAAGCAATTTTGATAATTAACAAGGGGTAGTCAATTTGGTAACATGAACAATCTTATCGGTAACTCTATTCCTAGGAATCTCTTTAGATTTGAAAAACCCCAAATTGATTTACTTTCCTCTTTTAATTGATTGCATTCTTAAATATCTGATTTTCTAGTTAATTCCTATTTCAAAAATCAAATCTTTTCAAAAACTTTTTTTATAATAGTCCAGTTTAATTGGTTTAATAATTAGTTGTTATTTGAGACCACAGTCTCTGTGGGATCGATCTTTTTATTACATGACGACGAATCCGGTACACTTGCCGGAATCCACTTTGCACATCAATCAGCTTCACCAACATCCTATTCATCAGCTTCAGCGTTGTTACCAGTTTCAGCAACTGCCTATATTTCTCTCTCTGATACTTGTTTTTTAACAAACAAAATTTCATTGGAAAGGTTAACGGGTATGAACCCAACCACTGTACAATAGAAACAATACACCCAGCATATTGTAAGCTTGAAGAAAAAAACCACGCGTTAGTTACAAAACCAAGAGAATCTGAAAAATTTTGAAAGAAAAAATGCGCTAGCCTATTTCACTTGAAGATTTCCTCATATCGGTTATTGAGAGCCAGTGTGACAATAAAGCCTCTTTCCTTAGCTTTCAGCTCCTTCAATTTTTTTCCAAAGAAGCCCTAGTGGTTTCCTTAACCTTATCACTGTAGCAACCAGCCTCCCATTTTTAGGTTGTTTTCAGAACTCGCAATGTAAAGTAATTTGCATAGATCAAAGGAGTGAAACACAAAATCGGAAAATTAAAAAGATTGAAAGATAACTTAACCACTGCAACACTCCAACGTTCTGGTCCCAAACATCTTCAAATATTTCTCTACAAATATGGATGAGAGGTGTGAAAAACAGAAGAGAAAGCACTAGAATAGAGATTGCAAAACCATCTTCCTAGACTTCTCAAACCATGACCACCTTCCATCTTACACATCCATCTTTACCTAGAACCTCCCCTCAATCTCAAGAACTCACAAAAAAAAAAATCAAAACAGAAAAACCCAAACATATATGAACAAAAAAAAAAAAGATCAGGTTTGGTTTCAAGTTCGCTGTACTCCGCCAAAATCCGACCTTATATAGAAATTATTTTGGGAGTACAACATCCCCCTCAACCCTTGTTTGCATGCATAAATAAAAGTAATAAAAAAATAATTAGGGGAAAAACATCACACAAATCATGCACAAAGTTTATTGTGGTTTGGCCTAGTATGCCTACATCAATGGATGAGAAGAATCAAATCTATTATCAAACAACATGATTACAACTAATTTATGCCTGGACACTCTCAATCTCCTCTATCCCACAATTCTTCACATTTACCCAACATTTCTATTCGGCCTCTTAATCTATGCTCGTTCTTATGGCCTCTATTAAATAATTAGTAGAAAGGACACTTGACTTAAGAAAAAAAATAAAGTATGACAAAAGCCAAATTATCCAATCCAAACCGTATTTGATTGGATTGGATTAGATCAGTTTTTTTTAGGAAGCAAACCAATCCAATCAAAATCGCACGTTGTTTTCATCATTGGATCGGATGGTTTTTTAGCTCAAAACCGATCCAATCCAATCCGCGAACTCCCCTACCTACAGCAACCCCAGCTCCCTCTTGCTTTCGTTTTCACCATTTGCTTTCCTCTGCTAGACTGCTACATTAAGTTCCCTCACAACGCTCAAGCAACTAGCCTCCCATTTTTTGGTAGTTTTCAGAACTCGCAGTGTAAAGCAATTTGCATAGATAGGAGGAGTGAAACACAAAAATGGAAATTAAAAAATATTGAAGCATAACTTAACCACTGCAACACTCCAACATTCTGGTCACAAGCATCTTCTAATATTTCTCTACAAATAAGGAGGAGAGGCGTGAAAAACACAAGAGAAAGTACCATAATAGAGATCGCTAAACCCTTTCCTTAAACTTCTCAAACCATGACCACCTTCCATCTTCCACATCCATCTTCACCCAGAACCTCCCCTCAATTTCAAGAACTCACAAAAAAAGAAATCAAAAAAGAAAAATCCAAACACATATGAACACAATAAAAAAAATCATATTTTGTTTCAAGCTCGTTGTACTCCGTCAAAATCTAACCTTATGTACAAATTATTGTGGGAGTACCACATCCCCTCTACCCGTGTTTGGATGCATAATTAAAAGTAATCAAAAGTAATTAGGGAAAAAATATCACACAAATCTTGCACAAAGTTTATTGTGGTTTGACCTAATATGCCTACATCAATGTATGAGAAGAATCAAATATATTATCAAACAACATGATTACAAGTAACCTATGCATGGACACTATAAATCTCCTCTATCCCACAATTATTCACATTTTCCCAACATTTCTACTCGGTCTCTCAATTTATGCCCATTATTATGACCTCTATTAAATAAGTAGAAATGACACTTGACATAAAAAAAATAAAGCATGACAAAAACCGAATTATCCAATCCAATCAAAACCGCATTTGATTGGATTGCATCAGATTTTTTTTAGAAAGCAAATCAATCCAATCCAAACCGCACGTTGTTTTCATCGTTGGATTGGATGACTTTTTAGCTCAAAACCGATCCAATCCAATCCGTGAACACCCCTACCTATCAGCCAAACAAACACTGGCATCATTTGCTAGTTTCTGAGTGAATTCACGAATTTCTAGTTCAACAAGATAAAGTCTTACATAGGTTACATTAGGAGCGGTCTTTTTTTTTTCTCCAGATTTTAAACAATAATAAACTTGTTTGTTTGGTGGTTGGATAGAACCATGTATATATAAGGAATGAATTGATGAAAGGGTCCAACATACACAAAATATGCATGTTAAAACTAAGGGAATAATATCTGACTTGAACCATAATTACCTCTACACTAGTACAGTACATCCCCTATACATAGACTAGAGCAACACAAACAAGTTGAAACTTCAAACCAAAGTTATCTATAAATTAGTTTGTTTTCAATTATTATTTTTATCTTATATTTTACCTAATCTGAATTCCAATTTTCTATTTATTCATATTGTTATTTAAAATAGAATTTTAACATTATATAATCCTCTTCTTCATCAGCTTCACCAGCATCCTCTTCATCAGCTTCGGCATTTTCACCAGTTTCAGCAGCTGCCTCTCTTTCTCTCTCAGATACTTGTTTTTTGATAAACAAAATTTCATTGCAGGGGTTAAGGGGTACCTAGGGGTGGACAACTTTGTCGACCCGACTGGGACCCGAGTTACCCGCTAAACCCAGCTGCTGAACGGGCGGGTCACATCTGGTTCGCGGGCCATCGAGTCTGCGTCTCAGTTTCAAACGGGTGTGGTCGAGCGGGTGCGGGTTGAAAATATTGAACCCATCAGTACCATTACCCGACCGACCATATTAGTTTCAGATAGTTATATATATTTAATTCTGTTCACATCAATCTCTCACATCATGTTGTTGGGAAGATAAAAAGTTAAAGACGTGTATTGGAAACTGGAAAGACAAAACGTGTATTGGCATTGGGGAATAAAATAACTTTGTGGTCAGTCTCTCTCTACTCTTTGACTTATCCTTCATTTACTCTTTCTTTTTTCTTTTATTACTCCCACTCTTTCTCTCTAACGTACACAACCCAAACCCTTATACAAAATGCAAATCTCCATTTTTCTTTCTCTCAGTCTCTTATCTTTCTCCATTTATCTCTAATAAGCCCCAACCACCGCGTGTCTGTCGCGCCGTTGCTACCCATCCACCGACCGCGTGAAGAACAGACGATAAGAACACTGCGTGACCGCCGCTTCGTTGCCTCCCGCATGGTGGCTGTTCTGGTCCGCCTCCCTCTTGGCCTCCATAACCAGATCTTCCTAGTCTCCTCGCAGTCAAACGGTAGTCGTTTGGTCCGCCTCGTGCTTCCTCTCAGATCGGGATTTACCAAGAGAAAGAGTAGAATAAGATTTGGACTTGGAAAAACAACATTTTAACGTCTTTCCCTTCCTTTGCTTCAACGAAGAAGATATGGTTTCTGACTTACTGCAAATCTGGTTTTTTAGTTTTTTTGGTGTGTATGGTGTTTTAAAGATTCAAGCTTTTTGCCCTTTTCTACTTCTTGTTTTTTTCTCTCTATCTCAAACCGTGCTAACCGACCCGCCGTAACCGACGACCTGCCAAACCACGGATCGCTCAAACAGAAGGCACGTTCGGACGGGAATGGCTCACAAATTCTGATGTCTAAAACCGATCAAACCCGAAACGGTTCACCCGAAATCGACTATACCCGACCGATGTCCACCCCTAGGGGTACCAACCCAACCATTGTACAATAGAAACAATTCACCCAATAGATGCAAATCTTGAAAAACCCCCTCGTCATTTACAAAACCAAGAGAATCTGAAAATTTTGAAAGAAAAAATGCGCTAGCCTATTTCACTTGAAGATTTCCTGATATCTGTTATTAAGGGCTAGTGTGACAACAAGGTCTCTTTCCTCAGCTCTCAGTTCCTTCAGCTTTTTTTCCCAAGAACCCCTAGTGGCTTCCTTAACCCTATCAGTCACACGAACACTAGCATCATTTGCTAGTTTCTGAGTGAATTCCTGGATTTCTAGTTCAACAAGATGATGTTTTACAGAGGTTACTTTAGGAGTAGACATTTTTTTTTTCCAGATTTCAAACAACAATAAACTTGTGTGTTTCATATGCATGTTAAAACAAAAAAATAATATCTAATTTGAACCATAATTACTTTTAGACTAGTACTGTACATCCCCTATACATAGACTACGATAGCATCAAACAAGTTGAACTTCAAACCAAAGTTATTTATAAATTAGTTTGTTTTAAATTATTTTTTATCAAATTTTTTACCTAATCCGAATTCCAACTTTCTATTTATTCTTATTCATCTTAAAAACAAAATTTTAACATTATAAAATCATCTTCTTCATCCACCTCACCAGCATCCTCTTCATCAGTTTCGGCATTTTCACCAACTTCAGCAGCTGCCTCTCTCTCTGATACCTGTTTACCATAGACTACGGCAGCATCAAACTTAAAACCAAAGTTACTTATAAATTAGTTTGTTTTAAATTATTTGTTATCAATTTTTTTTACCTAATCCGAATTCCAATTTTCTATTTATTCTTATTCATCTTAAAAACAAAATTTTAACATTATAAAATCATCTTCTTCATCAGCTTCACCAGCATCCTCTTCATCAGTTTCAGCATTTTCACTAACTTCAGCAGCTGCCTCTCTCCCTCTCTGATACCTATTTTTTGATAAACAAAATTTTAATGAAAAGGTTAAGGGGTACGAACCCAACCACCGTACAATAGAAACAATACATCCATCATATGTTAAGCTTGAAAAAAAAAACCTACGTCATTTACAAAACCAAGAGAATCTGAAAATTTTGAAAGAAAAAATGTGCTAGCCTATTTCACTTGAAGATTTCCTGATACATGTTATTAAGGGTCGGTGTGACAATAAGGTCTCTTTCCTTAGCTTTTAGTTCCTTCAGATTTTTTTCCCAATAAGCCCTAGTGGCTTCCTTAACCATATCAGACACACGAACACTAGCATAATTTGCTAGTTTCTGAGTGAATTCCTGAATTTCTAATTCAACAAGATAAAGTCTTACAGAGGTTACTTTAGGGGAAGGATTTTTTTTTTCCAGATTTCAAACAACAATAAACTTGTTTGTTTAGTGGTTGGATAGAACCATGTATATATAGGGAATGAACTTATGAAAGGGCCCAACACACACAAATATGTATGTTAAAACTAAGAGAATATATTATATATGATTTGAACCATAATTACCTCTACACTAATACTGTTAAGGGTGAGCGTGGGATGGGTTAAGACGTGTTATATTTGTCCCTTACCCGGCCCTAAACATTGATAGGGTCAAATCTTTGAACCCAAACCCGTTCCTAGAACAGAAGGAACCCGGTCATATAAGGGTTGGTTTAAGACCATGTCTAAATGGGACGGGACCGGGTTGACCCGAATTTAAATAGATTATTTGTAAACAAAATTTCTATGAGTGGAAAAATGTTACTTTTTTTATAAGGCAAAATAGCAGCAAAAGATGCTACATAAAATGCATCAATTGATCCAAAATTAGATGTTAGAAAGTATCAAATAAATCCTTTTGCTAGATGCTTTCTTGATGCTTGTTAAAAACAAAATACTCTCATCAAACAATATTCTTTCAATGTCATAAAAGCCACAAAATGCCACTTAAAAGCCACCAATTGAGCTAGCGTGAGACGTGAGATGTGAGAATAGAAGTTTAGTAATTTACTTCAGATTTCTTTCTTAGTGACCGTGCATGAAAGGAATTCTATGGAGGGATAAAAGTAGATTTTTATCATATGAGACGGGTTGGGTAACCCGAAGGTCAACCCGGATCCGTCCCTAACCCAGCTCCGGGTCACAAAGTGGGACTTGGGTTCGTCCCTTCTCTTCTGCGGGTTAGGGTTAGACCCGGCCCAAACACCACGGGTTGCGACGGGTTTTAGGGCCGGGTTTTACACACCCCTAAATACTGTACATCCCCTATACATAGACTAGGCCAGCATCAAACAAGTTGAAACTTCAAAGCAAAGTTATCTATAAATCAGTTTGTTTTAAATTATTTTTTTATCAAATTTTTTACCTAATATGAATTCCCATTTTCTATTTATTCTTATTGTTATTAAAAACAAAATTTTGACATTATATAATCCTCTTCTTCATCATCTTCAGTATTTTCACCAGTTTCACCAGGCTCTCTTTCTCTCTCTTATACTTGTTTTTTGATAAACAAAATTTCATTGAAAAGGTTAAGGGTACCAACCCAACCATTGTACAATATAAACAATACACCCAGAACATGCGAAGCATGAAAAAACTCCCCTGCGTCATTTTAAAAAACAAGAGAATCTGAAAATTTTGAAAGAAAAAATGCGCTAACTTATTTCACTTGAAGATTTCCTGATATATGTTTTTAAGGGCCAGTGTGACAATAAGGTCTCTTTCCTTAGCTTTGAGTTCCTTCAGCCTTTTTCCCCAAGAAGCCCTAGTGGCTTCCTTAACCTTATCAACCACACGAACACTAGCATCATTTGCTAGTTTCTTAGTGAATTCCTGAATTTCTAGTTCAACAAGATGAAGTCTTGCAGAGGTTACTTTAGGAGCAGACATTTTTTTTTCAGATTTCGAACAACAATAAACTTGTGTGTTTTGTGGTTGGATAAAACCTTGTATATATAGGGAATGAACTTATGAAAGGGTCCAACACATACAAAATATGCATGTTAAAACTAAAGGAATAATATCTGATTTGAACCATAACTACCTCTACACTAGTACTCTACATCCGGTATACATGAACTAGGGCAGCATCAAACAAGTTGAAACTTCAAAGCAAAGTTATCTATAAATTTGTTTGTTTTAATTTATTTTTTTGATCAAATTTTTTACCTAATCCGAATTCCAATTTTCTACTTATTCTTATTCATTTTAAAAACGAAATTTTAACATTATATAATCATCTTCTTCATCCTTTTCACCAGCTTCAACATTTTCACTATCTGCAGCTGCCCCTCTCTCTCTCTCTAATACATATTTTTTGATAAGCAAAATTTCAATGATAAGGTTAAGGGGTACAAACCCAATCACCGTACAATAGAAACAATACACCCAGCATATGGTAAGCTTGAAAAAACCCCACTGTGTAACACCCGGGTGCTGACGAGAGCGGGGAGTGGTCGCCGGTGCAAAGAGAGCACGGACAAGGAGCGGCTCCTGGCAGGCTTCTAGGCGGAGGGACACATGAATGACCGATTACACATCCGAATGAGGGGGATCCTGAGACTGTATAGGTATGGAACTATACAGTTGAAGATGGCTTATAAGAATTGATTGGTACTACCCATATCAACAAGATGCATCTTCTTTTCGGTAGCCCATCACTTAAGAACTCCACAGTTAAGCGTGCTTGGCTTGGAGTAATTCTGGGATGGGTGACCTCCTGGGAAGTTTTCCCAGGAAGCGTGTGAGTGAGGACAAAGCATGCTGAAAAGACCCGTGTTGGTCTGTGGGGACAGTCGTCAATCCATGGAGCAGCCAGGGACGTTACAAATGGTATCAGAGTGGCACCTCTCCAGTACGGTGTGGTTCGGGGACGAACCAGGCGGAAGCTGGTGGGCATGTAACACCCGGGTGCTGACAAGAGCGGGGAGTGGTCGCTGGTGCAAAAAGAGCACAGACAAGGAGCGGCTCCTGGTAGGCTTCTAGGCGGAGGGACACATGAATGAACCGATTACACACCCGAATGAGGGGATCCTGAGACTGTATAGGTATGAGACTATACAGTTGAAGATGACTTATAAGAATTGATTGGTGCTGCCCATGTCAACAAGATGCATCTTCTTTTCGGTAGCCCATCACTTAAGAACTCCACATTTAAGCGTGCTTGGCTTGGAGCAATATTGAGATGGGTGACCTCCTGAGAAGTTTTCCCAGGAAGCGTGTGAGTGAGGTCAAGGCACGTTGAAAAGACCCGTGTTGGTCTGTGGGGACAGTCATCAATCCATGGAGCAGCCAGGGACGTTACACACTGCGTCATTTACAAGTTCAAGAGAATCTAAAAATTTTGGAAGAAAAAATGTGCTAGCCTATTTCACTTGAAGATTTCCCGATACCTGTTATTAAGGGCCAGTGTGACAATAAGGTCTATTTCCTTAGCTTTCTGTTCCTTCAGCTTTTTTCCCCAAGAAGCCTTAGTGGCTTCTTTAACCCTATAAGCCACACGAACACTAGCATCATTTGCTAGTTTCAGAGTGAATTCTTGAATTTGTAGTTCAACAAGGTAAAGTCTTACAGATGTTACTTTAGGAGCAGACATTTTTTTCCAGATTTCAAACAACAATAAACTTGTGTGTTTTATGATTGGATAGAACCATGTATATATAAGGAATATGGGTGAGAATAGGGCGGGCCGCCCGACAGGGGCCTACGGCCTAGCCTGTTTAGCAAAAATGTCAGGTTTAGGCTTTTTAAAAAGCCTTTTTAATTAAAAAGGTCAGGCCCAGGCCTATAGAAAAGCCTTTCTGACCTGTCAGACCGGCCTGTTTATATATATTTATTAATTTATATATTATATATATTATATTAAGAATATATATATATATATATTTAAATTTATATATTAAGAATATTAATATTAAAATAAAATTATTTTTACAATTTGACTATTTGTAAAAGCCTATTTAAAGCTAGAAGTATTTAATACGAAGCGGGCTTTTAAAAAGGATAACAGGTCAGGCCAGGCTTTTAAAAAAGTCATGCCAACCTCAAAATAAAGCCTTTAACATGTAACATGTCAGGCTTAGGCTTTTAAATTTTAAAACAGACCGGTCCTATTTAAGCAAAGCCTGGACTGACATATTCTCATCCCTAATAAGAAATGAACTTATGAAAGGGTCCAACACACACAAAATATGCATGTTAAAACCAAGGGAATAATATATGATTTAAACCATAATTACCTCTAGACTAGTATTGTACATCCCCATACATGGACTAGGGCAACATCAAACAAGTTGAAACTTCAAACTAAAGTTATCTATAAATTAGTCTTTTTTAAATTATTTTTTTATCAGATTTTTTACCTAATCTGAATACCAATTTTCTATTTATTCTTATTGTTGTTAAAAACAAAATTTTAACATTATATTACATATACTAATTATTCTAGCAATTATAAATAACTCCTTGCGGAAAACTATACAACAGTAACTTAAAACAAACTGAAAACTAAACATAGTAAATACTTATACAGATATGATATTTTCATACAAATCAAGTTCTAACAAATTTTATTGGCTAATATCTTTTGAGTTTGGGGGAAGTATTGAGAAAGTTTTGTCAGTGTTAACACTGAAATATACTTGCTTAATAACCAAGATGGATGGACATTTGATGGCTAATAATATATTATAACATGTTTTTCAATTTACTTACCACCTTCATGTCTCACTCTACATCTAATTCACTAATATTGTTAAGAAAGACTTCGAGTGAAAGACTTTTTCTCGACACATAGTGTATGGTGTGTTTTTGTGAAGAGAGATGATATTTTGATAAGTAAATTGGACAATAATACAAGATATTATATATATATATATATACATACATATACATATACATATACATATACATATATATATATATATATTTTGTTCAATAAATTAGAAAAAAAGAGAGTGCAAAATATTATTTTAAAGGTTTTACAGTGCGTGTGTGTGTTTATATATATGTCTAAGAGATACTCGACCTGCAAAGTTCGAGGATCAGATTTTATCTATAATTGAGACCAATCTTCGCGATGGTCCCACTTTCTTTAATAATTTTCCAAATTATACTATGTTTTTGGAAAGTCTTGGTAAAAATAAACATAATATAAAATTGGATATTAAAATAAAAGAAGGAATTTGGAATCCAAATTCCAATCCCATGGCTGTAATATATAAAATATATTATAAGGCTATGAGAACAAATATTTCGCCAAAAGCTTTAAATATATCTTCCAAAGAAGATACTTTGCTTTTGCAAGTAAATTTAAATAAATCAAATGTTGTTACACCAAGGAGACTGAATCACAATGAAGTCTTTAGAAATCTAGAATGGAATTTACAAGAGATTCTGCCTCTTGAAGAGCCATAACCTTCTGTAATGAGTATACCCATTGAATATTCTTCAGGAAATGTTTCAATTAGTTTTGCTCCTTTTAATAGAAGCAATTCAACTAGATCTTTTAGGACTTGTCCTGAAGGATCAAGACAAACTAATTCAAACAATTCACGAAGATCAATGGATTCTTTCCATTCTTTGAGATTAGCAGGAGTGAGAGATCATCCTGTTATACCTCAACCAGATTATAGGGTTGAAACATCTCAAAATGTTGAACCTGAAATCCAGAGAGAGTCCCCGACTCTATCTGAAATAAATCAAGCTTTTGAAACCCCAAATCAAATTTTTGTTATCACAAAATTTTATGTTGATAAACAAAAAATTCAAAAAGATTTTTTAAAACCTGAATATGAAGAAAAACGAAAATGGTTTTTTTTCTTCATTTTCACAAGCTGAAATAAGACAATACAAAGCATCTTGTTTGTCTTATTTGGAGGAGGTAGAGGAAGACACTGTTCCCTACTTCGAATGGTTTCAAAATCACTGTTTTCAAAATTTAGAATTAAAAACTCTAAATTCTGCAAAGAAAATTTGGAAAACAGCTAAGGGTAAAGAAGTAATTTCAGTGATTCCACCTTTGGAAGAAATCACAATTCCAAATGTCGACAACATTGAAATTACAACATCTCCTTTCAAATCAATGAAAGAAGATGACAAAACTTTAGTAATTCAAAATCCAACAAGATATGATATTAAAAATATCCAACATTAGTTAAATTATACAAATCAACTGTTGTATCAAGTTGCCAGTACATCTGATGATTTTGATACACTTGTTAGAGAAGAATCCTCTTCGAAAATTAATAAAAAATTAAATAAACCTTTGATTACCCCATATAAATTATCTGATTCCGAAATCAAAGAAATTAAAATTGGAAATGAATCTAATAATAATTTGTTAGATGAAATTAATAAACAATTAGCTTCATTAAAATTATCTTCAACAAAATTAAATGTAATAAAAAATGAAGATGTTTTAGAACTTGAAAAACAATTGCAAGATTCTGATATTGATGCTGTCAATAAAATAAGAAATACATCTAGAACATTTCCCACTTCAAGAAATTATTATCACAGGCCCACTTTGCCTGATATTCAATTTGAAGATAATAGTTTAGATAATGCTTCACAGTATAATGGTGAAGGCATTGTCGAGTGGAATATTGATGAATTTTCAGAACATCAAATAATGAGAAAATTAGAAGAAATGTCTATGGCTGCTACAGCTTATAGAGCAAGAAATAATAGTGTTGTTTCAACATGTAAAATTTTAATACAAGGTTTCACCGGTAGCCTAAAAGGTTGGTGGGACAATAATTTAAGAGAAAATGAAAGACAAGCTATTTTAAATTTTACAAAAACTGAAACAAGAAATGATGAGCATGGTCAACCTGTTGAGTATCCTATTAATCAAGAAGTTGAAGCTCTAATTTTTGCTATATCTCAAGCATTTGTTGGCGACACAAATACTTTCGCTGATAGATCTCTTGAGATATTAAATAATTTATACTGTCCAACTCTTGGTGAGTTTAGATGGTATAAAGATAATTTTTTGACAAAAATTTATACTATAACTGATTGTAGAAAAGCTTATTAGAAAGATAGATTTATATCCGGTCTTCCCAAAAACTTTGCTACAAAAGTTCGAACTCAAATAAAATTGGAGTACCCTGGAACTCCTTTGGAAGACTTAACCTATGGAAGGTTAATCTCTATAGTAAATAAAACTGGTTTACAATTTTGCACAGATATTAAAATGCATAGACAAACAAAATTTGAAAGTAAAACAAATAGTAAAGAATTAGGAAATTTTTGTGAACAATTTGGTTATGAGAAATTAACTCCTCATTCTAAACAAAGAAGAGTTAATACTCAAAAGTTTACTAAAAAATTTAAAAGTTATAAAAAATACAATAAAAAAGAAAAAGAAGTAAAACCTTATAAGAAAGCACAGAGAAAATCTTATAAAAAACCATATAATAAAGATTTTAAGAAAAACATAACTTGTTATAAATGTGGTCGGGCTGGTCACATGGCTAAAGATTGTAGAGTTAAACAGAAAATAAAAGAACTTAAAATGAATGATGAAATTAAAGAACAAATTTCAAAAATTCTTCTTTATGAATCTAATTCCTCTGAAGACTCGTCCTCTGATGATGATTCAGATGTTATATATCATAATCAAGAAACCTCTTCTGACTCTGATGCTGGTTGTTTAAGTTGTGGATGCTTAGGAGATAATTGTAATTGTAAATTTACAATTAATGTTATCTCTAAAGAAGCCAGAGTCCTCCTTGACTTAATTGGTCAAATTGAGGACCCACAAATTAAATTAGCTATGCTAGAAAAATATAAAGAATTGGAAACTCAAGAAGTTGAGAAAAATGAGTTTAAAAGATATTCTGAATCCTCAACATGTTCCAGAATCATCTTTTATTCAAGAACCTTTAAGTCTTTCTTTTTTATATAAAGAAATTAAAACTTTGAAATATGAAATTTCTGATTTAAAACTCAAATATAAAATTTTGGAACAAAATTTTTCAAAAAACCCTGGGAAAGGACAAACTATTTCTGCCTCATCCTCTTCCCAAAGTTTTAAAAATGATCAGCCTGAGTTCAGTGAAGAAGCCAATTTCTTCCCGAGAATCAAAACTTTACAGCAAAAATGGCATGTGAAAGTTAATTTAAAAATTAACAGTTCCTTTCACAAACCATTCATTGCTCTGATTGATTCAGGAGCAGACCTTAATTGCATTCAAGAAGGTCTGATACCTACTCAATATTATAAGAAAACTATTCAAAAATTATATACTGCAAATAATGAAAAACTTCAGGTAAAATATAAATTAGATGAAGCAAGTATTTGTAATAATGGAGTTTGTTTTAAAAACTCCTTTTTACTTGTAAAAAATATGTCAGAACAAATAATTCTTGGAACTCCTTTTATAACACAGTTATATCCCTTTGGAGTTTCTGATGAAGGAATTACAACTAAAAGAAATAATCAAGATAAACTTTTTGAATTTCTAAATCCCGTTATATCAAAATATTTAAACAATATAAATGATAATCTTGAAGAAACAAATTTTTTCTCAATAATACAAGGAAAACAAAATCAAATTGGTTTTCTTCAAAAAGAAATTCTTTATCAGAAAATTGAAAAGCAATTACAAGATCCAATAATAAAAGAAAAAATAATTTCTTTACAAAAAGAATTTGAAACAGAAGTCTGCTCAATTATTCCAAATGCTTTTTGGAATAGGAAAGTTCATACTGTATCTTTACCTTAAGGAAAAAGACTTCATGAAAAGAATATTTCAACCAAAGCTCGACCTATTTAAATGAATAGTGAGACTTTGGAATTTTGCAAAAAAGATATTCAAGATCTTTTAAATAAAAAATTGATTAGGCCAAGCAAATCCCCTTGGAGTTGCACTGCCTTTTATGTAAATAATAATTCTGAAGTTGAACGTGGCGAACCAAGAATGGTTATAAATTATAAACCATTGAATAAAGCTTTACAGTGGATTCGCTATCATGTTCCTAATAAGAAAGATCTTATCAAAAGACTGCACGATGCAGTTATATTTTCAAAATTTGATTTAAAATCAGGTTATTATCAAATAGCCTTAAAAGAAGAAGATAAATATAAAACTGCTTTTACAGTTCCTCTAGGTCATTACGAATGGAATGTAATGCCTTTAGGTTTGAAAAATGCTCCATCAGAATTTCAAAACATCATGGATGAAATATTAAAGCCTCATTCTGAGTTTGCTTTAATATACATTGATGATATTTTAATATTTTCTAAATTCTTGGAACAACATTTTAAACATTTAAATATTTTTAAAGAAACCATAAAAAGAAATGGCATGGCTCTTTCGGCCAAGAAAACAAAATTGTGTTTGACAAAAATGAGATTTTTGGGCCATGAAATATTTCAAGGCACAATAACTCCTATCAGCAGAAGCATTGCCTTTGCTGATAATTTTCCAAATGAATTAAAAGATAAAACTCAGTTACAGAGATTTTTGGGTTGTCTAAATTATGTGTCTGAGTTTATCCCCAATATTAGAATTAAATGTAAGTCTCTATACTCTAGACTTAGAAAGACTAAGAATCCTAAACCTTGGTCTGATGAGTTGTCAAATCTAGTGGCTGATATTAAAAAGGATGTCAAGTCTCTTCCGTGTCTTGGTATTCCTCATCCAAAAGCAAGTCTAATAGTTCAGACAGATGCTTCATGAACGCGCTGTCGCGCACGCGTCAAAAAGCGAGCGATTTGTAAAATATGTAGATAGGGAGCGACAACTCGAGTATCGTCTCACAAGGACTCTTAGGTTGTTGTTAACAGAAAAAGTTAGAATTGGGGGGTTTTGGATTTGAAATTAAACAAAGAAAACAAAGCAGAAACAGAGCAATAAAAACAAAGCAGTTTAAAGGATTATCAAATAAACTAAAGCGATTAACCTACTGTTCTCGGTTTCCCACTATCATCGGTTTATATAATTCCAAGCCCTAAGCGGATTCTACTCTCTTTTCGATTGCAACATCAATTAACAAGCGAAACCAATGCTACGAGACATATGTTCCTATTCCCGAATTAAGCAAACGGGGAGGCACTCATGAACTAAGCGAACATGATTGAACACACGCGAATTAAGCAAACGCGATTAAATATAGGAACACACAATCATCGAAATAAATCAACACCTATTCTATACGATTCTGAATTAAGCAAACAGAACATATAAAACAAGTATTGAAAGAGATTAGCAAACAAAACAGGAATTACAGAACCTCAAGTGCGGTGGAAATCGATTACAGTAGACTAATCCAAGGAGACTAGTTCTCCATTACAAAAGAAACACAAAATGCTAAACTTACTGTTGCAGCCGCAACTGTGAAAAGAAAAGAAAAGAAAGATGATAAGATAAAAACTCGGTTTTGCCCTAAAACAGACTTAAATACAGATTCTGGATTCCGCGATCTCGCGAGGCGAGCACACCTTCGCGAGGCGAATATAATGAACAGTCTTCAGTGTTTGGCCCTATCGCGAGGCGAGCTTATCATTCACGAGGCGAGACTCTTCAAATTCCAAACTGTCACAGTCGTGACCTTCAACACAGGCAAGTCGTGATGGCTTCTGGTCTTCCAGGGTTGGATGACTCGCGAGGCGAGTCATTATTCGCGGGGCGAGACAGAGAGGATTGCATTTTCTGGCACAGTCACGCTTCAGGTTCGCGGGGCGAATGCCCTCTCGCGGGGCGAAGAACTCCAGAACTATTTCTTTTTATTACCTGAAAACAAGGATTAACAGTAAGTACTTTATTAGACTCTAAATCAACTAAATTAACCTAAAAATACTCTAGAGACTCAAAATGTTACTTGAAGGCAATCAAGTCTAATTTGGGTGAAAATGAGATATAGTTAGCACAAAACCACGATCATACTAGCCATAAAACTAAATGAGCCAGAGGCTGATCAAAATACCCCAAACTTAAACTTTGCTTGTCCCCAAGTAAACTAAAATTCAAAAACTTAAAAAGACTCAAGACATGGCAAGCTTAAAGGATTCAATCAATTTCGCACAAATTTCAAGCAATTTCAACAAAACAATTTTTCCTTAGTGATTCCCCTCTTGCAACAAAGCAATCCCCACATTCATTTATTCTAAACATTTGAGAACTTCATCATTCAAGCAATCATTAATCTAAGCAAGGGATCCAAGTTACACACAAGAGGGAGATCACCAAATTCAAACAATCGCCTTCCTCACAAAGGGGTTTAGTGTTTCACTCAATCTCTCAGTTTGTCTAGGCAATCAACATTTCACTCAATTCACCTTTCAAGAGCACTTCCCATGAATTTGATTTTCATCTCAAAATGGTTCCCACGGAAACATGCATGCAACATCAAAAGGTCTTTTAAGGTTGTAATGGGACCTGGCTAAGGGTAGGATATACAAAGGTACTAGGCTTAGGTCCCTAGGAACTAAGAGAGCATGAACATTTTTACACTTTGAATTTCCACTCAAGTTCCTTTTTCCATTTTTCTTCATGCCTTGGGTGACTATAGCCTTTTCTTCTAATACTTTTTTTTTTAACATTTTTGTTCTTTTATTGCTTTCTTTTTTTTTCCTCAATCCAGAATGACATGTCACATCCTTGTAGCCACCCCAAACTTAGTTTCTTGCAACCATTCTCTTACTAAGCTTCCATGCCCTCCTAATCCTAAGATCGGGTTAACATGGTTTTTCCAGATTTTGGGCTCATAATATAAGGTCATCAAGAATTAACAGGCTAATTAGGCTCAAAGGGGCTAACAAAGGAACATGCATTAGGAACTGGTTCAATTTAGGCCAAGTGGTTATTTACAAAGAAAATGCCTAAATCATTTGATGCAAACACACAAACATGCAAACCATAAAGAGATTGAAGCAAATTCGGGAAAGTACAACTTGAAAGTGATTCTCACAGTTAAAAACATGTTGGAGGCTCAAATCATCACCTGAACATTTCTGCAAATTGTTTGACCGAGATTCTATCTCTAGTGTGTGCTTCCTATCACCCCCCAAACTTATCATAAATCATGCCATCATAACAAAATATCTCAAAGTTCAGTTTTCAATAATTTTTTTTTAAATAGGGATCACTTTTCAAAAACAAAAATTTTTTCAGCCTAGGGGGAATCATCACATAAATCATTCAATAAATCTGTGCCAAATCAATCAAAATCAATCAAGCTCACCGACCAAAGACTCACACAAATTATTTTTCAATAGCTAAAAGAAAAACAAGACAAAACACAAAACGAAACTACAATTGGTTCCCTCCCCCACACTTAAAATATACATTGTCCCCAATGAAACAACATAGCTATAAAATCAGAGTGAGGGAAAGGAAAGGGTGTTCCCTGATCAAGCGCCAGTGTAGGTGGGAGCTTCCGCCTGGATCCCATTGCTTGCATAAGGCCCAAGTGATGGACAAAGAGAGGGAGTTCATTCCATGGTCCCATAACTTGCAGCCTTGATATAGGAGTGAGCACTTGCCAATTATGGTGACCTCGCCCAGTGCGGCGGACTCATCACTCCCTCTTGGGTCAAAGATGACCTCTTTCTCAACAAAGTCCTCCCAATAAAATTGGGGTTCAACCCCTTGGACTGGCCATGGTGTAAAATCCAGTCTCTCTGGTGGTTCCACAGGGGGAGGTGGCAAATAGGTAGAGAGGGTCTCCGGTGCTGCTTCAACTCCTGCACGATCTTCATTCACTGCGCTGACAAATCCATCACCTGCTATACATGCAGAAATCTCAGCACACACCACACAAGGGTTAGTGTTATTACAATCAGTACATGAATAAATATCATCAAAGCCAGAAACAAATGGAAAATCAGAAACCAAGTCATCACAGGTGTCATCAATAAATTCAGAGAGCAACTCTATTTGGAAAACAGAGTGCTCTTCCAGGGGATGCTTCATAGCATCGAAGATGTTAAACTTTGCCACAATGTCACCAAACTCCATGGACATGGTCCCATCATCAACATCAATCTTGGTCTTTGCCGTCTTCATGACGGTCTGCCCAGGATGATTGGTGATCTACTTGAATTTGTTTCCCCTGCCATGTCCAGGATGTAAAAGTCAGCAGGGAAAATCAACTCATCTACTTGTACCAGCACATCTTCTACCATTCCCATGGGGCGAGCATTGGTCCTGTTGGCCAACTGGAGAGTGAGACATGTATACTGCAAGGGACCAAGATCAAGGTTATTGAAAACAGAGGTGGGCATGACATTTATGGAGGCTCCCAAATCCAACATGCAATTTTCGAATTTGTTGTTCCCAATAGTGTATGGAATAGCAAAAGTGCCTGGATCCTTGCACTTCTGTGGTAGTGCCTGAGTGAGGGCTGAAACATTAACCCTTTCAAGTGCAGACTTAGGCTGAATGAGGGCTGAAACGTTTCGCCCTAGATTAACTCTCTCATTACCCTTCAACCTCCTCTTGTGGGTGCATAGATCCTTCAGAAATTTAGCATACTTAGGAACCTGCTTGATCAAATCCAAAAGGGGAATATTTACCGCCACCTTTCTGAACACATCTAAAATTTCCCTCTCCTTGTCTTCCCCACCAATCTTCTTATTTTTCTGCACTCTGTGTGGGAAGGGGATCGGTGGCACATAAACTCTCTCAGCTTCAACAATTACAGAGGGTTCAGGAATTACCTCAGCAGTTTCTTCATCTTTTTCAGGGGCTGCCTGTACAACTTTTCCAGATCTCAAAGAAATGGCACTCACATTAGGATTTGAGACATTGGGATTCACCACTGTTTGTGCAGGTAGTTGGCTTGATCCTTGAGCTTGCTGTATGTTATTTATGGATGTGGCAAGCTGTCCAATATGTGTCTGTAAAGAATTAATGCTAACATCCGTTCGCTGCTGAAACTGTGCCTGTGAGGCCTGGAACTGTCCAAATTGCTGCTGCAACTGGAGATTCATTTGTTCAGTCATTTGTGAAGTTATTTGTGAAGTCATTTGCTTGAACATGTCCTCTAGTGAAGGTCCAGAAGGTGCAGAGGTGGTCACTTGGGGAGGATTCTGTGGTGGTGCCAGTGGTAACATCAGTTGTGAGTCTCCATACTAAGGGTTTGGATGGTTTCCCCAGCTGGGGTAGTACTCATCAGTGGAAGGATCAGGAACGCTGTACCGGTTCTGATTGTTGCCTTGATTGTAAGGATGGACTGCATAAGCTTAAGGCAAATCAGTAACTGACCCTTCTTTCAGAATGGGGCATGCATCAAACAGGTGCTCAGGAGAGCTGCACATGCCACACAACCTTACCGACTGAACCTTATCCATTGCCAATTGCTTCACCAAGGAAGTGAGCTCATCAATTTTATTCTCAAGGGCCTGGTTGGAAGAAGAGCGATGGACCTCATTCACTCAAATCATGTCAAAACCACTGCTAAACTCATAACTTCCAGCAAAGTTAGGATCACATATGCATGGTGGTGGTTTACTAAAGTCAGGATAATATATGCATGGTGGTGGCCTATCAAAGTTAGGATAATATATGCATGGTTCATAATCAACATTAGGCATAAAATCTTGCATATAATTATCCATGGGAAGCACTAAGATTCACAACCAGACAAAGCAGCCGTAACTAATTCAGTAATGCAAAAGTTTTTTTTTAATTTAAATTTCGGTTAATAACAACAAGAGTCCCCGGCAACGGCGCCAATTTTTGAACGCGCTGTCGCGCACGCGTCAAAAAGCGAGCGGTTTGTAAAATATGTAGATAGGGAGCGATAACTCGAGTATCGTCTCACAAGGACTCTTAGGTTGTTGTTAACAGAAAAAGTCAGAATTGGGGGGTTTTGGATTTGAAATTAAACAAAGAAAACAAAGCAGAAACAGAGCAATAAAAACAAAGCAGTTTAAAGGATTATCAAATAAACTAAAGCGATTAACCTACTATTCTCGGTTTCCCACTATCATCGGTTTATATAATTCCAAGCCCTAAGCGGATTCTACTCTCTTTTCGATTGCAACATCAATTAACAAGCGAAACCAATGCTACGAGACATATGTTCCTATTCCCGAATTAAGCAAACGGGGTGAAGCACTCATGAACTAAGCGAACATGATTGAACACACGCGAATTAAGCAAACGCGATTAAATATAGGAACACACAATCATCGAAATAAATCAACACCTATTCTATACGATTCTGAATTAAGCAAACAGAACATATAAAACAAGTATTGAAAGAAAGTAGCAAACAAAACAGGAATTACAGAACCTCAAGTGCGGTGGAAATCGATTACAGTAGACTAATCCAAGGAGACTAGTTCTCCATTACAAAAGAAACACAAAATGCTAAACCTACTGTTGCAGCCGCAACTGTGAAAAGAAAAGAAAAGAAAGATGATAAGATAAAAACTCGGTTTTGCCCTAAAACAGACTTAAATACAGATTCTGGATTCCGCGATCTCGCGAGGCGAGCACACCTTCGCGAGGCGAATATAATGAACAGTCTTCAGTATTTGGCTCTATCACGAGGCGAGCTTATCATTCGCGAGGTGAAACTCTTCAAATTCCAAACTGTCACAACCGTGACCTTCAACACAGGCAAGCCGTGATGGCTTTTGGTCTTCCAGGGTTTGATGACTCGTGAGGCGAGTCATTATTCGCGGGGCGAGACAGAGAGGATTGCATTTTCTGGCACAGTCACACTTCAGGTTCGCGGGGCGAATGCCCTCTCGCGGGGCGAAGAACTCCATAACTATTTCTTTTTATTACCTGAAAATAAGGATTAACAGTAAGTACTTTATTAGACTCTAAATCAGCTAAATTAACCTAAAAAAACTCTAGAGACTCAAAATGTTACTTGAAGGCAATCAAGTATAATTTGGGTGAAAATGAGACATAATTAGCACAAAACCACGGTCATACTAGCCATAAAACTAGATGAGCCAGAGGCTGATCACTTCAGAAAAAGGATATGGTGGTATCCTACTACAGATCGTTCTAAAGTCAAAAGTAGAGCAAATTGTCCGATATCATTATGGTCTTTGGATCTCATCACAAAAAAAATATAGTACTATTAAAATAGAGATTTTATCTATAGTACTATGTATTTCAAAATTCAAGATGATTGGCTTAATAAAAGGTTTTTATTATGTATAGATTGCAAAGCAACAAAAGATGTTTTAGAAAAAGATGTTAAAAATCTTGTTTCAAAACATATTTTTGCCAGATGGTAAAGTCTTTTATGCTGTTTTGATTTTGAAATTGAATTTCTAAAAGGAGAAAATAATTATATCCCTGATTATCTAACCAGGGAATTTTTCCAGGCATCAAAATAATATGGCGAGCAGGGGCCGAGGTGGGTCAGCCAGGGGTGGGGCATCCCCTTCCTCTACAAAATCAAAAGCCTTAACATTGGATTCCTTTGCACCTAGTGCATCCCAAATAGCAAAATCCCCAATACCAGCCCAACCCACTACAAAAACCCCAATTGAAATATCAAACAAATTTACCCCTCTGGGTAAACCCCCACAAACACCCCAAAATAACCCACAAAAATGTTCAAGTCCTTGAACGAGAACCTCTACAGAGTAAAACAAAATCTGTCTGTAGTCAACAGTTACTTTTGGAGCCCGAAATGGGTGATCCAACAAAAAATGAGCCTTGGGATATATTAGCTCAATATTTTCAAATGGGTTTTGACTGGATCAACACTCATGGAACAGACAAACCCTTAAAATTCTACCAATATGTGCTAATAGATTCCGGTTCTGTTGAAATAAATGAAAATGAAAATGAAAATGCACCAGGAATTGTGGCTAATTCCCAGTGCAAGATTTTAAAGGTTTTGACCATCATAGGTTGGGGTCAAAGCCCAATTAAGCCCAAAAGATTTTCCAGGGTCTTTGATCCTCCAATATACAATTATTTGGATTACAAAAAGGCTTGGGATTACTTTCTCTGTGTTCCCAATCCAAAACACTCTCGGTACTTCATCATAGTCAGCAATCACTCCATCTACCCGTCATGGTTTATGGAGTGGTTTTGGGAGGTCGGATTATCTGCAGAAATTCTCCCGAATGCTCTTTATGAGAAATATTTGGAGTACAATATTTTAACACCTAAAATTTCGGCTCATGCAAAATTATTACATTTTTGTGCTCAATTTGGAATTTCATGGTTACTAAAATTTAGCTATGACTTTCATTTGCACTTACCTGAGCCATTCCCAAAATACATTTGCTCCACTGCGATTGTTTCTTGGTGGAGAAAATTCAATGAAGATATTGTTCTTGGAAAGTTTGAAACTTGGAAGAAACATGGACTTCAAAAGAGGAGACTTCCCCAGTCCATCGCTCCGGCAAACTCTCCATCATCAAAAGGAAAGGAAGCAGTTGGTTCATCTCAACCAACTAATCCCTACTCAATAAAAGTTGATGCAAAATCTCCAGCAGAACTCAAGAAAATGTTGTTGGATGTTTTATCTACAGTTGGGTCTGACGAAGTGCAAGAAGACCCAATCCCTGAAGATTATGAATTCAATCCTTATCTGGAAAATAATGATCCAGATATGGGATTTTTTGATTAAGAAAAATTATCAAAATTTGGTTTTTGTCGCATCTCCCTCGGGATAAGTAGATGCCAGACAAGGCCCCCCCCCCTCAAAATTTCCCATTCAGAAATTTAGCAGTAGCGTCCTTTGGACACAAATGCAGCCGCCCATGTGCTGTGCTACTTTTGAAAAGTAAAGTCGTTTGTCTCGTTGTGCCGACGCATCTTCGTGGCAGACAAAAGAAAAAGAACAACAATGAAATTAGGTGCCAGAAGTCAAAAAGAAAATAGTACCTGCTTTTTGGATTCCAAAAATTTCAAATCCGTTTCTCAGCTGAAGGCTTCTCCCCTCTATATAAGCAGCCTCAAGACTCAGTTGGGAGCACCTCGCAATTTACTCTGAACTTACTAATTGGTTTGCTTTTGTAATCTTGTAGTGATTTGGTGATCTTTTGCAAGTTTAAGAGCAGTTTTTCTTTGTAAGTTCTTGTAAAATCATAAAATCTTGTAATATTTTAAGCTTGTAGTATTCAAGCTTATAGTGAAAGTAAATATTTTGATATTTAATATTTTCAATTATATTTCCATACTCTGATATTTTTGCTTCTTCACATGTTTTCCCTCTGTTTTCTCTAACATCTTTTGTGAAATAATCCACAGTGGCAGTGAAATGATCCACAGTGGCATTCTAGTATCAGAGCCTTAGGGTTCTGGTACTTATACAGTGTTTGAGTTTTCCCTTCTACAGCGTTAGTCAGCCTGTAAGGGTGTTCCCGGTCGTAAATCCCGACGAACAGGGTAGTAAAACCGTTGGTAAGCCTGGTGGTCCCGGTGTGGGTAAGGTTACAATTCAAATTATTGTCATAAGTACTAGAGCTTTAGGGTTAGGTTCACTATGTCTAGTCTTCTGAAGATGATTTCCCAAAAGGGCAAAGAGAAAATTGAAGAAATAGGTGAATCGAGTTCACCTAATTTTCAAAATGAAAATCAAAATTCTTCTTTGATAAATGAACAACAAATAATTTTTCCTGATATAGAGCAGAAACTAAATAATTGGAGTATTCCTCCATTAAATGTTTCTGAAATATATAAGACAAAATTACTTGATAAATTCAAATCTGATTTTATTATTAAAACTGCTGAATATACCATCAAGGTAGATAAGACTCAAGAATCTTTAAATCTCTTGAATCTATCTATGTTGAAGGAACATAAACAAAAATATAATTTTTTGCATATTGGTTTAATCCAAGTTGCAATAAAACCTTTACATAGATTAGGCATAGATACATACCAGAATGCCATTGTGGATCATTTCACAAAAGATGTTAGAGAAAACAGAGGGAAAACAGGTGAAGAAGCAAAAATATCAGAGTATGGAAATATAATTGAAAATATTAAATATCAAAATATTTACTTTCACTATAAGCTTGAACACTACAAGCTTAAAATATTACAAGATTTTATGATTTTACAAGAACTTACAAAGAAAAGCTGCTCTTAAACTTGCAAAAGATCACCAAATCACTACAAGATTACAAAAGCAAACCAATTAGTAAGTTCAGAGTAAATTGCGAGGTGCTCCCAACTGAGTCTTGAGGCTGCTTATATAGAGGGGAGAAGCCTTCAACTGAGAAACGAATTTGAAATTTTTGGAATCCGAAAAGCAGGTACTATTTTCTTTTTGACTTCTGGCACCTACTTTCACTGTTGTTCTTTTTCTTTTGTCTGCCACAAAGATGCGTCGGCACAACGAGATAAACGACTTTACTTTTCAAAAGTAGCACAGCACATGGGCGGCTGCATTTGTGTCCAAAGGACGCTACTGCTGAATTTCCGAATGGGAAATTTTGAGAGGGAGGGGGGGGGGGCCTTGTCTGCCATCTACTTATCCTGAGGGAGATGCGACAAAAACCAATTTTTGATAATTTTTCTTAATAAAAAATCCCATATCTGGATCATTATTTTCCAGATAAGGATTGAATTCACACACACACACAGATAGATATATATATATATATATATATATATATATATATATATATATATATATATATATATATAGTATTGGCCAACTTTTAGTTGTCAAAAATATTATAACTCTTTTATAAATTGATAATAATATCATTTGTCAAAATATTTTTTTAACGGAGAAGAAGGTTGTTATCTTGTTGATAGGTAGAGGAGAATAACTAGTTTTACTGGACTAGACCTAGGAACTATAATAGAATAGTTTATTATTATAATTATGATGATGATAGGATATCATAGTTGAGAGAGAAAAATCTCGATTATTTTTCATCGTTTATCAATTCTAGATAGGGAATAGAAGGGCAATACATTTTTTTTTCTTAATTGTAGTTTTGATCTATGTAGTTTTACAAATGATTAATTGTAGTCCTTATGGTTTAGTTGCCCAAATTAACAAGTCTCCGTAATTTTAAAATTGAATAAATTTGGTCTCGTTGTTAACCTATCATCCAACGCTTAACGTTAATTGCTGACCTATTAACCATTCGTGATGTGAAATTATTGTATGATTAGTTTTATCTAATTAGTTGAAAAAAAGGATTGTGTGAGATCTCTTCACCCTAAATACTAAAGGGGATGTGCAGCACATTTGTGGGTTTTTTTTTTAATTTTTAATTTTATTTTTTTAACTAATTAAAATCTACACTAATGTTACGTTATATAGGGTTGGCCGAGTCAGTAACTTCCGTTAAGTATTGATGATAGATCGATGATAAGATCATATTTGTTCAATTTTAAAATCAAATCGACTTAATTTGAGTAAGAGGAGTATTAGCAACACATTCTCTTTTCAATACACGGTCTCCTGGTGATTGAAATTTACATCGATCATACAAAATTCAAGTGAAACTCATATAAATTAGTAGACTCATGTCTAAAATAATGGGATCCGTATGAATTTCAATCAACGTGAATAAGTTTATTGAAAAATGGGTGTGTATTTAGGATTTTTCAAAATTACGAATTTTTTTTAAAGTGAGTGAACTTTGAAATTCAAAATTAAAATAAAAATAAAATAACACGTGCCAAGGCTTGCATTCGTCATCGCAGACGTGAGCAGTGGGCACCCGTATCCGTGAAAGGAAGCGCGTGTCAGGGACCCTCGAGTCGACTCCGTTGGCAACAGTGTATCTCTCTCCCTCTCATTCATTATTTTTAAGGCCTAAGGCCTCCTCCTCCTCATAACCTTTCTCTTCTCTCTTCTCTCTTCTCTCTTCTCTCCCATTCCCAACCCTAACCCTAACCCCAACTCCACCCTTCTCCGTTAGGGCACAATCTCTCCCTCTCATCGCACCGCGATTTCGCAACCGGTGAGTTCTTCGTTTCGCTTCCGAGTATTAGCCTAGGGTTTACTTCAATTTCTTGTGTCGCTAAAATCCGATGGATTGTTTCGATGATGATTATGTGTTCGTTCAGTTTTGTGTGAATGGGTTTAGTGTTTATTTCGACATCCATTAATCCGATTATCAATCTGTCCACACACCTGCTTGAAGTGTGACCATGCTCAGTTTGGATTAGTTTTTTTTTTTTTTTTTAAATTTCTATTAGCTTATTTTCACATTCCCCTGATAAAGTGCAGATTTTGGAATCTTTGCTCAGGATTATCTGTAATATAATTAGTTTTTTTTTGGTCTAAAGATTCTAATCAAAAGAGCCAAATTTATGCTGAAATTTTCCAAATTGCTTCCCAAAACCAGTGCACCGAAGCCCTTGTATTTGCAAGCTTGAGCTCCACTAGGTTTCCACAGATTTCTCGTGTTTTGTTGTTTTTGTTATGTAGGCAGAAAGTAAGTCATATGATAAATCCCAATTAGAGTGAATTTACAATTTTTATGGTATGGTATATTGCCGTGTGCTTGTACACATTGAAATTCTGGCATTGTGTTCTGTTCTTTCGATTGTTTTAAATTTTGAATATATTTTTTTCTTTTTGATGCTTATCTTATGACCACAAAAATTTACCTCTTTTAGATGCTCAGACCTGCCTCTAGTTGCCACTGTTGCAAGGAATATATTTTCATGTGTTATGTTACTGGGTTTTTCAGGTTTTCAACTTTGATAAGTGAATATTGTACTAAGATGAGCTCTCGGACAGCCAGAGGACCTGTCAGAAGTTACAGGCGGAGGAAGACAGTTTTGGATTTTGACCTTAATCGTGTACCGTCTGGTGAGAATCGGGAGCAGGAGGGACCTTCAACTCAGTTGGGGCCTCAAGAAGTTCAAACTGTCCAGCTACCCCAGGTTGCACAACCTCCCACAATTGATGTGGAGGCCATTGATGATGATGTTGTTGAATCTTCTCCAAGGGCTTTTGCTGAGGTTTGTCTTCCCTCTTATATATAGACTTTGCTTCTATTATTCTATCAGTCTTTATTAAATATGTTTTTTGGAACTTGATCTTTCTTTATTTTTCATCTTAGGCCAAAAACAATTCGAGAAGAAATCGCAGGAGGACCATAGTTGATGTGGATTTAGGTAACATGTTATTCCTTTCCTCCACTTTCACTATGCTTTTTTTTTTCTCTCCACAAGTTGTCCTGGTGACAAACATTGTCACTTTGAAAGTAGACAACAATTGTCATACAAGGTAGCTTTATAACCATTAGACTCGCCGCAATCAAGGACCAAGGTAATGAAGGCAACAATAGAATTCCAGTGGCAAGGTATGCTGGAATTTTGTTTATATCCAATCACTGGCTATGTTGGACCTATGCCGGGGTTGGGGAGTGTGTCATCCCTGGTAACTGTGGTTTAACGTTGTTTGCCCTTCCATGCAAACATTTTTTTTTTCCAGTAGTGCCTTACCTAACTTTTTCCCTCTATGCTTTTCTGTGCTGGTTGGGTTACAGGGTCGTGTACAGAAGCCTTTGTATTCCATTGCATGATTTTCATCATGTAATAAAATTGTTTGATTTTTAATATTCTTTTATATTTATGTCTGCGGGAAATGTTGTGGGTGCTGGCACCAACCAAATCCTGACACTCATGAATCAAGGGCCCATCCTATTATGTAATGCTGGGAGTTTCCTTTGGTCAACAAGCTTTTGTTTTATTTATATTAACAAATATTAGGCATTAGCTACTGCCTACTAATTATTAAGAGAATTGTGCCCTCACAAAAAGGGATGGTACTGTAGAAACCTCCCGTGTACTCAGCCCCTTCTTTTTGTTGTACTCACTCACATCACATGTGGATATTATTAACATCATTACTTGCTGCAGCACACAATTCATCCTTTTTTTCCTAAACACTGATTCTTCTGTGTGCTTTCTTCTGCCAGCAATGTTGTTTCCTCTACCGTTGTTTTTCCATTTGGCTATTTAAACTTCCACTGAAAATATTGCTTCTACATTCACTTAATGTGTTAAGGTGACCAGTTTGCAGTAGATCTATTTTATTTCTGGGTAATCCTCAAGTGTTTTTCTGAATTTTTTAGACTCTAATCTTTACTCGCTGAAAAAGAGAAGCTTGGTTCCAATAATAGTAGTTAATCTGGGTTGGGTTAGTGTTCAGTTTAGTGTACCTATGTTTCTTTCTAGTTTTGAACAATACTCGTCTTTAAGTTCAAGTTAATATCATAGATAATGATCAGAAATAAAGAAACACCGAACAATCCTCTAATTGCCGTCTTTATCTTTGTAGCATTGCTCTCAACTCTTATCTTATTATAATACATGTCGTCTGCCCTTTGCAAACATAGACACTTCTATATTAAACTCTGCTGCAACCTTAATCCTAATTAGACGAGGCAGGACTGGAGTCTGATGGGGTCTTGTTCGAATGTGGTGTGCCGTTGGCCGGGGCATAAAAGACCGAAATATTATAGAAAGTGGTAGCTCTATGAAGGTTCCATCTACAGATCAGGTGGAGAAGATCGGCGGGCAGGCCATTTGAAAATTCTAACAACTAGCTGTATTTTCTTTAAAGGAAATCTTTTTGTATTTTGGCTTTGAAGTTCTTGTCAATATTATAATTTATGGGAATCTTTTTAGGGGTGTTCATTGGGTTGATTTGACTTGATGACCTGAAGAAACAACCCAATCCAACTAAAAAACGATGTTTTGGCTTATATCAGGTTAAAACTGGGTCAAACCTGACCATGATGATAAGTTGATTTGGGTATCAGACTGAAACAACCTGATCACTATGCTAGACTCTGCTGTTTCCCCCAATTCCAGTTCTGTTCATTGAAGTCATTTAATCTAAATTTTAAATTAGGCAGGGTCAGTGACCATCACTATCTAATGTAATATTATTCATTTAGCCCCAGATAAAATCTGGGTTTAGAAGTTGCAGAAGCTATTAATGTTTAATAGTGAATTTAAACTGAATTTCTGTATCTTTTTTCTTTTTAAATAAAAAAATCTGAGCATATGTGCTGTGCCTAGTATCTTGTTCATTCTGCTTTTATGGTTTGCTATATGTGAGTTTACCAGATCCCCTAACACCTGATCGATAGGGACCTTTTGTACTTGTTACATGTCAACTGAAGTTTTCCATTCCTGATATGGTCTTTATTATTCATTATGGTGGTGGTTAACTTAAATGCCATTCATGATTATTGCAGAAGATCAGACTAGGGTAACAAACAATAATTGCAACAAACGCAGAAGAGAGTCCCCAAGCCAAACAATTATTAATGTGGAAGGCAGTGGCAGTTCTGTGGTAAAAAAAAACCCTTTTTTGCATGTCATATTGTTTTATGTTCTGTTATGTGTTGTCCTTTGTTTTTTTAATAAATTAGTTCTCTGATATGTGATAATAAATTTCATCCTTTTATTGTATTGTAATGTCTAAGTCACTACCTAGAAAGAAAAAAAAAGTTACTCCCTAGAGAATCTAGATATGCCCATGCTTTTAGGAGGGGGGACTGGGTAAAAGTTTTCTTATGTCTGTTTTTCTCCCCCTTTTGTGCTGCACTCGTGAAAATGATCTCTTTCAAGCCACAATGTTTAAAATTTATCACTCTTTGATATTTAACCACTACCTGAAACAAATAAAAAAATTACAGATGACTTGTGAAGGTTTACTGGAGTTGAAAATTCTTACTTGACCTGGTTATTCCTTTTGCAGGGGGTAAATTTGCCACCTGAACCTCCAAAAGAGCCTGTTTTTAGCTGTCCAATATGTATGGGCCCTTTGGTAGAAGAAATGTCAACAAGATGTGGTCATATTTTTTGCAAGGCTTGCATCAAGGCTGCAATAAGCTCTCAGGCTAAGTGTCCGACATGTAGAAAAAAGATCACTGTGAGAGAGCTTATAAGGGTGTTTCTCCCATCAACTAGTTGAAGGTATGGTCAAATTCACTCATGGTTATTTATGGTGATCAAAGTGCTTTTTCATTTTTTGTTAATTTTAGAAGGGTGGACATAAAGTGTGTACATAAAATTAAGTTGTAGAGAGGAAGTGAGATATTAGATACAGTGTGTATAAAAGAAAAGTTGCTGGTGATATCAATCAGTATAGGAAATGAAGTAGATAAAGAAAATGGGATATAATAATTTGAAGCATCTGTTTTATGCATTTTAATGATTTTATAAACTTTTTTTGGCTTATTTGACAAGTGCTTTGATAAAAGAACATTTGAAACTTTAAGCACAAACATGGAAGATATCTCCCTTGTCCTTCAAATATGATAGAGCGCATGTAAGATACTTCCAGGTGCTGTTGTTAAGTTGGGTACTTTAGGAAGTGACAGATGGAAGTAGATGGTGGTAAAGTAAAATTGGACCTTAGTGGATAAAATTATTTTCTTTAAAAAGACTGGTTAAGATCGTGCATTATTTGGATAAGCTAAAGAAAAATAAACGGCTATTGATTTGTAAGATATCTTCTTCCCCTCCCAAGTCGAATTCCTATACTTGATTTAGATATCTTTTTTCTTCTGTTTCATTATATTTTTCAAATACAAATGCATGCTTTTGTTGGGGTCAAGCAATAGCTGCATTACCTTCCTATCCTTGTTTTATTAGAAATCTAAAAAAGGTTTTTTTTTTTATTTGTGTTTATTTAGTAAATTATATCTGAGGTTTGAATGGCTGTTCGTTTGCCATACACCAGGGTTTCCATACAAGCTTGTTGAGGATAATGGGGTACGGAAGAAACTTCATTGTAGTCTGGAGATTATTGAGTGGCTGGGCTATTCTAATATGTTATGTTCCTCATGGCAGATGCTTAATCTATTATTAAGTAACTGCTTCTCTTTAATTTATCATATTAATACATGAAGATTCTTGGTAGATATAATTTCTTGCTCAGTGTTTTTGAGCTTGTCATGAACATTCGTCCTTTTTTTGTTGGTGGTGAATCGGTCCTTCTTACTTCTTGGTGAATATGGCAGAGGCCGGGTTATGAACCATTATTGACTCTTGGGATTTATGTATGAATATTTATCCGTGCAGCAGGTTGCCAGTATGAATAGCTATCTGATTTTGGCAGTTTTGCAATACTGAATTCAGCATATTTAGTTTCAAATTAGACGATATTCGTTTGCTAGTTAAATGCTCTTCTTTCTTATCGACTTGGTGCAAAAAGGTTCCATGGTTTTTCGTAAGAAATATCTTTCAAGATTGCAGTAAACAGTGGCTTTTTATTTTCAAGAGATTCAATTGATGAAATACTCTATGCTTAATGCACATACACATTCTGTAAAGTTGTATACTCACCACCTCACATCTGTAGGAGGTGGTGGCAGAATCGGAATGTGAATATGCAGAAAATGCTGTGATTAAGAATATGCTTGGTATTGTTTATTTTGTTAAACAAAACATTTTTTTAACTGAATAATTAATTTTTAAAACTTTTGTTTTTGTTTTTATTTTTGAAAATAATGAAAACAAAAAAATCATTTTCAGATTTAAAATGAAAAATAACTTTTATTAGTTTTTAAAAAAAAATCAGTTTTTATAATTAATTACTGTTTAAAAAGATTTTTTGAATGTTAACAAACATAAATCTGTTTCTGTTTTTCTTTAAAATCTTTAAAAATAATCATTAAATTATTTTATATTAAAATTATTTATTTTTTAATCCTAAACAAACACGTTCCAAATTAAATGTAATAAAATGATGACAATTGTGCGGATGTGTGATAATGTGAATTTTTATTAACATTATTTATTCTACTAAGACAGCGTCTGGGCTTACAGGACAACCCAATTGTTAGGCACACTCGACACCATAAACACTTATCGGCTATATTTGGTAAAAATAACTTGTAACTAATAAGCTAACTGGTAGCTAATAAGTTAATTTTTAGCTGATAGCTAAAAAATTATATGATTAAATTTGAAGTGTTTGGTAAAATTAGCGGTTGAACTAGCTTATTAATATAAAATGACATATTTTATGATATGCATGATAAAGTGGGAATTTCATTAAATGAATGAGATAAAAACGAGAGAAAGATCAATATGTTATAAGCTATAAGTCATAAGCTAAATAAATTAGCTTGAGAAGAAAAACTATAAGTTAATGAGATAAGTTTGTTTGCCAAACACCTCTATTTCAATCAAACAAGCTTATAAGCTAGTCAAATAAGCTGCAAGCCAAACAGAGCCATCATTGGGTGATTTTTCATATGCGCACCCAACAAACTTGCCTTGCCAGCTGTGTGAAAGGCACTACAAACATTCGATTATTCATTTTAGTATTGCTAATTTTAAGGGGCAATGATCTAATGAAGGGTCTGCTTAAGTGGGTGGGGATGAATATTTTATCTGTACCTATGGATATCCGTGGATAAAATCTACAACGGCTACGGCGCAAGGGTCTTAATGGGTTCCCACATATGAAATAAATAAGTATTTTTGTTACTCGCTTATTAATGGGGCGGGGGCGAGCATTTATGTATCCGTATCCGATGGTGAAGTTACAAAATTGCCCCCAATTTATAAGCCAACATACTCTTGGTCTCACTAATAAACCCATTGTCAACCCCAGACATTATGGGTGATCATGGGTTTGATAGACCCACGAACTCGACCAGTCCGATCCAACTCAACCCAATTTTTATGGGTTGGTTCGAATGATTTGGTTGGGTTAGATAAAAACACATAGAAATAGAACCCATAGAATATAGGTTGGGTATTGGGTTCCAGAATTCCAAACCTACTGAACCCAACCCATAGACTTAGGTTTGTGCTGATGGTTGTTGAACGTTGATGACTTCACTCTTTCATTGTAATAATTTAGACTTTTAGTTGACATGTAGTTTGGTAAACTTTGACGACTTCAATGTAATGTTTTAACTTTATTTCAGTTGGAGAATATGTTTATTTGTGATTTTCTTCCTTGTTCACATTTTTTTCCCCATTACAGGCCTGCGGAACCCAACCCAAAGGTGAAATCTGTGTGTGCTCGCGTCAGACCCGATAACCCAACCCTTAAGAGGTCGGGTTGGGTTGGTTCGGGTTTCATTATTTTTTTGACAAACCAAACCCAACCCAACCCACTCATTGTCAACCGTGTTGGGTGCTAAAACTCACTAAACCCAACCCAACCCGATCCATGGCCACTCCCTACCAGACATATTGAAATGTAGTTTGGGTTTGGAACCGTGCTAAAGCCCAAGGACATCCCCGTTGAAAGAAACAAGGCCCAATTGAATTCCACACATAACTTTTTGTATTGTTGCCAATCAAACTTGTGCTGAGGCTAAGCCAAGTGACGACGACGGTGAAAGTCGCATGGTGTTTTCCTCCATTCACTCAAACAGTAATAAAAATTTGTGAGGCAAAAGAGTTGAAATGCCCAACACATGCAATGGCAAAAGAGTTGAAAAAACAATTACATTTACATTTATTGGTGTATATATATATATATATATATATATATATATATATATATGCTCTATAAATTGGTAATTGAATTGCCTTTCTTATCCCTAAACTACCCAAGTGATGTTTACACAATTATCTTGGTCACCACCTTACTTTTATATATAAATAAATATAATATAATGGACAACAAAGTAATGTTTTGTTTTTAAAAAATGTTAACGAGTGTCCTAAAGGCTTAATTGATGATAAAAAGAATTCCAAAAAACCAAAACATAATCGAAGGCATTATATTCTTTGAAAGACTGAACTAAGGTTTTAGTCTCTTTTTTTATTAGAATGGTAAGCATTCTTTTACTAATAAGGTTCTTCTTTGGTCAAATATTAGATATCCAAACTATGTAAAAATTATATAAATAAATGCTTTGCAGTTGTTTTCTTCTTTCCTTTTGGGCCTTAGCCCTCATGTTCTACCAAAAAAAAGTTTGCAAGTGTAGTCCGATAAGTAATAAGTAATGATATTGACAGCTTTAAAAAAGAGCATCAAAATTTGCCAGCCTAAAATGAATTTAGGTTTAGCAAAAAAAAAAAAAAAATTTATGTTCACTATACAAATTGGGCCTGACCAATTATGGGCAGGCCCAACCTAACACATATATAAACCCGTTAGGGTTAGGGTTTTTCAGAGTCAATTTTGCATCCCAACCCTAGCTATGGTGAGTGAATGAGACCACTGCCTCTTCGTCTTTGTCCTTCGAACTCCATCATCTTTTGCTCATTTATGCACACGTATCTTCATAATCTCCTCGTTTCTCTTACTGATACCCACATCATCATATATACACCTTTTTTCTATGCATATTTTGATGTTTTTATTTTCTATTTGAATAAACAAACTTTATTAATATTGAAATTGGATAGATTACTTTATGATATTGGAAATATTGCTAATATTTTGCATATTGCTCAAGTTGTTTTAATTTCTTGAATTGTAGTTATATTACTTGCAAGATTCTTATATTGCTCTTTGTTTCTTATTTTTTTCTCTCTTTACTTTTGATTTATTTCTTGCATCATTAAAGTGAGGGAAAAGTTTTTTTTTTAAGAAATCAAGATTTTCAAAAGAATTTTGTAAAACCTCAATTCGCCCCCTCTTGAGGTGCCCTTTTATTTCAACACTGGGATGGCAGCTCGACGCGTTTGATGGCTATGGTGAATTGCAGGTCGATGGATGCTTGATTTTTGGGTCGAAAAGATGTGTAACCGGCAAAAAAAAAGAACGGAATCATATCGATTAGCGTAAATTCCCGTCTCCAGAAAGCGGGTCTGACTGACCCGACTGGAGGTAGAAGATGACTTGTTTTTTAACTGCAAATAAAAATAAACATCACCTATTAGCATAATTTTGCTCGTGGTCCAGCGGTTCGCTCATTAGATCTGTGGAACGGAGCTCGCAAGTAAGGTGTAAATGAGTTGAGTTATTTGTGAATTATTCAGACTTGACTCGTTAAATGCTTGATCAAGCATGTTTCTTTAATCAAATGAGTCAACCTCAAGCTTGAGATTGAGCTTGATTATTTAAATGAGCCAAGCTCAAAATAGGATCGACATTAAAGACTCGTGCATAGCTTGTATTGGAGTCGTGGTCTTTAAGTTGTTGTCCTGTTTTTTTTTTGTTGGGTGAAGTTGCTCTGCTAGCATTGGACTAAATATCTCAATAAATAGATAATGCTCACGTCTTTTTTTGTTGGACTCATGCTTTTGTATAAACATCACCTATTAGCATAATTTTGCTCGTGGCCCAGAGGTTCGCTGAATAGATCCGTGGAACGGAGCTCACAGGTAAGGTGCAAATGAGTTGAGTTATTTGTGAATTATTCGGACTTGGATCGTTAAATGCTCGATCAAGCACGTTTCTTTAATCAAATGAGTCAACCTCGAGCTAAATTGAGCTCGGTTATTTAAATGAGCCAAGCTCAAAATATGATCGACATTAAAGACTCGTGAATAGCTCGTATTAGAGTCGTGGTCTTTAAGTTGTTGTCCTGTTTTTTTTTGTCAGGTGAAGTTGCTCTGCTAGCATTGAACTAAATATCTCAATAAATAGATAGTGCTCGTGTTTTTTTTTGTTGGACTCATGGTTTTGTAATGATTAAGCTTAAATTGTATATTCAGACTCATGCTTTTGTAATGGTTAAGCTTAAATTATATTTTGCAAGATCACGTTTTTAAGATGTTTTGATCAAGCTTTTATAGTTTTTTTTTTGTAGTAGTCAATAAATCTAGAATTTCACATACCAAATGTTAAGTACATATCTCCATTTTTATAGATTAGCATATAATATTAAAATATTTATTTAGTACTAAATTGATAAAATTAAATTAGTTAGACTTAGAACTTGAATTTTTTTTCTCTTGGTTTCTTTGTTTTCCCATTGATTTTTTTTTGATAAAATTAAAAAAATATTTAAAGAAAAAACTTAAATGCAAAAATAATAATAATTACAAATGAGCTAAACAATAAGATTTACATTTACTGGTATATATTTACTATATAAATCGGTAAGTGAATGAACCTTTTTATCCCTAGACTATCCAAGAGGTTTTACACAATTATCTCAGTCACCACCTTACTTTATATATATATATATATATAATTAATGGGCAATAAAAGATTCAACATGGTCATATTTTGTTTTTAAAGAATGCCCTTAAAAGTAATATTAATGATAAAAAGAATTCTAAAACATAATCGGCGGCATTATATTCTTTGAAAGACTGAACTAAGGTTTTGTTTTTATTTATTTATTTATTATAATAGTAATCATTGTTTTACTAATAAGATTTTTCTTTGATCAAATATTAGATATACAAACTATGTCAAAAAAGATATAAATAAATGTTTTGTAGTTGTTTTCTTTTTTCCTTTTAGGCCTTAGCTCTTATGTTCTGCCAATTTTTTATTTACTTTTGTAGCCCAACAAGTAATGATATTGACAGCTTTATAAAAGAGCATCAAAATCTGCCAGCCTAGAATGAATTTAGGTTTAGCCAACAACAAAAAATTGTTCACGGTATACAATTTGGGCCGGACCAGTTATGGCCAAGCCCGGCCTAACACATATATAAACCCGTTAGGGTTTTTCAGAGTCAGTCTTGCATCGCAACCTAGCTATGGTGAGTGAATGAGAGTGCCGCCTCGTCGTGATTGTTTATCGAACTCAATCATCTTTTACTCATTCATACATTCTTCATAATCTCCTCCTCCTCTTACTGATACCTACCTCATCTCTATGCATATTTTGATGTTTTGATTTTCTATTGGATTAAACAAGCTTCATTTTCATACGTGCAATGAGCTTATTATTTTTGTTGATGTTGATTTAATAGGCTCCCAAAAGAGGTGGAAAAGCTCCAGTTGCAGCTGCTAAGAAGAAGCCTGTATGTAACTGCTTCAAATTGAATCAGATTCACGATTCAGCTTTATTATTTTGTATATGATCTGTTTTATTTTGATTAATTTTTTAAAAATTGAAACAATTTTCAGGAGAAGGTTACGAACCCGCTGTTTGAGAAGCGCCCGAAACAGTTCGGGATCGGAGGGGCGTTGCCACCGAAGAGGGACCTGACCCGATTCGTGAAGTGGCCGAAGACTGTTCAGATTCAGAGGAAGAAGAGGATCCTCAAACAGAGGTTGAAGGTTCCCCCTGCTTTGAACCAGTTCACCAAGACCCTCGACAAGAACCTCGGTCAGTCAAACAAAACTAACTTAATTTATATGTACATTTTGTTCTGTTAATGCCAATTGTTCTTATATACGGCTATATGTTGTGTAATTTATATTATTATTTGTGTAAATAATATCATAATTTTCTTAATTTTTTATCTATGTTATGATGCAAATGTTCATAAAGTTGCATGTTCTGTTTATTTTTTCCTCAAATTTCAGATACATGTAGCTTTACATTATCATTTTGTAGCTCTAACAACTTGTGTATAAAATTGGTTTTATTGCTTCCTACATTGTCCATCGCCATTTCATGTTTGCTACTTGTTTGACATATCAGTTTAATGGCTGGTCCAAGTGCTTAACTTTTCACTGTAGCTTGCATACTTTTGCTTCAGTATTGATCTGTGTTGTTTTTAAGTTCATGACATGCTTTGCTTTTGTTATATTGTTTTTGTTGCCATACATGATTTGGACATGAGCTGCATTTTCATTTTAATGTAATTTTTTATTTTTATGTGCATTACTTATATTATGTTATAATTGCTTATTGTTTTGTAACTTTGTTGTTATTTGACTTTCTGCTTAATGTGCTCAATTTCATTCCATTTTTTTGGTACTTTAGTTTGGGTTAATTGTATCACATTTTTGATTGCCTTTACTAATGTTGTCTGTAGCAACAAGCCTGTTTAAGATACTACTGAAGTACAGGCCCGAGGATAAAGCAGAAAAGAAGGAGCGGCTTTTGAAAAGGGCTCAGGCAGAAGCTGATGGCAAACCTGTTGAAGCTAAGAAGCCTATTGTTGTGAAGTATGGTCTCAATCATGTGACCTACCTAATTGAGCAGGTTATGTTCTATTTTATTGCTCTATTGTTGCAGTTATTTTGTTCCTAATTGCTATTGATATTGACGGATGACTTGTTTCGCTATGTTTTCCTTGCAGAATAAAGCTCAGCTGGTTGTGATTGCTCATGATGTTGACCCCATTGAATTGGTTGTCTGGCTTCCAGCATTGTGCAGGAAGATGGAAATCCCATACTGCATTGTTAAGGGCAAGGCTCGCTTGGGAACTGTATGTTTTTGTTAGAATATAGTGATTTCAACATTGTTTATGATTGACTGAATTAAATTTCCATGACTACCCTAAGTTTACGACCTATTTAAACCATATGCGTTTCAACAGGTTGTCCATAAGAAAACTGCATCTGTTCTGTGCTTGACGACTGTTAAGAACGAAGACAAATTGGAGTTCAGCAGAGTCCTTGAGGCTATCAAGGTGCTGTTGAATTTTATTCATTCTGTTTTCTTTTTTGATGTTAAGGTTAATTCTCGTGTCAAAACCTGAATGCATTGTATGTTTTGGTTTTCTACTTTTTTCAGGCTAACTTCAATGACAAGTTTGACGAGTACAGGAAGAAGTGGGGAGGTGGTATCATGGGTTCCAAATCTCAAGCGAAAACCAAGGCAAAGGAAAGGGTTCTTGCCAAGGAAGCAGCTCAGAGGATGACCTAGATTATTTTTGCTGCTTTAGGTTTGCTTATTGTGTTTTGTATGCGTATTTTGATTAAATCCGAGGCTATTTTTGTTAGATCTTTTACTGGATTGTCACTTCAACATTTGTTATTCACATGTTACTCTTTTCATTTCATTAAAATCGTCACTTTACCCAACCCTGAATATTGTCTTTGGCGTTCAGACAATTTGGAGCTTCTATATAATCGTGGTGGTTGTATGCAAAATTAGGCTTATTAAAATTGAACGCCCGGCTTATATTGTCCAACAGTATTTTAACGGTCTTGTTAATGAGTCTAAAAAATAGTAATATTATATTGAAAAATCAAGTATCTATCTTCTCAAAATATTAAATATATCATTTTTCAATCAGATTTTTTTTTTTTTGGGGTTCCTTAATCAGTTTCTTAAGAGGATTTGTTTGCTTTCTCTATATTTTAACTATCAATTTTTCCAAAGAGTCTTAATTTAGGGTACTTATTTAGGAGATACTAAACGTGTTATTATTCAAAACCGTTGAAGTTCAAACGGTTTGCCTGCAGAATTCCAAAAAAGAACGATGTGACATTCGGAATTGGATCCTTTTCCCTAAAAGTACAATGGTTTCAATAAAATGGTGGTTTGTACTTTGTAGTTACATATAATTCATTAGCTATTTGGTTCTCACTTCTGATTAACTCGTTTTATATTACTGCATGCGGATATTGAAAGTAATTTTGAAGCACTTGAGATGTCGGGCCCTACTAGGAATGACAACCTGCCTGGTGGGCAGTGTTTCTTGTTGATACGGTGATTCGGCTATTCAATGAAATACGATTTGTTTGGGTTGAAGTAAAGATACAGAGCTGGAGAAGGCAATGAAATTAGGGAGCAAAATATTTTTAGTGAAAAAAATATTGTAAATTTATATAAACAATAACAAATGATATAAAAACAGGATATAATCTGGTTTAGTTTCAGTGTAAAATTTAATCCACGGTGAGATAAATGATTTTTGTTCAAAACATGATTTTTGTTCTCACCAAAAGATAAGTGATGATTTAGCATGTGAGGACAATATCTAAATTTTTATGGGAAATTAATAATGATTTTTATGATTTAAATAAAAAAAAATTGGTTTCTACGGACAATTGCCTTCCACTATATGGTGGATCTGCCCTAGGTTGGAAGGGTATAACGATTATTGTAGAAAATATCTTATATACATTATATCTACATCGGCTCATATTTACACAATTTTAACCATTTAACCTCAGAAACATGTGGAACACATCAAAGGAATCCTGACTATATAAAAAATAGATTGAAAGACTTTTGGTGGTAAGGTTAAATTAATACCATTTACCAACATGATGTGATATAATAGGTGTTTTCTGACTCTGAACATGGAAGAAGATTCCCTTGATCCTTAAACTTCTATTGTGGGTAAAATAATATTATTTAAATTTCCCAAGTAGAAAAGCAAATAAACATGCAAGGCAGCCGCATTAATCCCTCGTCCCTTGGCACCTTATATTAAGCTGCTTACACAGTTTCCCGCCATTGCCATTGCAGAGGGAAGGACTGAGAAAATGGGTTCGAAAACCCTAATGGATATGTGGGGGCAACCTGCTTCCAAGCGATTGAAACCCACTCTCACTCCTCCATTCTGCAAATCCGATAATAATAGCAGCAATACACTTTCTGTCGACCAAAAATCACGCATAGAATACAACAAACTGCTCGCTAAGTCCAAGCGGAATCTCAAAATCTGCCTCCAAAAGATCTCCGACTCTAAATCCAAAGGTATTCATTATTTGAATATAGCTTCATTCACTCAGTCGTTTCGTATAGCGTCGTGTGTCGTTTTTTGAATCAATTCACTGGCAGGGGGTTTTGCGAAACTGGAGGAGTTGTTGGTGGAAGAGTCGTGGTTGGAAGCTCTTGATGGAGAACTCCAAAAACCCTATGCACTCAATCTTTCCAAATTCGTGGAAACTGAGATTTGTAGCGGCAATGGCAATAATGATGTGTATCCTCCTTCACACTTGATTTTCAACGCTCTTAACTCTACCCCTTTTGATAGGGTTAAGGCTGTCATCCTTGGCCAGGTAACGTCATTTCAATATTCCCTAATCACTATGCAAACCCTAGTAATCTTAAGCAACCATAACTTGTTACTTTTACTTATGTAACCATGGTTAGTCCATATCACTAGTATTGCCTCTCAATAATGATATTTGTACATCAAAATTTGACAACAGTCGACTGATTAATTCATTAATGGACAACTTGGAATGTCATTAATTAATTGTCGATTGTTGTCAAATTTGTGGTCTAAAAATAATAGAACTGATTGCCCCTGACCTGCAAGGAATAACAGTATTATTTCAACAACTTATTCACATAATTTTTTAAACTTCTATGCACAAAGTCTGTCTACTTCGCTAAAAAACTATCAGGTGTTGAGAGAAGCTATCCGAATTCGTTGTTCAAATCACAGGCACAGGTAGTATATGTCTTCAAATAACTGAGCTTTAAGTCTTGAAGCCTTTATTTTTTAGGACCCTTATCATGGACCTGGTCAAGCAATGGGCCTCTCGTTCTCAGTGCCCGAAGGTGTCAAAGTTCCCTCCAGTTTGGTAAATATATTTAAGGAACTTCGGGAAGACCTTGGCTGTTCGGTTCCTACCCATGGAAATTTAGAAAAATGGGCTGTACAGGTAAGCATTGCAACTGGTACAAATGCCATTTTGTTCCATGTTTTCTTTCTAACTTGTATTACCATAATTTGTTTCAAACAATCCCAACATAGACCTGACTTATAAGCGAGTCTTAATTAACTGGTTTAATCTTGAAACAACTTGAATAATGTTCTTTTTTTCTTGCCCTGCGTATGTCAAGAGTTTTTCAAGGATTGCAATAAGGGAATATGGCTCGTGTTTCATGAATAATAATTGCAAATGACACTAAAATGATCTTGCAGCTCATGCTTAATTTGATGTTAGAATCCATAACCATGTCCACTGAAAAGACAAATAAGAGATTTAAAGACTTGTCATTTGTACTGTATAACTAAGGCAAACAGGGTACCTGGACACAGATGTAAAGTGTCAACCGCATCTTGCTCATGTTTTGAAAACTCTGTTTCTTCATCAATTTCATCTCGTGTGATATGCGCAATATACTTTAGAAGTCAAGGCTTCTTAAAAATTTACTTTAATTGTTTAGTATGATTTGAAGATAAGAACTATCTGTCAATAACTAAAATTCACACTTTTAAAAGGGCTTCAATTAATGTTGTTGGCTTTTGGAGAAGTTTGGCAATTTGGTTTCCTGAATGCAGTGGGATGTTGTACTGTCCTGTATGTCTTTGGTACAGATATTTTAATGTGGTAACTGACTTCTTATCACTATTTTAACATCATTTCAGGGAGTTCTCTTGCTCAATGCTGTTCTTACAGGTTAGACTTTTTGTGAACTTCCACAGTAATGTATACACTCTTTGTATTTCACTATGTGCACAGTGATCTAGTATGATACCATCTTTCATTATGTTTGGTGTTTCATGCTTGTACTCAAATGGTGTTTTTGTAACTGGTTTTGTACTTTTTGAATTCAGTCAGGAAGCATCAAGCGAATTCTCATGCAAAAAAGGGCTGGGAACTATTTACTGATGCTGTTATCAAGACAATCTCACAGAAGAAGGAAAGAGTTGTGTTTTTATTGTGGGGAAACTCTGCTCGGGAGAAATCTAGGTACTACAATTTTTATAACACTATAACAAGCTTTGGAAACCAAACATGGGACTGGTTACCTGGGCTAGCAAAGTCAGCTTGATAATGTTCTGACGTTAGCTTGATCTGAAAAATTAAAATATACTCTTATTTTTGAAAAATGGGTGACAAGCAAGTTATTCTGCAAATATACATCTATTGACTGCATCCTGCTTTTCAGAAATGGTTTTCTTGAACTAATTGGTTTCATTTCTTCTCTTCCCTGGAAGATAAATTCTTTGAAACTTGTTGACGAGCTTGGGTATCATATACAGGTTAATTGATGCAACAAAGCATCACATTCTTAAAGCTGCACATCCTTCTGGTTTGTCTGCAAATAGAGGCTTCTTTGGCTGCAGGTAAGGTGGTTTTGCATTATAATTTGTTTTCTGTCAGTAGTCAGTATCAGTATAGCAATGTAGTTAAAAAAATTGTAACAACTTCCCACTAGTTAAAATAAACTAGGAATTTATCGCTGAGGTTTAAGTTTATTTTAAGAATTAGGGCACACGTAAGCTATTCTGAAGAACTTCTGAATTGGAAGAAGCATACCCAACACTGAGTGGCGGCTATGTGCCTTTCTTAGTTGTTTAATTACATCTTACTTTGCATTTTATATTTATCTGTTTCGATCCCCCGAAACAGAGCTGAGAAATTGATAGAGATTGAGAAAGACAAAGAATGAATTTTTTTGAATGATTGATTGCACTAAACAAGAAAAGGAGAGTGAAATCTTCTTGAAATACCAGTTCTTATAGTGTGCTTGTCTGCTTGGTATAGTAAGTGGAGAGTGGGAAATGAAATATATTTATTTGGACACCGTAAAGTCTATAATACATTGTCAATTTTTTTTTTCATTCTTTCATCTACACTTTATTGTTTCCAAATACATTTTCACTTTTCACTACTCAACCTAGCACACTCGTAGCAGTTCAGAATCGAACTAGTATTATGTCACATGGGCCTTTCCAGTCCCCCACCAATAAGGTTCTCATTATTAGTCTGCAAGTGGGGTGACACGATACAACATTTTCATGTTCTGTTCCATTGATACATTGAGCCAAACTTTGGTTGGCTTCGGTAGACTCGTGAAATGAACGATACTCGGATCCTATGCATCATCAAGTCTATATTTAAAAGACTCCCTGATCAGTTTTCCTTTCATCAGTCTAAGCAATTTTTTATCCTTGTTACTTTCTAATTCTATCTTGTTTATTTTGAATTTATCTGAGCAGGCACTTCTCTCAGACTAACCAACTTCTGGAGCAAAACGGGATTGGTCCCATAGATTGGCAACTATAATTTATATTTAGAGTTTCAAACTCCTTTTATCAGAATCTTTTTTGAAGCCTGCTGCTGATAGTTTTGTGGTGCTCTGAGCCCATTTTCCGTAATGTAAAAAGATGATCTGTTGGTTACAAATCTACCAAGAAAAAAGATGCTTTTGTCGATAGTTCGGGCCCTAGAGTGTTGTCACCTTTGGAGATTGTGCAGTACTGACCATTACTGTATAACATTTTGTCTTACCGATGTTTTCGGATACTATATGGATTTGGTGTATTACCAATGTGTTGTCTTAATATTAACGAACATATATTTATGGAAGAGATTCTTAGAAGGACAGACACTAGTTGCTTTCATACAGATTGGGTGTATGGTCTGACCTGTGAATCCGATGGATCTATACCAATTTTGATGGCTTGGATTGAATCATTGGATCAAATCTAAAATTACAAATTCTGAATAGGTTCAATTTGGGTATTGGATTCTATAAATTGGATTCGATCCAATCCGATCCCAATCCTTTAATTAAAAATAAATAAATAAAGTGATATCATATGGGATTCCGCACACCATCTCTTCCTCAGGTGTGAAAAAAAGTTTCCCCTTTGAATATTCTCTATTTCTCGCTAGCGTTCGTGCACATGCTAAGGTTGTACAGGTAGTAAGCAAGAATTGCAGATCTGAAATACTAAAAACAAAAGGGTCATTTCCTTTATTGCATTAACAAATTGGGGGATGTTATAATATCTTTTTACCATCTGGCTTGCACCTGACAGGCCCAACTGTCGTTTGGGAAGGCTATCGGTTCTCGTTGAACCATAGAACTGTTTGAGCAATTTAGAAAAAATACAAAAACCGGTTGAATCGATCAAGAATCGGGACTAGTGAACCGGTCAGTCAAACTAAACTATTAATTTTTTTTTAATGTGCAAATGTTAGTATGTTAGATGTGGGTTTTTTTCCTATGCTAGTGATTAAACATCATACCTCTAACTCCTTTAAAAATTTATACTCTTAATTCAAATCAGTTGAGTTATTCCACTTACACCCCTACTATTATTTATTTTTTAATAAAATACATTATGAATCAAATGTGATGTCAGAGGTTAGAGCTTTTTAATTTTGGAAATGAGAAATGTTATTTAAATATCAATATGAGACAACAAAATTTGACAATAATTTTCGTTGTTAATGAAGTGTTGAGTTTGGTTAATGGATATATCAAGATGTCGTAATCCACTAACATCTATATTGAGCACCAAAGAATCGTGGTTAATGACATTTAGTAGATGGTTAATGAATTGCGACACCTTAATAAATTCATTAACCAAACTCAACACTTTATTAACGTTTTTTAACTATATTAATCATAAAAATTATTGTTGAATTTTGTTATCTATTTTTGATGTTAAAATAACACAGCTATTTGAAATTAGGATTCAATGACAGAGGAATTTAAGAAAGATAACGAAACTAATTAAGGATTTAAATTAAGGAGAGGAGCAATGATATCGAATTTACATTTAGGAGGAGTAGGAGTGGACTTCTCACCTGTGTAGCAAAACACTTACCGTGCTATTGATTGATATTCGTTAAATGAATTAATGATTTGATTATTTTTTTCACGTGTATATATATCTAACAAAACACTTAATGTGCTACTTAATTTGATTGATGATTTGTTGAATGAATGATCGATTGATTAATTTTTTTAGAAGAGTAAATATATTTGGACATAAAATTTGAATATTTTATATAGATATCGTAGAGCTTAGGAACATTTTGTGAGTGATGTAATATATAACGAGATAGAAAACAATAATAAATAAATAAGAATATATATTTTTATACGATGTTAAACATAATTTTTATGTCTAAATATCATTACTCTTTTCAGAATTAGAAACCAAAGTGATCGGCCACCAATGACCAAACTAACCATATTATATATATATATATATATATATATATATATATATTTTGCCCCCCAAAAGATATTAGATATGTTAAGAGAACAAAATCTGAGAGACTAGAGTATCATTGCTTTCACTGTTTATGTTTGTGTGCAGAAAAGGAATGCTCAACAGCTAATACATATTAAGTACTGTAGCTTATGCTTAGCCAAATTACATCACTGCGGTTTTTACGTTTCGTTGTCCATTTGGTTCAAATTTGTATGAAAAATAAATTCTAACCAATTAAAATCAATTGGTTCAATTTGGTTCGGATTTGTATTTTTTATGTTAGAAAATTCGAACCAAACCAAAAAATAAAATAAAATGGATTGGTTCGGTTCCAACCCGAAAAAATATTAAAAATTTAAAAAATATATAAATAACAACTATATAAAATAATAAATAAATTACATATATAAAAAATAAAATATATTAAATATAAAATATTAAACTATTAAAACATTAAAAAATATATAAATATAAAAAATATAAAGAAAATTAAAATATGATAATTAGTTCGGTTCAGTTTAGCTCGGATCCAGAATCCTTGAATCTGAGAACCGAACCAATTATCATCGAATTTGGATTGGTTCGGTTCGGTTCAGATTCGAACATAAAAAAAATCCGAACCAATTTAATCGGTTCGATTCGGATTCTCAATTTCATCAAGTCGATCTTGAACCAATGAACACCCCTAGTCGCTGGTAGGGGTGGGAATAGGTCAGGTCACTCGTCAGGGGCCTATGGCCTAGCCTATTTAAGGGCTAGCCTGTCGTGGCTTGTTTAATAAAAATGCTAGGCTTGAGCTTGTCAAAAAGTCTTTTTAGTTAAATAGGTCAGGTTTAGGCTTATAAAAAAACTTTTAAGCCTGATAGACCGGCCTACTTAAAAATAATAAATAAATAATATTATTTTTTATAAAATATAATTTTTTATAAAAATTTACTTACAAAAATAATAATAATAATAATTTTATTTATAACAGAATAATAGAATAGAATAATATACATTTTGTTATTTATTTATAAGATGATACAATTTGCTATTTATTTATAAAATATTGGTTTGCTTCACATGTATATTTTGAGAGACATGGGAGTAACTATCAATGAAGCATCCACTCGTTACAATTTCATAAACATGGAGCATCCACTCGTTACAATTTCAGTTTCTCATAAACTCCCACACTTAAAGTCTTCCTTTGAGATGCACCGATTTTGACATATTCATTGAAGAAATCTTTTAATTCTGAAGAGAAAGCTGCCTTAATGCTTCCACCTCAAAGTCCCTCTTATCAAATCTCAAAGTTCCAGTGGTAATCTCTCGCCAGAAAAATGCCGATTCTTCCCTCAAGTTTTTATGTTTCTCTAGTTTCATATCTATCAATGCATTTACAATTCTCTTGAATTCTTCAATTGTCATCTCACGAAGTTTGGTCTCAAACATGTTGAGAAATGCCTCAACTCTCTGCTCGATGTTTCCAGGATCCTTTACTGTGGATTGGATAATAAGCTGTAGTCCATGCATACCACAATCATTCCTCTGCACGAGTAATGTACCCTAGCTGCTAAAAGTAGTTCTAGACCACGTTGCTAAAATTATACATCTATAAACAGAGAGCAAATATAAGTTAGAATCATTTGCTTGCTTGAAGTCCTTGTTAGTAGTCCAAATATAGAACTTGTTCAATTTAATGACCTATTAGTCTATTTAGAGATAAGCTAAATGTCCTATTTGAAGTAACATACCCAAGCTTTATTTTTTAAAAATAAACTAAGCCTGTTTAAGCAAAACCCGACCTGATCTATTTTCACCCCTAATTGCTGGAGCCTAAATATTTAATTTTTTTTTAAGTGTTTCATCTTCTCTGAGTGGCCACTGCCGGCTGCTTTGCTATCCCTAGACCCTAGGATATTCTCTTTTCCATGATAGTCCCCTTATTTATTTATTTATTTATTTATTTATTTATATTTATATAATAATAATAATAATAATAATAAAGAACAAACAAACAAATGACATTCATGACTTAACATTAAATTTTTTTGTGAGTATAAAGACTTGGACCGTGTTTAGGAAAACTAGAAAAAAAAAGATTATACCGACATAATCGATTATTGTAAAAATCGATTATAGTAATTTGTTTTCGTTTGGATATATTTGTTGAAAAATGATTTTAAGATAATCTATTTCGTTTGGGTGATAAAAAAAACTTTTATATAATAAATTATGAAAAAATGTATAAAGTTATTTATTTATATCAATACGTTTTTTTTACACTAAAACTTGTTAAAATGTTGTTTTTTCGTATTTTGTCATCATTTTTATTTCTATTATTAAAAATTAAATGAAATTTGTTACTTTTATTTTAATGAAAAGTAAGCTCTCTTGTACAGTCCAACGTTAACTACATTCAAGCTTCTAAGATGGTGATAGCAGTATAAAAGAGTTGGCCGAATGAGAAAAAAACATGCTGGGAAGAAAAAATATGTCAGAAAACTAGTATGGTGATGGGGGCAAAAGGGAAAGAAAATTATGAGATTGGAAAATAATCAAAGTGAAAAAAGCTAACAGTCCTTGATGGATTGTATAAAAACAACTTTTCTATCTAAAAAAAGCTTTTTAAAAAATTTCATCTGAATGCCAAACAAACTAATTATATATGAAACAATTTTTTTAGATAAAAAAAACAGTTGAAATGCAACAAACTATCTTTCCTAAACACACACTTAACATTAAATTTTGTCGTTCATTCTTCCTTTTTCTTGGGGCGAACCACTTTAGGTTGAAATCATTATCATGGCTATATTTCTAAAAATATTTTTTATTAATTAAAAATATATTTAATTAAGTAATATTGATAATTATTAATTAAAATTAAATTTGAAGTTAAATTTGTTATGTAGAGATAATTGATAACCAATTTTTAACTATTGGATTATTTTAATTTTTAATTTAATATTTGTAACAATATTGGAAATCTACAATGGGTTATTGTTTTGGTAAGATGATTGAGACTAAAAATACACTAATAAGTATGTATAAAGTTAATGGAAAAGTAATAATTAGTAAAATAAATACGAGAATGATAAAAAAAATAATTCAAATGTTATACACTATCAATATAAAATTATATGTAAAAAAAATCAATATAAAATTATTTAATTATTAGTTACCTATGATTAATTGATAATATAAAAGTAACATATCAAGAATATATGTGGTTTTTTAAATGAAATAAAAAATGGTGGACACACATATGTATTTGGCTCTTATCATTTCATTTGTTATGAAACATAATGTATTCCATTTTTCAATATGCTGCATGAAGGATAGAAAATGTAGAGTTGGAAAAAGTTTTGATCAGCAGTAACAAGGGGTGTTCATCAACCGATCCAAATCGATTTAAACCGTAAAAATCGAAAATCGAAAAAATCAAAAACCGAAAAAACCACAATCTTTTATTGGATTGGATCGGATTTTGGACCCTCTAGTGAAATCCAATCCAAACCGATCTATTATATACATATACTATTATTTTTGAAATTATAGTATTACTCATACTTAAACATTATTTTTCATACTTTTATGTGCCTCATTCTCTTTAATATTTTTTATAACATATAGTTTAGAATAACATTAATGTCTTGAAGTTATATTTTCTAAATTGTGCTGACATATATATATATATTACACCTTGATTGAGTAAACATGAAAATATGAAATCATTGTAGTTTGAATAATTGTTATAATTTATCTATAGCGATTCGAAAAACAGGATAAGTAAAAGTAGATATAGAGAATTAACATAAAAGAACGTGTTAAAAAATATCAATAATTATTTTTTCTCAAACTTCCAAATTAAATGAAGGTTGTCCTTTGTCGACTATTAAATAAGTAGGAAGGACAATTGACATGAGAAAAAAATAAAGTATGATAAAAACCGAATTATCCAATCCAAACCGTACTTAATTGGATTGGATAGAATCAGGTATTTTTTAGGAAACAAACATATCCAATCTAAATCGTGTGTTATTTTTATCATTAGATCGGATGATTTTTTAACTCAAAATCGATCCTGTCCAATCCACGAAGACCGATGACTGTAACAATTGCTCCTTTGAATCCGTCCCTCCGGCGAAAAATGAAAAAAATAGAATATTGTAAATCCTCTTAATGATTTTTATATTAAATAAAAAATAGTGATTACTTTTTATATTTTTAGAAGGACAGATTATTTTGTCTCTTACCAGTTTTTCCTCTAGAATTGAGACCGATTAGTCAAATAGACGGGGGTATTAAGTAAATTTTTATATAATTTTTATTTAATATCATAAGAATCAATAAAAAATTTAATTTAATATAATTAAAAAATATAGGTGTGTCGTGAAAAGTGTATTCTCCCTTTCTATTTTTAACTCATACCCAACGAAAGAAACAGGTCATATTTTTGCCTTTACGGCTTTACTCCACTTAATTATACCGAACAATATTTATGGGGCAAAAATATAGCATCGATGATATCGCCCGCAGGCTATTGGTTATATACCGTACAGGTTTGTAATTAAAAAAAAAAGGTAAATTTCAAATTTGAGCATTCAATAAAAAGGATCACATGGAGGACGTTCGTTAAAGAATCATAAAAAGTAAGTTTTTACGAGGAAATTAAGTATTTCACTTATTTAAATATTAAATACACCGTTTTTCAATATAAATCTTATTTTTTTGATTTTTTAAGGACACTCATTGATAATTCCCTTAAAAAAATATTGCTAATGAGTATCTTAAGAACATTAATTAAAAATTTTGTACTAAAAAATTAAATATAATATTTTTTAAAATATTAAATAAACCATTTACTAATACGAATTTTCTTTTTTTTTTAAAATTTTTAAACAATATTCTAAAAACAGTTTTTAGTATTCTAAAAAATTAAAACAGAAAGATCCAATCAAAAAAAAAATTTAAAACAGAAAGTTAGTTGAATAAACAAATAAATGATAGACTGTCTGCAACTCACATGGGAATCGGACATTTCCCATGTGACTCAAACGTGAGCGCCAACGAATCTGACTACCCGGCCCCATCTCTCCTTGGGATTCTAACCCTTTTGATCTGTCTTCGATCTCATCGATTCTCTTGTTTTTTTATCTTCTTCTTTTGAATTGCTTTAATCTTTTTACTAACAATAATATCTTTTTAACAAGAATATAAGCCTTTTCTTATAAATGATACTGTTTCCAATGATATTCTTATAAATGATACGTGTCACAGATCATTTAAATTCCTTTTATATTTTTTTTTTCTAATACTCTAGATATTTCTAATTATTTATATTACTTTTCCTTTAACAATAACATATTCAATGGAACTATAACTCATTGGAATTGCTTAACCCTTTTTTAATAGAGTAATGTTATTTTGATATCCAAATTGAATATCATATAATAGGAACATCCCTAATATTTTAGTATGTTATAAATCACTTTACTGTTCTCTCTTAATTTCATTGGTTCATAATCTACTGAAACACTAGAATATCTCAAATGATATTCAATTTGGATGTCAAAATAACGTTACTCTTTTTAATATGTTCTATTATGTTACTTCACAACTTTTTACTTTATATACTACTTTAAATAACTTTTCACTACAATAGTATAATTTTAAAAAACAATTTGGTCTCACGAGTCACTCCACTTCTTTATTTATACTTATCTTCTATTATTTCCTCTTTTTTTCATTGAGTTATTATATGAGAACCGATTACTTATAATAACAACTATATTTATATTTGGATGCCATAACATTTAACTCCAATATTGAATCCAATGGTGATTCATTCTTATTTTAAAGAAGGAATAAAATATTATGTACAGTCAGTGTGAAAAATTTTACACTGACATATATTAACATTTTGAATATATGATTTTATTTTAATAACACATATATGTTTTACACTAATATATGATTTTATTTTAATAAAATATTATGTACAGTCAGTATAAAAAATAATGTATAAAAATTAAATTATTTTAAAATTTAGTTAAGCCTGAAGTATTAAAAATAGTTTTCTCAATCATAAAACTCCTATATTTCGGTGTACTATTATAACCGGTGCGGTCTGTATATTCTTATTATATTTTTTTTTTAATAAAAGATGACATACAAATAATTTCACATATAAAAGAAATAACATTAAACATTTTAAATATTTTGATAAAAATTCAAAAGAAATAAATTAGAATTTAAGGATAATTAGTAGTTGCCTAGTTGGTGATTACTTAAAACCCCCAGTTGTCACTTCTATGAACCCTCACACTCATTCAACCTCACTCTGCAACCTCACTCAGGTACTCTCTCTCTCTCTCTCTGAAATGTAACAAACTTTCCTTTTCTGATTCATCTCTGCTCTTTCTCTTTATTTGTGCGTCCTCTCTATTTTCGCCATCAATCTCTCAACGGTTTCCGAGATTTGCATTCTTGTTTACCGGATTTGATTTGAACGAAGAAAATTAAAAAGTAGAAAAAATCTTGCTGTCTCAGATTTTCTCGGATACTAAACGGAATAACCGTGCATCTTTGCTTTTTAAGTGAATGTAATTTTCATTTCCATGCTCTAATTGCATTTTCATAGCGTAAGATCTCAGATCTCTGTTACTCGTGCTAGATTTTGTTAATTATTTGCTGTTCTAAGCACATGTTATAAACTCTGTTTTGATCTGAAACTGTTAAATGCCTTAAGAATTGTCAATATGTGTGTTAAAGTTTGCTAGCTGTATTCAAATTTATTTGTTGATAATTTTGTTGAGTAATAATCCTAGTTCTCAGTAGTGAGAATTTGTCTTAAATCGCTCTTTAATTTGGTTTGTAATAATCATTGCTGACATGAGGATATAAATTTGTGTACCTTAATCAATTTACTTTTATTTTCTCTTTGTTCTTCTAGAAATCTGTTTTTTCTGCATGCAGATATTTTAAACTGCTAAGAGCTATAGTTTTGTGCAATTTTAAATGAGTTACGGATTTTTTTATTTTTTTTATTTCTTGCAGTAGCAAAAGTTTCTCTTCTAGGCAATGTCTGATCTTGAGGCTCCCTTGCGCCCTAAGAGGAAGAAGATTTGGGTGGACTATTTTGTTAAGTTTAGATGGATACTTGTTATCTTTGTGGTCCTTCCCATTTCCTTCACCATTTATTTTCTCATATACCTTGGTGATTTAAAATCTGAGTGGAAGTCCTTTAAGACCAGGCAGAAGGAACATGATGAGAATGTTAAGAAGGTTGTCAAACGTCTCAAACAGAGGAATCCATCCAAGGATGGTCTTGTCTGTACTGCTCGTAAGCCATGGATCGCAGTTGGGATGCGAAATGTTGACTATAAGCGGGCTCGTCATTTCGAAGTTGATCTGTCTGCTTTCCGGAACATACTTGAGATTGACAAAGAACGGATGATTGCAAGAGTGGAGCCCCTAGTCAACATGGGGCAGATCTCCCGGGTGACTGTCCCGATGAATCTTTCCCTTGCCGTCGTTGCAGAGCTGGATGATCTTACTGTTGGTGGCCTCATTAACGGTTATGGGATAGAAGGAAGTTGTCACAAATATGGCCTGTTCTCTGATACTGTTGTAGCTTATGAAATTGTTCTGGCAGATGGCACTCTTGTTAGAGCCACCAAGGACAATGAATACTCTGATCTATTTTATGCCATTCCATGGTCTCAGGGAACACTCGGGCTTCTTGTTGCTGCTGAGATCAGACTTATACCCATTAAGGAGTATATGAAGCTAACTTATAAACCTGTTGTTGGTACCCTGAAAGATATTGCGCAGGCATATATGGATTCTTTTGCTCCCAGAGATGGAGACCAGGATAACGATGAGAAGGTTCCAGACTTTGTGGAAACAATGATTTATTCACCAACACGAGCTGTGTGCATGACAGGGAGGTATGCTTCAAAAGAAGAGGCTAAGAAGAAGGGGAATAAGATCAACAGTGTAGGATGGTGGTTTAAACCCTGGTTCTACCAGCACGCAGAAACAGCACTGAAGAAAGGGTTGTTTGTAGAATACATTCCTACCAGAGAATATTATCACAGGCACACAAGGTGTCTATATTGGGAGGGAAAGCTTATCCTCCCATTTGCTGATCAATTTTGGTTTAGGTATCTGTTTGGCTGGTTGATGCCACCCAAGGTTTCTCTGCTCAAGGCAACACAAGGTGAAGCTATAAGAAACTATTACCATGAAATGCATGTCATCCAGGACATGCTTGTTCCTTTGTACAAGGTGGGAGATGCATTAGAATGGGTTCACCGTGAGATGGAGGTAACATTTTCCCTCTTATCTAACCTTAATAATGTTTTGCATGAATTTATTTTTTGGACTCTGTTTCTTTCAAGGTGAAGTCATTTATAATTTTGGTTTCACTCTTAAGAAATTAAAGTTAGTGAAACTAAAGTTGGGGCTGAGCTCTCCTGTCATTGTTTTGCAAGCAAAGCCCATTGTGCTGTATATTATGTTTTAACGCAATTGGTCCCAACAATTTTGTTTGTTTAACTCGTGAAGGAGATTTACCTTTTAAGAAACTTCATGTTGTGAGTTTTCCAAGGTACTAGTGTTAATAACTTGTCTTGTAGTAGTTTGTTCAATATGTTACTCTATTATATTTCAATTTAAGCTGATATATCATTTAGTTATCTCAGGAAATTAGTTTGCAAATATTGTTCGGTTGGTGTGATCATCTATCTTGTTCCTTACGTTGATGATTGTCAATACATTAGGTATATCCCATTTGGCTCTGTCCTCACAGACTGTTCAAGCTGCCTGTCAAAACTATGATTTACCCAGAGCCAGGCTTTGAACTACATCGCAGGCAGGGAGACACACAAGCTGCTCAAATGTACACAGATGTTGGAGTTTACTATGCACCAGGTCCTGTTTTGAGGGGTGAGGTATTTGATGGTGCAGCAGCAGTGCGCTCAATGGAGGACTGGTTGATTGAGAATCATGGTTTTCAGCCACAATATGCTGTGTCTGAGCTGTCTGAGAAAAGCTTCTGGAGGATGTTTGATGCTGGTCTCTATGAGCATTGTAGGAGGAAGTATGGAGCTGTTGGGACATTCATGAGTGTGTACTACAAATCAAAGAAGGGCAGGAAAACTGAGAAGGAGGTGCAGGAAGCCGAGCAAGCACACCTTGAAACTGCATATGCAGAAGTTGATCGACCAGCAGACTGATTTTCAATTTTGGTTCGTTTGACGGTAGGACTTATTTGCATCTTGTTTCTGAATTTGTCGTTATGCGTGTGCTTTTGGATGTTTGGCTTCTGATTGATTTAGTTGCTGGTACTGTTTTGGAGTTTCCAATGCCCTTCATGGATTATGTGGACTTTTAACATGATGATTTAGCTAGTTGAGACTGAACGATTATGTCTACTGTAGTCTTTGTTTACAAGTGTAATGCATCTGCGGATATGCAATGGCTTACTCGAATACGGCCTTTGCACTTACATAACATGCATTGTACTCAATGTGCTCTCTGTATGACCCCTATGGCGTTTTAGTCCTTGAAAATGTACCTAGCTTGAAATTTAGTGTTTGATTTAAATTATATCATGGTTCAGTCCTTAAATTTATTTAAACAATTCTGCTCATTTTGCTATAATTATTAGACTGACATAAAATTAGTTTGAATAATTCAATGACTAAATTGAAAGGGATGTACATTTTGAATGACGAAAATAGATTTTAGTGGTTATATATTTATAATTGTCGCAACCAAAGATTACGACGAGGACGGCACACGCGTTCACAGAGCTATCCCGAATATAAGAATTGATTGTGAAACATCTCACAAAGCAATCCCAAAATTATTTTTCATTAATTCCCTTTTCCGCATCATTTTATTTATTTACTCTAGATTTTCAACAAAAAAATAAATAAAAATACCAATGTCTTTTCTATTTATTTATCAGCCCAACCCCATTTGGTGAAACCTTATTTGATTTGGGCCAACCTGATACCCCTAAGTGATTTGGGCCAACCTGATCCCCCATTAGCAAACCACTTTAAACATACATAAATAAGTAAAATAAAATAAATGAAATAACAATTAAAAGAGTAAAGTAAAACTACTATAACATCATCAGAGATAAAGAAGAAGATACGATCAGATCGTGAACAAAAGACTAAACCTCATTCTCCTTCACCTGTACACCCGAGAACGGCGAGAGGAACAAGAGCGGCGGCAACGGCTAGTTTGCGCGAATGATGACACGGCTGCGAGGGAGGCGGCACACCAGTGGAGTTCGTGACTGAGACAGTAGTGGGGCTTACCAGTTGCGCCTTGGCAGAGAAACGGAGGCGAGTGGCAGAGGCGCGCTGGACTTATCTCTGGTTGAGAGAGATCCGAATCCGAATCTAGGTGAAGTGGGACGGCGGCTGCAGTTCGTGGAATGGGTTCTGCTCGGAGCTACCACCCGAAGCGACAGCGCGCTATCGGAAGGGAGGTGAGGCGGTGATCTACGGTGGAGGCAGTGGCAGGCGTGGTGTGAACGGCGATGGACGGTGGAGGGATCTGGGCAACGCGGTGTGAACCGGAGGAAAAATGGGAGGAAAGCTTGAGGCTATGGTGTTTTGGAGAAGAAGAAAGAAATGGTGGGGATGGATGAAAAGGAATGTGATTTAGGTTAAGAGAACATGGGTTTTGTGCGTTATAGAGAGGAGAAGTGGGTAAGAGAACCCTGACGGTCCATTGTGTGCGTGTGTGTAGAGAGGAGTGGTGTTTTGGGAAGAAAGTGATGAATTTCTTTGTGGTTGAATGGGTAAGTCTCAAAAGCTAAGAAACAACAGTTTTGTTACCGGGAAGAGTGGAACAAATTTTCTCCTCTTCCTCCTTTTTATTTTATTTTATATATTCCGCTGTTGTGATTTTACAAGCTAGATTGTTATGGTTTTGATCCTAAAAATATGCCTAGGTTAACATTTCTATCTCTGATTTGAAAATTAAATTTAAATTTAAAATAAAGTGGTTGCTAGAGAGGAGGATGAGATGAGTTAAATCATTTTATAATTTTTATTTTTTTTATTTTTTTTGCAAATTTTTTTGTTTTATTATTTTTTGAAATTTTCAGTGAACCTGATAAAAATGGGGTGTTCACAATCATTATGGAATTGGTACGCATTTGCCTTTTCATAACTTTGGGTTAAATGGTCCTCGCCCAGGATTGGTGTCGTGTCTTCCCTTTTTAAGGCCCGATGTTTTGTACTTTATTCAATAAGCTTAATTGTGATGCTGAAATTTCAAAGCTTTACTGCTGTTAGGTATCTGCCAATGAGCTAGAGTACATGTTTAGATTATAGTTTGCGTTATTGTCTGGTTAAACGAAAAACTTTTTTCCCACTTCCATTAGACTTAAAATTACGTTCGGATGCATCTCAATCGTAAATTTGTCAAACATGTTATTTGTGGATGAAACTCAACTGCACCCTGTTGGTAAAATAAGAAGAGCATGAAAGGAATGTATGGAGCTACAGAAGGTTCTTTTTATTAATAAGAAGAGCATGAAAGGAATGTATGGAGCTACAGAAGGTTCTTTTTATTCAGCAATGGACCGGCATATTTATACAGCAAATGTCCAAAAGAAAATGTTGAACAATAATGAGAAACAACTAATAGATACGGGCCTAAAAAATAGGAGATAAACCTATCAGTCACATGATTTTTATTAGCCTAAAAAATAGCATAAACAAAACAGACTTTCAAAATCTGTTACAGTAGCTTCATGGGTCATCTTATCATCACTCCTCCTTAACTTTGGAGCTGCATACTCCCAGCTTTTGCCTTAAGAATTCAAATCTTGCTTTTGGAAGTGCGTTGGTTAGGATGTCAGCTCTTTGATTTTCTATTTTAAAATAAATTAGCTTCACTTCTCCTACTTTTTGAACCTCTCTTGGAAGAAAAAACTTTATCTTGAAGTGCTTTGTTTTGACATGAAACACTGGATTATTGGCAATTGAGATTGCTGCCTGGTTGTCCACAAAAACCTGCATGTTTTCTTCTTGTTCCATGTGCAAATATATCATAAGTTTCCTGATCCAAAGAGCTTGATTCACAGCAGTAGCAGCAGCTATATATTCTACCTCTGCTGTTGATTGAGCTATAACTTCCCATTTTTTAGAGCACCATGAAAAAATTCCAGAACCAAAAGTAAAACAGTAACCCGATGTGCTTCTCATGTCATCAACACATCCTGCCCAATCACTATCAGCATAACCATGAAGATTGAAATTTTTAACTTGACAGAACATTATTCCATAATCAATTGTGCCTTTAATATATCGGAGGATTCTCTTTGCTGCTTGAAAATTAATTTCACTAGCACAATGCATGTACCTTGAGAGCAAACTTACCGCATGTATGATATCTGTCCTGGTTGCTGTTAAATACATCAAGCATCCTATTAAGCTTCTGTACAGCCTTTCATCAACCTTTTCGGCCCCATCTTCTTTGTAAAACTTCTCCTTTTGATTCATTGGAGTCGCAGTTGGCTTGCATTCTTCCATATTGAACTTCTTGAGAACTTCCTTTGCATATTTGTGCTGGCACACAAATATTTAATTTTCTTTTTGCTGCACTTGAATACCAAGAAAGAATGTCATCCTTCCAAGGTCTGTCATTTCAATGACTTCTTTCATTTCATCTTTAAACTTGCAAATCAACTCCATACAACTTCCTGTAACAAATAAATCATCAACATAAAGAGATACCACAAGTATATCTTCATTTACCTTTTTAACATATAAGGTAACTTCACTTAGCCTTTTTACAAAGCCTAAGTTTACCAAATGAGCATCAATTCTACTGTACGTACCAAGACATTGGTGCATGTTTTAAACCATATAGTACCTTCTTCAGTCGATATACTTTACCCTATTGTCTTTGAAGAACAAATCCTTCAGGCTGTTCCACAAAAATTTCTTCCTCCAAGTATCCATTCAAAAAAGCTTACTTGACATCCATTTGGTGTATGACCCATCCCTTTTGTGCAGCAAGTGCCAACAACATCCTTATTGTATCCAACCTAGCAACTGGAGCGAAATTTTCGGAGAAGTCTACCCCAAACATTTGGGCATATCCCTTGACAACAAGTCTTGCCTTATTTTGTTCACAGAACCATCTGGATTAAGCTTGGTCCTATAAACCCACTTCACACCTATAGTTTTCTTGTGACCAGGTCTGTCCACCAGCTCCCATGTTTGATTTTTTTCAATCATCTTGAGGTCATCCTTCATTGCATTTATCCATTTTTTATCAGTTCCAGCTTCTTCATATCCTACAGGCTCCATTACAGCGACATTGCATCTTTGATAAATATCAGAGAGTGGTCTCATTCCTTTGACAGGTTCATCATCCACATCTTCATTCTCCTCCTGAAATTCAAACTTCTTATCATCTTCCCAGTTCCAGCTATCTAACTCCAAGAATTTGACATCCCTACTAACAATTACTTTGTTTTTGTGTGGTAGATAGATTCTATAGGCCTCTGCAATTAAGCTGTAGCCCACAAAAATTCCAAGTTCTGCTTTCTTGTCCAGTTTGTCTCTCTTAACCTGAGGTATATATGAGAAACATAGGCAGCCAAATATCTTTAGATTGATTATCTTTGGTTTGCAGCCATGCCAAGCTTCAAACGGAGTTCTTTTCTACAAGGCTTTTGTTGGCAATCTGTTCAGCAGAAAAACTGACGTGTTTGCAGCCTCGGCCCAAAATTTCTTTGGCAGCCCTTTGTCATGAAGCAAGCACCTTGTCATCTCCATAATTGTTCGGTTTTTTCTCTCCACCACACCATTCTGTTGTGGAGTGTATGGTGTTGTCAATTGATGTTCGATACCAGTATCTTCACAAAATTGGTTAAATTTTTCAGAGGTATATTCAGTTCCATTATCGGACTTGATCGCCTGCATTTTGCCTTTGCTTTGAGTTTCAATCCAAGCTTTAAACTTCAGGAAGATGTTAGCAACCTCAGATTTAAATTTTATGAAATAAATCCAACACATTCTTGAATAATCATCAATGAATGCAATATAATACTTACTGCCATTCAATGATGGTGTTTTCATAGGTCCCCACCACATCTGTGTGTACTAATTACAACTTTTGTGTAGCCCTCCAAGTCTTTTTTTTGTTGAAAAGGAGACTGGTTTGCTTCCCATATTGACAGGCAACACATTTAGGAGGCGTATCTTCTAATTCAGGCAAGTTTTTCACTAAGTTGTTCTTCTTCATGAAAAGTAGAGCACTATGATGGAAGTGCCCCAATCTCTTGTGCAAAAGCACAGTATTGTCATCTTCTTTATGTACAGCAACCAGCTCCTCATTCATCAAATCTAAGGCAAAGCTCTTGCCTTTTATGTCGGTCGCTAAACTTTCTAATTCGGTCGCTATTTAAGTTAGCGATCGAATTAGCAACCGATTAATGGTGGTGGCTGATAACCTGGTCGCTAAGCTTTTAGAGACCGAAATAATAATTCGGCCGCGAAATGGCGACTGTAATTTCGGTCTCTAAATAATAAAAAATGGTCGCTACACGGTTGGTCTCATTGTTTGGGTAACCATTTTTAGCGACCGATCAGTTCGGTCGCCAATGTTGGTTACTGTTAACCTATATTAGCGACGGATTTTCGATCGCTAGACCACAATCTGTTAATGGTAACTAAAGTTTAGCGACCGAATTATTGGTTTCTAATTCGATCACTAAACTGGTTTTTATTAAAAAAAAATTAAATTTAAATTTAAAAATAATAAATTTTTTCTGTTTTTCTTTAAAGTTTAGCAAAAATACTAATAGAACACACTAAGTTACTAATGAAATATACAATCATAAGAAATAATGAATATATATATATAAAAAATAATCCAAAGTGTCGTACAAGAATCGTTTAAAGTCAAAAATATGAAGAAAAAAAAATCAGTCATGATGAGGGGGAAGGGGAGGAATCCAATCATCCTCAGCGTCCGTACCACCGTTGTCTGCTATCTGATCGTCCTCTGCAGTAGCAGCATCAGTAGCTGGCGGCGGAACTGGAGGAGCGGCAGCAGGCGGCACAACCGTCAGAGCATCACCCTGAGCAACTGGAGTCTGGATCCTCATCTGCTCCAACACCAGCCTCAGTGTCTGGCCCTGCTCGATGCTCGTCTGCATCAGCTGCTGGTGTGCCCGAGTCAACTGTGCAATCTGGTTCGCCATTTGCTGCTCTCTCTCGCTATTCTCCCGAAGCTCCGCGTTCAGCTGCGTGATGGTGTCCTGCATTTGGTTGAACTGCTCCTGAGGGACGGTATCGGCGTAGGAAGGAGCAGGCGTGCCAGATGATGAAGCGATAAACTCGCCTCCCAGGTGTCCGAGGCCATACACGTGCCCCTTCTTGTTCCTGCCCCCGACGACCTCCAAATAAATGGCATTATCGTCGACGGTGATAGGGGAGAGCTGGGCCCATCACCAGTCAAGGCCTCATCTTGTGACTGTGAGACACGTGATATGACATCGTCCTTCTTCTCGTTGAAGCCCACCTACAAAGTATAGTTGAAGAGATTTAGTTAAAATTATAATCAATATTAACAAATCATTTATAATAAATTACAAGTAAACACTAAATTGTTTTTTTGCTTACAGCATAGTTACGGACCTTGTCGTTGACCCATGTCCCCGACTTCAACTTCTTCATCCTCTCCACCAACTCCATAGCAGTGGGGACCTACTGTTTCTGTGCTTTCTGCATAGAAAAATATAATCTTAAATTCATAAGAATAATTAAAAATGAAAACTAATTAAATAGTATAATAAGTCAAAAAGTTTAATGTATTACCAGCTCGTCGTAGTTGGCGGCGGCTGATTTAGACCCGCCGGTCCAAGCACATGCGCCACCATCAGAAGCTCGATTACGTCGAGCTGTGGCCTGGATCTCCTGGAACTTCTCAGTAGCCCAATATTGGTCCAGCTGCCTCCTGATCTCAGGATCCACCCACTTCCCCTTATTCTTACCCTTCCTCAGCTTGTTCGTCAGATTCTTCAGGACCAGTGAGCCTTTATGCTCAAATATGTCCCTGACGAGACCCTCTAAAGCTACATCCCACCTATACTCTTTCTGCAACTTACAGTTGTTAGGAAATTCGTGTGTGTGTGTGTCTATATATATATATAATGTAAATTTAATTTAAATAACTTAATAAATTGTTACCTTAAACTCTTGAAACAACTGATCCCTATGGCCCCCTGGGATGGCCTTCCATGTAGGCCATGGACCATCAAACTTGCATCGCAGGATCTTCGTTATCGAATCAGAAGAGCCCTTCGCGAACAGAAAGCTGCAGCAAAATTAGAGCATTAATAAATGTTATAAATAAATAAAAAACACAAGTAAATAGAAATTAACGATACTTTATATATATATTAAAAAATTAAATTAGCTTACTCGTTATCCCCCCTGGGGATAAGAAGAATCCTCCTGTCGGATGGACCACGACTCTATTGTCCCGATGATGATGATGGTCCTGTCATAGGTGTGGATGATGAGGGTGCAGCCTGTGTCACGATCACATGAGGCTGGGTAGGGGGTGCAACTCCATCACCCTGAGGTGTCCCATCCACAGAGGTGCTGGTAGGGTGGTCTCGATCTGAAGGCTGTGGGTCGGCCGGCGAAGGGACTCTCGCAGCACGACCTCTACCACGACCTCCACGACGACCCCTATCTCCAGAGGAATCTGCCATCTGTGTAAAAAATGAAAAGATGATTACACAACAATGTAAATAATACAAAAATAAATTACCTAATTAAGTAGAATGACTTTTACACAATGAATTATGACATAAATAAATTACCTATGTAGAATCTCCGTCACTAAATTCACCCTCACTCTCATCAGTCTCACTTGATCGGAATGTGCCTTCGCTAGATGCGTCCAACTCGGATTGATCCATTAACTCTCTTTCAACTTCTTACCCATTTCCGGAAATGTCCGCCAGAGAATTAACAATAATGTCCGGCGTAATTTGCAACGGTACGTGGGGTCTTGAAAACTCATCATCTTGGTACGGAGCATTTTTTTCAAGCTGGTTGATTACATTACCAGTAATTATACTGCGAGCCTTTATCTTAATAACACCCAATGATGAGCCTCGGGTTGACTGGTTTTATAACTAATAAAAACCTTGGCTTTGTGCTAATTTTATATCATTTTCACCGAAATTAGACTTGATTGTCTTTAAGCAGTATTTTGAGTCTATAAAGTATTTTTAGGTTAATTTAGCTAATTTAGAGTCGAATAAAGTACTTACTGTTATTTCTTGTTTTCAGGTAATAAAAAGAAATAATTCTGGAGTCTTTCGCCCCGTGACAGTTCATTTGCCTCGCGAACCAGAAGGTGACTGTTCCAGAAATTGCCAGCCATTCTCTCTCGCCCCGCGAAACATGACTCGCCTCGCGAGTAATCCAACCTTGGAAGACCAGAAGCCAGCACGGTTTATGCATGTGAAAGGTCACGGGCGTTACAGTTTGGAATCTGAAGAGTCTCGCCTTGCGAGAAGATCAAAAGTTGCAGACTGTTCGCATTATTCGCCTCGCGAATGTGTGCTCGCCTCGCGAGTCCGCGTAGTCCAGAAGTTGTATATAAGTCAGTTTTGGACAGAACTGAAGGGTTGGCTAGTACGGTGACTAGTTTTAGTCAGAGTAGCTAGTTAGTCAGTAGTTGTAGTTCAGTAGTTTCTTTTCTTTTCTTTTCTTTTGTGTTTATTTCTGTAATGGAGAGCTAGTCTCCTAGATTAATCTACTGTGATTGGTTTCAATTACACTTGAGGTTCTGTATTTCCTATTTTGTTTGCTATTCTCTTTTCAATGCGATGCTATATGTTTCTGTTTGTTTAATTCAGGAGTGTATAGTGTTGTGTTGATTCATTTCGGTGATGTTATGTTCCTATACTTAATCGCGTTTGTTTAATTCGCGTGTGTTCTTTCATGTTCGTTTAGTTCATGAGGGCTTAACCCCGTTTGTTATTTCGGGAATAGGAACATACATCCGTAGTAGAGAATTTCGTTTGTTATTTGTTGCTACAACCGGGAGGGGATTAGAATCTGCTTAGGGCTTGGATCTATATGAACCGATGATAGTGGGAAACCAAGAACAGTAGGTTGATCTTTCTTTAGCTTATTTGGTAATTACTTTTTATTGCATTGTTTTTCTGTTCTGTTTTCTTTATTTAGTTTTCAATATCAAAACCCCCCAAATCTGACTTTTACTGATTTTCTGTTAATAACAACAACACCTAAGAGTCCATGAGAGACGATACTCGAGTTGTCGCTTCCCTATCTACATTATTTTGTAAACGCTCGTTCTTTTTGGCGCGTGGCGACAGCACGGCCAAAAATTGGCGCCGTTGCCGGGGACTCTTGTTGTTGTTATTAGCAGGAAATAAAAATTAAAAAAAATATCTCTTTGCTGAATTAGTTTTGTCTGCTTTGTCTGGTTGTGAATTTTAGTGCTGCCCCATGGATAATTATATGCGAAATTATGTGCCTAATGTTTATTATGAACCACCATGCATATATTATCCTGATTTTGCTGGTTTAATGCACTGGTTGCCATTGTTTAGTGGTCTTGCAGGTGAGAATCCGCAGGAGCATCTGAGGGAATTCCAGATTGCTTGTTCTATAATGCTAAGACCTGAAGGAATAACAGAAGACCACATCAAGATGGAAGCTTTCCAGCTCTCACTTGAAGGCGCTGCAAGGGATTGGTTGTATTGTCTTGATGAGAATTCCATCTCAACCTGGTTTGATTTGAAGGAAGCCTTCCTGTTTAGATACTATCCTGCCTTCAGAGCTGCATCAATCAGGTACAGCGTTCCTGACCTCTCCACTGATGCGTACCACCCCACCCAAGTGACCACTTCTGCACCTTCCGAACCTTCCCTAGAGGACCTGTTCAAGCAAATGGCTGCACAGATAACTGCACAAATGGAAGGAATGATACAACGAATGGCAGAACAAAATCTTGAAGCCCAACAGAGGAGCGAAGCTGAATCTCAGAAGTTGTCCGCTCTAATTGATCAAATTGTCGCCAACTCGGCTGCAATGCTAACTCCACAGCCCCTTGAAGAACATACAGAGTCACAAGTTATTCTTGAAGACACTTCTGATGATAATGTTGATAATGTTTCTATTGATGAACTGTGTGTTGAATCCCCTGATTCTAATACATGTGCTGATTGTTATTGTTCGCACGCCGCTTTGTGTATAGACTGTTATGCAGGTTTAATCTTTTCAGGAAACATAGAAAATGAGGATCAGGAGGATCAGGAGGACATCTGCTTCACTGTGCTTGAGGATGATGAATAACCTTTGGGAGTAGATGATTCAATTAAATCAAATGCATGTGTTGAGAGTAATGGGGTGGATGAATTGAGTGCTGAATTTCCAGACATTCTAACTTTTACTGATTCATTTTATTGTGATATATGTACTTGACTCTACTAACACTAACCTTTGTGTGGTGTGTGCTGAAATTGCTGCATGTATAGCGGTGATAACTTTGTTAGTGCAATGAATGAAGAAAATGCAGAAGTTGAAGCAGACCAAGAACCCTGACTAATCTGTTTTGCCACCTCCCACCTGTGGAACCACCGGTGATGGAGTTCCAGCCTTTGGATTTGTCACTGTGGCCATTTCAAGAGGTTGAACCCCACTTCTATTGGGAGGACTTTATGGACAAAGTTGAGAAAGAGGTCATCTGTGACCCAAGAGGGAGTGAGAAGTCCGCCGTACTCGGCGAGGTCATCATAATTGTCAAGTGCTCACCCCCACATCAAGGCTGCGAGTTAGGGAAGCATGGAATGAACTACCACCCTTTGGCTATCACTTGGGCCTTATGTTACAAGCAATGGGATCCTGGTGGAACCGCACTCCAATGAGTTTTTCTGAACCTTGCTTCTTTTTAATTTTCTTTTCCTTGCTTTATTTCTGTTTTGTTTTCAATAAAGCTCCTGAATAATTTGAAAAGCTCAGGAGTTGTGTGAGTCTGGTATTGGCAAGTTTATTGGATTTTATTGATTTTGCATATATTGATTGCATGATAGTGTTGACTGTTTTCCCCCTAGGACTTGAAAATTGAAAATTTGATCCCCATGAGATTGAAAACTGAACTTTGAGATTTTGTTATGATGGCATGATTTATGATAAGTTTGGGGTGATAGGGAGCACACACTAGGGATAGAATCTCCGTCAAACAATTTGCATGAATGTCCAGGTGAGGTTTTGAGCCTCCAACATGTTTTTGGCTGTGTGAAAATCACTTTTTTAAGTTGCACTTTCCTGAATTTGCTTGAATCTCTTTATGATTTGCATGATTATGTGTTTGCTTCAAATGATTTAGGCATTTTCTTTGTAAATAGCTACTTAGCCTAAAATAACCACCCTTAATGCATGTTCCTTAGTTAGCCCCGTTGAACCTAATTAGCCTGTTAATTCTTGATAACCTAATGTTATAAGCTAAAATCTGGAAAACCATGTAAACCCGATCTTAGGATTAGACGGTAAAGGTTTACGTCAGTTAACCAAAAGCTAGAGGTTAAAAAGGAGGCGGTGGCAGTTTTATAAATATCAGACTTCATTAATTCAATTTTAACGTCAGTTGTTTTAATGACTGACGTTAAAAGTGAAGTGACTCACTTTTAACGTCAGTTCAATAAAGAACTGACGTTAAAAGTGAACATTTTAACGTCAGTTCGATAAAGAACCGGCGTTATAAGTAAATCTCTTCACTTTTAACGCCAGGTCCCTACATCAACAGACGTTAAAAGTTATTTTAATAATTTTTTTTATCTAGTATACGATTCCTTCCGCATTGCCTTCCTCAAAGTTTCAGTTTCACATGAATTGCTTTGATGTTTTGTGTTTCTGTTTTGAAAACTAAAATATATGTGCGAAGTATAAGTTGAATCAATAACCCAAACCGGATCTCATTCATGAAGTGTAATACGATCGATCGATCTGAGAAGATTGAAAGGGTTTAAAATCATATAAAAAGTTATATTGAAAGGGTTTAAAATCCTATAAAAAGTTACATTGAAAGGGTTTAAAATCCTAAACATTAAAGCTACATCCCATCAGAGTTTTATGAAATATGCCAAAGGGAAAACTATATATACTCCGAAGACCTCAGAAAACTGGGGGGCATGAGAGAGCTCAAGAGAGAGGCAAAAACAAGTGCACCAGATCCGTTTCAAGCAAAGACAGTGGTTCCAGAGACTTCCAAGACGGTCACTTGCTGCCAAAGCTGAGGTTTTGGAACTGTGACCCCGAGCACCTGATTAGCCCTCCAGCAGCTGATTCTCCGGAAGGTGATAAGGTGAGCAACTCACACAATGTAATTTACTAAGACTTATCACCCATGCAATGTAATTTACTCAAACTCAGAAGTTGTTTGACCATTAAGACAAAGACCTTTGAGTCTAGGAATAGGAAGAAAGAGTGATGAAGTTAATCTCCACGGCAGAGCCATATTATGAAGCAGAAAATTAAAAGGATGGAAGGAAGCTATTTATAGGATCAGGGTATGAAGTTACTAAGCTATTCTGATTTTGTTGAAAACTTACCTATAAACTTAATGCTCATTAAGAGGATTGAGTTACAAGGTGCATGGGTAAGTAGCACAAGATGCACCAAAGGAATGAATGTTTTTGCATATATCTATACACTTTTAACGCCGCTTTTTTAAAAAAATGACGTTAAAAGTGTTTTTAATAAAAAATATTAATTGTTAACGTCGTGGTTTTTATACAACCGACGTTAAAAGTTTGATTTTTACTTGATTAAATAAATAGGCTGCGTAAATAATCCTATATATTATACACGTGCGAGAATGAATATTGGAAATAATGTAATTAATATACGGGAACTTAGCAATCATCAAATAAGTTGACGTTAAAAATGAGGTGGTGGGTAAACTATTTGCGCTCGATTCTATAAATAACTGACGTAAATAATTATGAAACTCATTTCATTGGTTGTCATGTCCCTGTTGTCCCTCTTAACGCATATCACTCCATATAGTACTGCAGTTTATTTCTAAACCTTTTTTTATACAAGTTTATTTTTAATTTTTATTAATTAGCTTGAATTAGTAAACAAATTATTGTGCAAATTAAAATAAATAAACACTTAACATAAAACAAGTTATATGTATAATAAAATCGTATGACATTGAAGCGATTCATAAGTTAAAATTACATGATTAAAAGATAAAAAATTTCTGCAACATAGCCCTAAAATATAAAAAAGTTTCTGCATCAACATCATTTTCTTCTCAGTCCTGTCATCAGAAACTCCAATGGATGCATCACCTCCCTCACTTGAATTCCAAGATGCAAAGTAAATCCTCGATCACTAGCAAAAAAGCAAAGTGAAATGGATCTTTGCATCTTTCTTCTTCAGTGGAGTTCCTTGATGCATCATCTTGAATCCATAATCACTTGCTTCCAAAGCAAAGTGAAAGGGATGACGGGGATGAAATAAAGTGAGAGAATCACATTACGTGATTCACCCAACCTTAATATCCATGCAATGTAATTTACTCAAACTCGGAAGTTGTTTGACCATTAAGACAAAGACCTTTGAGTCTAGGAATAGGAAGAAAGAGTGATGAAGTTAATCTCCACGGCAAAGCCATATTGTGAAGCAGAAAATTAATTAAAAGGAGATGGAAGCTAGGAAGCTATTTATAGGAGCAGTGGATGAAGTTACTAAGTTATTATGATTTTCTTGAAAACTTATCTATAAACTTAATGCTCATTAAGAGGATTAGGTACAAAGGTGAATGGGTAAGTAGCACAGTAGTCAAGGGAATGAATGTTTCTGCAGAAACTAATAAACCTTTAACGTCCGTTGTGTAATACAACTCACGTAAGAAGTTGTGAGTGTTTTTAACGTCAGTTTCTTAATACAACTTACGTTAAATATATGACCTTTAACGTCAGTTATTACTAACAACTGGCGTAATAAGTGTGAGAGTTTTTAACGTCCGTTTATTAAGACAACTGACGTTAAATATATGATCTTCAACGTCAGGTTTTACCAAAAACTGACATAAAATGTTGTTTTATTTTAATTATAACGTTTACCCCCGCGCGCCTTCTCCACTTCTCTACGTCTTTTCTCTTTTCATCACGCTCAACCCTCACTCTCGCTCTCACTCTGCCCTAATCGCGCGCCCATCTCCACCGCAACCACCGCGAGGGCTTCTTCGCCACCATCGTGAGGTACACTCTTAACCCCTAACTCCGTCTTTCCCGCTCTTTCTTTGCAATAACTTGACATCTCTCTTTCCCCTGGCCTTCCCGCGCACTAACTCTCCTTGTCCCTCTGCTCTCAGTAACCACATCGAACGTTGGCCACCACTCAAGCTTCCCCCCCACCACCACGCGAGCGCCTATTTCTGGTGAGTCTTTAATTAGGGCACATTTTTGTATTCACGGTTTTAAGTGCATGCATGTTGCTCTGCTGGTTTGAAACTGTAGTCTCAGTAGTTGAAACTTGAAACTGTGAGTTTGAGTTGTTTGGAATGTCTCTATTTTTGGTTTTGAGTGTATGTTAAAACTGTAGTCTTGGTAGTTGTAACTTTAAACCGTGAGTTTGAGTTGTTTGGAATGTCTCTATTTTTGGTTTTGAGTGCATGTTGCTCTGCTGGTTGATCTGTCACGACCGTGATGCTCATCACGGCTAGCCGTGATCAGTTCTGCCTATGAGGGTCTGGTTCAGTTGGCACGTTACGGCCGTGATGGACATCACGGCCAGGCCGTGACCAGTGCTTGACAATGTTCAAAAACTATAGTTTTCAATCTTCCGTATTGTCCTTATATTGGATATATAGATGTTTTGTATATCTACAGGACCTATCTAGTTATTTTTATTTATACTTCTGTATTTATTTTGAGTTATAACCTATGTTAATACATATATATTGTTTTTGAACAGGCATACATATGGATCAGTCGGATAGCCCACATGCACGGGAGGACACTGTTGGGGTTTCGCAGGACCCGATCACGCCTACGCCTGCTGATTCTAGTGTAAGTTTACATGCATGTTATATACTATCTTTAGTCCTTCTTGTTAATGTAAGTTTATAATGTTACAACCCTCTATTTTATCTTTTTTTTTTTGTCCATACAGACATCACAGGCTCATAGGAAACGGGGTAGAGGAGCCACCTCGTTGAAGAAACTAGAGAAGGACAGGCAGAGCGGACAGAAGCTTGAGGTGTCCTTCGATGCTAATCTAAATGCCCAGGGACCCCGTGCTAAAGAATTTAATAAGTGGGTGTTTCTACAAGCGAAGCAACACGTAAGCATCAACTACAACCACTGGAATGACGTTCCACAGAACGTTAAGGATCAGATTTGGGAGGCTATCACGGTATTTTACCTTTACATTCGTTTGATTTACATTATTAGATAATTATCCGAGTTATAATCCATCCAGTTGTTATATATGTATCTAATGTGTAGGTAGCTTGGACTGTGCCAAATGACGAGGATCATCGTCATAAATGTATGAAAATGGCATCAAAGCGTTGGAATGGGTTCAAGCATGATCTTACCAGGTACTATCTATCTGGGAAGAAGCGGCTTGATAAAATGTTCTCGGATTATCCCTGGATTGATCAGGATACTTGGGATATGTTTGCCAGGAGTCGACAGGATGAAGAATTTCAGGTTTATTGATTAAGTTAATTTTGTATGCTTATTATAGATCATTTAACTATATTTAATTATGTGTTTTTGTTTGAATAGGCTAAGGCAAATAAGGGTCGGCAGAATCAGGCGAAGAACGTCCACCGCCACACCATGTCTCAGGGTGGGTACCATACTCGGATCCAACAGATGATGGCGGATAGGCTGAGGGCGAAGCAAGAAGAGCACTCTGCTAGGATTGAAAGAGGAGAGGTGTCTGAGGGCACACCATCAAGTCCTCCGTCGGACATCGACCGCGAGGATGTCTGGTTAGCCGGCCGCATGACAAAGGCGGGATCTTTTAAAGCTGATGCCACTCGCGAAGTGGCAGATAAGATTGTAAGTAAATAATTAACTTGATTTCAATTGATATTTGTATAGATACTTGCAACACTTTTCACTTGCACGTTTTTTCATTTTTTTTCATTGTAGATGGATCTTAAAGCAAAATCCTCCCAGGGCGCATTCGTCCCTTCTGGACGGCAGGACGTCTTGATGACTGCTCCTGGCAAGAAAGACCATCCTGGTCGGGTTCTCGGTGTTCCCGGGAACGTGACCATCAAACAATATTATGGCAAGTCTGCTTCACGAAAAGCGGGTGGTCAATGAAGCATCAATTTTGGCCGACATTACTCAAGACCTCATGACCAACCCGGATATTACATCACATCTGATGCAAGGCTTAATAGCCAACCCGCATTCAAGCAGCGCTTGCCGAGAGCTTTCCTCCGTCGGTACATCCCAGGACACCGCAAGGCTTGCCAACGCTTCACATGTGAGCACAAAAGAGAGTTTTAGTATGGCACATGTGGAGGACGATGAGTTGGCAGCTAGGGAGCGGGAGTTGGAAGTCCAGCGCCATGAGCATGAGTTGGAAATGAAAAGGCGTGAGCTTGAGTTGGACTCCAAACGATGTGAGCTCGAAATGTTAGCAAAGGTATTTATTCATTATTAATGTCCAAAATAGTCAAATAATTACTTGTGTTTTTTTTAATTATCAAAAACTTATATATTTTATTTTCCTAAACTGAAGGCCAAGTCGACGTCGGTGTCGCTGTCACCTATCACTCGTTTGTTCTCACTTGGTGAGGATTATGCGTATGAGATTTTTGCTTGTCCATTGGAGCACGATGGATGGGTGGCACGCCCAGATCAACAGAGGATATTTTCCTTCGTTGGTAACGATCTCGGGAACGCCTGCAGAAATAACGTCTGGATAAACAGCAATGTCATCAGTCTCTGGTGCACGTAAGTTAATTTTAATTTTATAACTTATTTATTTTTGGTATTTTTCCATTTAATAATTTATTTTAATTTCAATATATATATTATGTAATTAACATCCACACCCTTTTCATATCTTAGGTATCTCCATCGTCTTCAGCTTGATAAGGGCGTTGCATCAGTTTACGGTTTCTTAGATCCGTCAATCCTTCTGCCCGAGTTCTTTGCTAGCAATGCATTGAGTAAATACATAGGGAAAGTGTTGGGAGACAATCCGAAAGAATTATATCTGGCTCCCTACTGTATGAATGACCATTGGCAGTTGTTGGTACTTCACCCGTCTAGGCATACTGTCATATTCTTCTGCTCTCTCCACCATGATCCGCCACCGAAGGTGGTGGAAGCTGTAAATATGTAAGTAACTAATCTTAAATTTAATTTAAGTTTTAATATCAGTTGTTTTTAGTTTATTACACACATGATAAATGAGTTTGTTAATTGATCGACATGATTATTTGTTTATGATAGCGCGCTGAAGGCGAGTAGCATAAGTTGTGCCAACGGGAGAAGTAGGACTTCTAAGGCTAAAGCAAATCCTGTATGGAACATCCTCAAGGTTTGGTAGTTTATTTATCAAATAATTATTATTATAATTACTAATTTATGTGTATATTCAACTGACGTTGAAATTAATTTTGTTGGTAGTCTCGATTTCAACCTGACAGTTGGTCGTGCGGCTATTATGTGATGCTTCATATGCTGAACATAGTCTCTGCATCTATTACGGATGGATGGAAGAAGGTAATATTTAAAAAACTTGTTAAATTATATATTATAGTTTTGAAGATGACTTGCATTGATATTATTGTTATTATTTGAACGTGTCTAGGCATTTATCGACCAATCGCCTATTGAACAAGATGAGTTAAGAGACTTGAGGATGCGCTTCGCCGAATTCTTCTTCAAGTATGCGACTGAAAAAGGAATTGCCAACATACCTCCGCACTACTTAGATAAATAGTTTTTTTGTTAGACTTTAGAAACTAATTAATAACATGTATATATATATCCTTAGATAGTTTTGTTTTTTAGACATTGGAACTAAAATTTATTTATATATATACATGGGTTTTGGTTTTAAGTCCCCCAATGTTCAATTTTCCTATGCAATTCTGTAATGTGTGTGATATTCGTATTCTTACGGGACTGAATGCGGGGATAGGCGAGGGGAGTGATATTTTAAAACTGAATTTAAAAAAAAACTTATTAACGTCAGTTGTATCAAACAACTGACGTTAATAGTATTTTATAAAATATACAGTACTATATTAACGTCAGTTGTTTATTACAACTGACGTTAAAATTAAACCTTTAACGTCAGTTCTTTAAAACAACTGACGTTAGTTTTAACAAAATCAATGTCCGTTGTATTAAAGAACTGACGTTAATAGTTTTATTTTAACGTCGGTTTTGTTAAGGAACTGACGTTAATAGTGTTATATTTAACGTCAATTCTCAACTGACGTTAAAATAGTAACTATTAACGTCAGCTGTATTTACGTCAGTCAGTATTCTGACGTAAAAAATCAATTTTAATTGACGTAAAAAGCACTTATTGCACTAGTGTTGGGATTGAAAAGAAAAAAAATACAATAAAAAGGTTGGAGCCAAAGGCTTGTAAAAAAAAAAAACAAAGAAAGAAAAGAAGAAAACAAAAAGAAAATTGTAAAAATGTTAAAAATAAAAGTATTAGAAAAAAAGAGAGAGGCTGTAGTCACCCAAGGCAATTGGAAAGATGAATGAGAAAAGGAACTTGAGTTTAATTTCAAAGTGTAAAAAGTTTCATGCTCTCTTAGTTCCTAGGGTCTTCAGCCTAGTTCCTTTGTATATCCTACCCTTAGCCAAGCCCCAATACAACCCATAAAAGACCTTTTGATGTTGCATGCATGTTTTCTGTGGGAATCATTTGGAGATGAAAATCAAATTTATGGGAAGTGCTCTTAAAAGTGAAACTGAGTGAAATGTTGATAGCCTGACACAAACTGAGCGATTGAGTGAAACACAAATTTCCCTTGTGAGGAAGACAGTTGTTTGAATTTGGTGATCTCCCTTTTGTGTGTAACTTGGATCCCCTGCTTAGATTAATGATTGTTTGAATGATGAAATTCTCAATTGTTTAGAATAAATGAATGTGGGGATTGCTTTGTTTGAAAGGGGGGAACATTGAAGGAAAAAAATATTTTGGTAAATTGCTTGAAATTTGTGCGAAAGTTGATTGAATCTTTTGAGCTTGCCAGGTCTTGATTCTTTTTAAGTTTTTGAGTTTTAGTTTGCTTGGGTACAAGCAAAGTTTAAGTTTGGGGTATTTTGATGAGCCTCTGGTTGACTAGTTTTATAACTAATAAAAACCTTGGCTTTGTGCTAATTTTATATCATTTTCACCCAAATTAGACTTGATTGTCTTTAAGCAGTATTTTGAGTCTATAAAGTATTTTTAGGTTAATTTAGCTAATTTAGAGTCGAATAAAGTACTTACTGTTATTTCTTGTTTTCAGGTAATAAAAAGAAATAATTCTGGGGTCTTTCGCCCCGCGACAGTTCATTCGCCTCGCGAACCAGAAGGTGACTGTTCCAGAAATTGCCAGCCATTCTGTCTCGCCCCGCGAAACATGACTCGCCTCGCGAGTAATCCAACCTTGGAAGACCAGAAGCCAGCACGGTTTATTCATGTGAAAGGTCACGGGCGTTACAGTTTGGAATATGAAGAGTCTCGCCTCGCGAATGATATGCTCGCCTCGCGAGAAGATCAAAAGTTGCAGACTGTTCGAATTATTCGCCTCACGAATGTGTGCTCGCCTCGCGAGTCCGCGTAGTCCAGAAGTTGTATATAAGTCAGTTTTGGACAGAACTGAAGGGTTGGCTAGTAGGCTGTCTAGTTTTAGTCAGAGTAGCTAGTTAGTCAGTAGTTGTAGTTCAGTAGTTTATTTTCTTTTCTTTTCTTTTATGTTTATTTCTGTAATGGAGAGCTAGTCTCCTAGATTAATTTACTGTGATTGGTTTCAATTACACTTGAGGTTCTGTATTTCCTATTTTGTTTGCTATTCTCTTTTCAATGCGATGCTATATGTTTCTGTTTGTTTAATTCAGGAGTGTATAGTGTTGTGTTGATTCATTTCGGTGATGTTATGTTCCTATACTTAATCGCGTTTGTTTAATTCGCGTGTGTTCATTCATGTTCGTTTAGTTCATGAGGGCTTAACCCCGTTTGTTATTTCGGGAATAGGAACATACATCCGTAGTAGCGAATTTCGTTTGTTATTTGTTGCTACAACCGGGAGGGGATTAGAATCTGCTTAGGGCTTGGATCTATATGAACCGATGATAGTGGGAAACCGAGAACAGTAGGTTGATCGTTCTTAGCTTATTTGGTAATTAATTTTTATTGCATTGTTTTTCTGTTTTGTTTTCTTTATTTAGTTTTCAATATCAAAACCCCCCAAATCTGACTTTTACTGATTTTCTGTTAATAACAACAACACCTAAGAGTCCTTGAGAGACGATACTCGAGTTGTCGCTTCCCTATCTACATTATTTTGTAAACGCTCGTTCTTTTTGGCGCATGGCGACAACGCGACCACCCAACCAGCCTTGATGTCCTTCGGGATATGGCGAGTAATAAACCTAATCTTCCTGTTGTGAAAAAATGAATGGGTCGTACACCTTATTATACCTTCAAAAGACAGCCTAACTTGAACAATACCATATTTTTTTTATCAATTTTTGTCCCTACGTCAAGAGTAGGATCAAACCAATCACACTTAAAGATAACTAACTTCATCACTGGGAAACCGGTATAATCGAGTTCAAGGATGTCAGTAGAACCCCATAGAAATCATCCTCTACATTACCATCAGTGGCTCGTACACAAACACCATAGTTACACGACTGCATTCCTTCATTCCATGTTTTTGTGTTAAATTTATATCCATTTACAATGTAAGTATTCCATGATGTAACCCATCTGTTAGGCCCCCATGCCAAATTTGTCAACAATGGATTTTGAACATTGTTTTCTGGATCTAGTACCTAAAAAATCAAATATTATATTATTCTTATACATGCTATATATTTAAGGAGATAAAATGTATTGCAACAAATGAATATGCTTAACCTACATATTTATTGAACCACGTAGCAAAGTGAGAAGTAATTTCTCGATCAACCCGATCGTTTGAAATGTCAGGTTGGAGATCCCTTAGAAAATTGTCGTACATCCTACATATGGGAGATTAACAGCAGGACGATTAAGAATCATAAATGTCAACTGAACTTATAAAAGACATTGTAGAAACTTACTCTAAATATGGTGCCACCTCTTCACAATTTTGAAGGATATCAGATGAGCAGCATTAATGTCACGCTGCTCCAAGAAATATCCTTTTGATTTGCCACTAAATCTGCCCGGATAGTTGAATATTGATATAGGAGGACTAGTTGAACTTCCTTCGCCCGAATCAACGTTTCTAGGCATTCTTCGTGTTAACTTCGTCTGGATAGTAATAAGAGGCAAAAATGGAAGTCTCCTTTACTAAGTATGCTTCACAAATGGAACCCTCCACTCGTGCCTTGTTCTTGACTTTGTGTTTAAGGGAGTGCAGAAACATATTAAAGAGGAATACATACAAATAATTACTAGTTTTAGGGAAAGCTAAACTACGATTTCGTGTTCGTCAATTTCATATGTATTAAGTAAAATAGTTGATGTTGTTTACCCCTCTCAAATGGATACATCCAACGGTATTGGACTGGGCCACCAACTCTTGCTTCGTAAGGTAGATGAACTGGCAGGTGTTCCATGGAATCAAAGAAACTCGGCGGGAAGATTTGCTCCAGCTTACATAACAAAATGGGTATCTTGACTTCCATATCCTTTAATTGATTCACATTTAGTGTTGTCGATGTAAGCTCCCTGAAAAAGTGGCTAAGCTCAACAAGTGGGTTCCAAATTTGCTTCGGTAATGCGTCGAACGCAATTGGAAGCTGTAACACCCTTCCTTACATTAATAACCCAAATTAATTTCAATAAAAATCCTTCAAAACATTTAATTAAAAAAACACAAGTCATACAATTTTTCTCAAATAACTAAGTATGAAAATACCTTGTATTAAATAAAATAATAGTATTTACAAAGTATTGAAAAATATTATTAAATCCAATCATTTGAATAAAAACTAAAAGCCTCAAAATCGGGCGTCTAATTACAACCTGAGAAAAATAGTATGTAAACCAAAGAACGTCGTCCGCATAATACTCTAAACCATACTACATTACTAACCAATTAGCTACTCAAAGATAACTCTTCAGATCTCTGGATCCTCAACAGCGATGTCCTCGGGCTCTGAAAACAACACTTATAATGAGATATAAAATCACAGTGCACAACAATACATTTATAAAATGTTTCGAAAATAGTGTTGTTCTCAGCCGTACGGTAATCGAAAAAAAACTATTCATGGTATCCGCTAATTTCCCAAAATAATATATAAAAAAAATACTTTTAATAACAACAAAAAAATTCATCAAGTCAAATGCATATAGCATAAGATCAACTCGTCTCAATGAATCATATTCCACATACCAAGTAAATTCTAAAATAATCCAAGTGGCTCGAAGGCCTCATAACTAAACTGGTCTCTTGCCAGCATGCCATAAATCTCACACATCACATGACAATGGCGTCCCATTGCCCACCCCTACTCATGAGGAATGTTTCGATGTCACCCTCCTGTTGGGGACATTTCTATTTCGATACCTTCCATGTGCACATGGCGGTATTTCTCCCTTTTCGACACCCCAACGTGTGGCGGTGTTACTTTCGATACCCTTTTTAGGCGGTATTGCTCTTTTTCGACATCCCAATTATATGGGGATGTTACTTTCGAAACCCCATTACGGTGATATTACTTTTTGATACACCTATCATAGGTGGTATTGAGGTAAACATCATACAACATATTATAACTCAAATATGTCATGTCTCATGCATGTAACAAACTATTTCCCTCAATTTTAAACATATAAACTTCCACCAATAACAAACAATCATGAATATCACAACATATCATACATGAATAAGCACGTTACAACATCAATTAATCAATTAATTCCCCTTTTAAACAAAACCCCAATTTTAGAATTTAGGTTTCTAACAGAATGCATCAAGTCAATTAAAGACTCCCAAAACCAAATGGTAATCCCTTATCAACAAAAGCAATCATATATACCATGGAAAGGGTTCATAAAAAGTATTGTTACTCACCTCTTGAAGACCTCCAAATAGCTCTAAGCGTTTCCTACTGCGAATCCTAACGTTTGCCAAGAGTTAACATCATCTTCCTCTTCCTAGACTCCCTCTTCCACAACTATCTCTTCTTAATCCTTGAATTTTTTCTCTTCTTAGTTGTTTCCGAGTTTCTAGGTGTAATTAGGGTTCAAAAACGCACCCTAAGAGTGTTAAGATTCTATTTATAGTGCCCCCAATAGCCCAAAACGTGTAAAAACGCGCTAAGCCCGCTTACTCTGTATATGGTGCTGTATTTCGCACATATCTTGAGTTATAGACATTCAAAATTATAAATTTTATATCGTTGGAAAGATAAAAGAATTTTATAAAACTGTTACGAAGACCACAAAACCTGAAACCTACGTTTAGATAGTCAAAACATGGATAGAATTTTAAAAAATGGTTATGGCGCTGGAACATGAATAGTGTGTACGAATTTGGTCATAACTTGAGCTACAAAAATTCAATTTTGACGAATATGGTGTCTATGGAAATCTAAGAGACAGGGCTATATTTATTATGTAGATATGGAATTCAAACAAGTTCTCTTTGGTTATGAAATATCCATATGAAGTTAGGTATGTAGTCATATTATGCGAAATTGAGCTTAAAACACTCAAACTATCTATTTATAATGGGTAACATGGCATGGGCCTCGATATGCTTATGTTTCCTATCATTATTGCCGCAATAATTTAGTCCAGGGTAGGTTCTTATCCTTATTTTTATTTTATTTTTTAAATCAATTTTACATTATTGTGGAACTCACTGGATTTTTATTATAAAGAAAACAATTATAATAAAATCTTATACTACCCTTTTTTTTATTAAAATAATTATATTTGAATTTTTAGGATGTTACAGAAGCAACCGTTGCATGAACACGTGGCAATCATGACTCTTCATTCCATGTAACTTTGCTTCCTTAATGTCAACACATCTACCTAGATTGGAAGCATACCCATCTCGTAACTTTAGTTCTTTAACCCACTTATAGACGATCATTTTATGTGTTTTGCTTAGTGTATAACTTGCCTTCGGTTTGATAAGTCTGCCACGACCTCCGTCCTGCAACTCAAGCTCCTTCCGATTACAAATTTCAGCCAGATACAATCGGTCTTTATTTGTATCCTTTGTCCTCCCCTTGATGTCCATCACAGTGTCAAACACATTCAAAAACACATTCCTCTCAGTATGCATGACATCAATGTTGTGACGGAGTAGCTGCGTCCTCCAATACGGCAACCTCCAAAATATACTTTGTTTTGTCCAATTATGGTTAACGCCATAATCAGGAATATGTTCTCCTTGGGATTCATGGACGAGCGGTAAGTACTGTACTCTGCGCCATACATTAGGACCAGTCAAACGTGGTGGAGGCGGTGTTGTCTCCGCACAACGCTTCTTGAATGCATTCTTGTTCCGCCTATAAGGATGATCTTCTGGAAGGAATTGACGATGACAATCAAAATATGAGATCTTTCGACTGTTTTTAAGCTTGAATGCCTTCAATCGCTCTATACATATTGGTCATCCAAGCTTCCCCACGGTCATCCAAGCTTCCCCACGGTCATCCAACCCGACATCATCCCATAGGCGGGAAAGTCGTTGATCGTCCACATCAAAGCTGCTTTCATCATGAAATTCTGCCTCAAAGATACGTCATCTGTCAACACACCATCATTCCACAGCATCGTCAACTCATCTATCAGCTGCTGCAAGTACATATCAATCTTACCTTTTGGATTAGACGGACCCGGAATTATGACTGTTAGGAACATAAACTCCCGCTTCATGCACATCCCCGGGGGAAGATTGTAGGGAGTCAGGATAACCGGCCAACAAGAGTATGCTTTTCCAGACTGCCCAAAGGGATTAAATCCATCAGTAGATAACCCCAATCGGACGTTCCGAGGGTCCTGCGAAAATGCCATATGAACCCTATCAAAATGCTTCCAAGCTTCTCCATCAGATGGATGACACAAGACATCTTGCTCCCTCTCATGCTCACTATGCCACCTCATGTGAGCTGTAGTGGCCATCGAAGAGTACAATCTTGTAAGTCTTGGCACGAGCGGAAAGTACCACATCTTTTTTAGCGACCTCTTATTCTCAATGCCCATCCTAGTGGTTGTCTTATACCGATCCGCACCACAAAATCGACAACATGTTATGCTCTCCGCTGAATCATCCTTATAGTACAACATACATCCATTCGGGCAACAATAAAATTTCAAACACCCCAAACCCAAATTTTCCACAGACTTCTTAGCATGATAAAAACTAGTAGGCATCCGATTTTCTTCTGGAAACGCCTTGGACACTGACCTGGTGAGGCGATTAAAACAGCCTTCTTGCATATTGTAGTCAGATTTGATACTCAACCATTCCATGCACATCAACAACTCTGTGTACTCCCGACATCCTTCCCACAATGGAGATCGTGCAGCACTCAACATATCATAGAATCTTTCAGCTTCGGGATTCGGATTCTCCTCTATGTATTGGGAACCCATTCCACCATCTTCTCCCCCATCTTCTTCTAGTACAACACCGACCGATGGTCTAGCTTGATCCATTATCATCTGCTCGTATGGATTCAATTCTTCACTCTGGTCACCACTTCCATAGTACGAACCTTCAAACACAATCGGGTTTAAATCAGGCAACGTCTCACAATGGTTACTCCGCCAATAGTAATCAGGCATGAAGCCCTTCTCATAAAGATCGGCTACAACTCTATCCACGCTTTTGAAAGATTGACACTTGCATCTTTTGCAAGAACACCTGAAATGATCACCGCCCAGCCGTATGAATCTCTCCTGGCTAACAACAAACTCTATAAACTCACCCACTCCAACTCTATACTCTTCCCTAAGACGTTTATTCCGATCCAACCTATGATACATCCATTTCCGATTCTCCGGAATATCCATTGCTGGCAATTAAATAGCCTGACCAACCCTACAATAACACTTATATATTACGATGCATTCCAATAACTCCATCAATCTCGTTCTTATGACAAGGTATGAACCTATCCCATTCGAGAAGAAACATTTACCACACTCGGCTAATAATAGTTATTCCCTTATTCAAATACCTTATACTTAACAAAATTTTGGCAGCATTTCCCATCGGTCTCCAAGTACCCGACTCGAGCACGGTGAGAATCACCGCGATCAAGTATGCACCAGGAGAACAAAAGGAAATGCATTAGACCGAGATTTCAACAAGTATATAAAGCATTTGAACATTGAAATGACTATTGTACGAGTGTGAAAAAAGTTTTTTCCCAAACTATCCTATTTGGACAATTCAAGATTCAATACAATGAGCGTACGTACCCTGAGAAGGTACGCATGCTCATTAATATTGAATCTCAAATAGGAAACTAAGGCTTTCGTAACTTAATAATTAACTCTAGCAGAAAATAAAACCATTGACTTATAAGGATTGAAGCATACTTCAACAAATATATATTGAAGCATAATTCAATACAAACTTAGATAAAATATAGTAGCAAACATCCTATTGAGCTCCGCTCTCCACTAACAAGCAACACATAATTGTCAAACACATGCATAACTTCTAAATTAGCAACACACAACAAGCATCCCGCCTTTTTGACAGGATCACAAACTATTGAGCTCTGCTCTCCACTAACAAACAACACATAATTGCAAATACATGCATAAATATTAAATTATCAGCACGCAATCAGCATCTTACCTTTCAGGCAGGATACCTTCCTATTGAGCTCCGCTCTCCACTAACAAGTAACACATAATTGTCAAACAGATGCATAACTTCTAAATTAGCAACACACAACAAGCATCCCGCCTTTTTGATAGGATCACGTCCTATTGAGCTCTGCTCTCCACTAACAAACAACACATAATTGCAAATACATGCATAAATATTAAATTATCAGCACGCAATCAGCATCTTGCCTTTCAGGCAGGATACCTTCCTATTGAGCTCCGCTCTCCACTAACAAGTAACACATAATTGTCAAACACATGCATAACTTCTAAATTAGCAACACACAACAAGCATCCCGCCTTTTTGACAGGATCACATCCTATCGAGCTCTGCTCTCCACTAACAAACAACACATAATTGCAAATACATGCATAAATACTAAATTATCAGCACACAATCAGCATCTTGCCTTTCAGGCAGGATACCTTCCTATTGAGCTCAGCTCTCCACTAACAAACAACAAGATATATAATTCACATAACACATTACAAGCACCACACAATCATAACCTTTTAGACAAAGCAGAACCTTAAAAGAGAGTATTGAGAGAACTTACCTATGCGACAAAATGCAAAAATAAGTAAGGATAAGGGGAGGAGCCGCAGACAATAAGATCAGGAACTGATAAATATAATAAGACAATATGAAAGCAAATTAATATCCTTAGATCCAACTTAATTGTATTTAAATTAGTAATATAAAAGTTCAACAAATTGCCATTACGACTAATTGATTACCTGTGGAGATGGAGAGGGGACGAAGGGACTCGGTTTCAACTCACGAGAAATAGAGCAATGACCTATAATGCATAAATAAAATTAATCCTGTCAAATACTAACATTTAAGAAACTAACATTTAAGAGTTTGTTGAAAGCCATTAGGCCTTTTACTACTGTCCTCTCTTTCTGTGTTTTTTAAAGCATTGCTATATTAGGTCTTGAACTCTTTGAATTTCTTAAGGATATACAAATGAATAACAGATTTGAACAGAGAGAGAGTTGTACATAAAGCAATACAAAATAGTTGATTAAATGAACCTTTAGCATACTTCATGCAAATGAATCTATTTTTGTATTCATGACATGAATAGAACATAAATGAATTAGATAACCATGTATAAAATAATCTATCATCAATGACTTAATGCACCACTTATAATATTTAAGTCGTGAAGTATATACCACTTGGGTGTGGAGCATAAGGCATGGTGAAACAGCCGTACTTCCTAGCAAGTTGGTTTGTTTATACAATACAATATATATCAAACAAGTTCAATGTAGAGTTTACCATTCAAGTCCATACCATTTGATAATCAGGCTTCATATTATAACTATTTAATACAAAAAATAGTGACTTGATAACCTACCAACAACTAACATGTCAAATACTAACATTTCAACAAACCGACAAATATTTGGTCGTTGGTGGGTGTCTGCTTGTTCCTTGAATGCTTGTTATTGTAGTTATAGCTCGCAAGCATCAAAGTCAATACTTATATTTATAATAATCTATTCTGATATCTAATTTCTTATCAATTTGTCATTGACTTGGTCTTCAAACTCCTATTAAAATAGTCTTCCTTATGTCTAATACAATGTGCCTGTAATTTACTAATTACATTCTTGGCTTCATATTTGCTTATTTTATGCAGGGATGGCCATGAAACTTATAGTAGTCCTACTTCCAAGCATTACAGTCGAAGAGATAGTGAATCAAGAGGAAGCTAACTTATATTATCTATCCAATAAGTTATTTAAATCAATATACCCCTACTGTCAAAATTTCTCTACTCTGGATTTCACTAGAACAACATCAATGATTAATTTGACAGCATAAATACCCATACTGACAGAACTTCCCTAAACCCTAACCTGTGGGGGTGGTGGTTGTGCAAACAGAACCCCTTGAGATGATGATGGTGACCGGAGGAGGAAGTGACAACACCTGAGAGAGACATTGAGAGAAACTGAGACAAAGAGAACCGAGCAAGAGAGAGAGAGAGCGAGATACACACAGAGAGAGAAGAGGAGACCTACCCAAAGAAGGAGGTCACGGTGCTACAATGGTGGTCGTAGTGGCGGTGGTGGCACGGTGCTGCTGGGAGGAGGAAGAGAGAGTGAGAGACAGAGAAAGAGAAACACAAAATGAGAAGGATAAGGGGAGAACCTTACCAAGTGGTGGCCGGAGGAGGACGGGACGCTGAGAGGTGGCGATGTTCGGTAGGAACAAGGAAGGGGTGGAGCTGCGCGTGAGAGAGAAGAGAAGAAAATAGAGAAATGGGGGAAGAGAGGAAGGAAATCGCGATTTAGAGATTTTATTTTTAGCGACCGAATAATTCGGTCGCTAAATCGGTCACTAAATGGGTTAATTTGAAATTTGAATTCATAAATTTAGCGATCGATTTAAAATTCGGTCGCTAACACGCTCTATTTTAATTTTTTACGTGCCGTTTAGCGACCGAATTAATATCGGTCGCAAATATAAATAAAATTTAACCGTTGCATTTAACTCAGTCGCCAATTTGGTCGCTAAAAAGTCAGCAAGTTTTGACTTTTACTTTCCTTTATTTAGCGACCGAAATAGCGACCGATAACTCAACTACGCTCTATTTCGGTCGCTATTTCGGTTGCAGTATCAGATATAACCAGTGTTTCATGTAGATCCTACTATCAGTCGCCATTTCAGTCGTAAACAGCAACCAAAAAATTCAGTCACTATTTTCGGTCGCTAAATAACCTTTTTATTGTAGTGTCAATTGAACTTTGATTACTTCTATGTCATTTCCATCTTTAATCACACAGTTTTTGTCTTCAAACAACACCTTGTAGCCTTTTTCCAACAGCCGAGTAACACTTAAAAGGTTTTGATCAATTTCAGGAACATATAAAACATCATAAATTAATCTCAAACCCGAGTGACCTTCAATTGCTACTATTCCTTTGCCTTTTACTGCAATATGTGCTCCATTTCCAATTCTGACTTTGGAAATAACAGTCTCATCCAGTTCTTTGAAAAGTCCTCAATCATAAGTCATGTGATTTGTGCAACCATTATCTATAAGCCAACTCTCTGTGATGGTGTTGGTGGCAAAGCATGATCCCACAAATAGTTGCTCCTCCAAAGGCCGATTTTCAGCAGCCTTGACTTCTCCTTGATGTTATTGAGTCTTGCATATTTTTTCCACATGTCCTAACTGACCACACTTGTGGCATTTTGCATCTGGCCTCCACCAACACTTGTTAGGTGGATGGTTGTCTTCTTTGCAGTAGGGACAAGATGGAAAGACTCGTGTATTGTTGCTTTGGATATTTTTGCCTCCTTTGTAGTTTTGTGTTTTGGCTTGAAAAGCACCCTCCGTTTATCTTTCTTGCCTCATAAGCCTCATTTGCTCTTATGCCTGTATTGCATTCAACAATTCTACCAAGTTAATGCTTGACAAATCCCTTGATTTTTCCAGAGATGCAATAGTGGCTTCAAACTTTTCAGGAATTATAACTAGGATTTTTTGAACAATTCTAGAATCAGAAAAATCAGTACCAAGAAGTCTTACATTGTTGGCTATGCCAAGAAGCCTGTTGGAATATTCCTGAATTGTTTCTAATTCATTCATCCTTTGCATCGCAAATTCTCGGATCAGATTCAGCACTTGCATCCCTTTAACCCTCTCATTCCCTTCATAGTCACGCTTCAAAAAATCCCAAATCTCCTTGGTTGTTTTCAGTGTCATTATTCTGGTAAGGATAGTAGATGATACTACTGCAAACAGTGTTGCTCTTGCTTTTGATTTTCTCTGTTTCCTCTCTTTGTGATTTCTGATTTGAGCAACTGTAGGATTATCAAACAGGGGTGGAACATCATACTCTTCTTCAACAGCTTCCCACATATCACTAGCATCAAGATAGGCTTCCATTCTAACAGCCCGGATGTGATAATTTTTACCATCAAACTGTGGAAGGGCAATTGGAATGGATAAACCTTCTGGATTCATCCTGAACAGGGTTTGTGTGTGCGTTTTGTGTTTAGGAGTTGTGGTTGGGCTCACTCAACCTCACAGATCCCTCAAAATAGTGCTCTCGATACCACTTTGTTGGTATTAAAGGACATAATGTTGCTAAAATAAGAAGAGCGTGAAAGGAATTTATGGAGCTGCAGAAGGTTATTTTTATTCAGTAATGGACCAGCATATTTATACAGCAAATGACCAAAAGAAAATGTTGAACAATAATGGGAAACAACTAAAAGTTACGAGCCTAAAAAATTAGGAGAGGAGATAAACCTATCAGTCACAATGACTTTTATTAGCCTAAAAAATAGCATAAACAAAACAGACTTTCAAAATCTGTTACGACAACTTCATGGGTCATCTTATCTAACACACCCTCTAAACTTGGTTTGAGGCATGCAAATAAGGAGGAAGCGAATAGCTTTCATTTAAAAGTCTTCTGGTTTAAAGTGAATTGTAAAAGTCTCTTTTTGGTTCTGGAATTTGCATCAACAGCGCAGCTGCTCTAATGAAGGATTTGATAGGAGGGGAAATTAAGACACGGTCGAGGGGGCTGCTTTTAATTTCTTAGGCAATTTGATTTGTAGTTAGGAAAAGTGATAGCAAATTCGTATGGTAGACGATTTCTGGGCCTTATGACAGACGAGGTCCTTACGAAATTCTCCTTTTTATTTTTTATACGAAATAGTCCTACATGTGCATTAAATATAGGTCTCAAATGCATTAAATGTAATGAAGTGTGCGAAAGATGAACGTAGCCATGACACAAAGATGAAATTGAAAATTTGCTCTACCCTGAAGAATGCTAACATGAATTAGATGCAAAAAAACAGATACTTTGGTCGTCCAATTTTATCTGTTTTTCAATTTCGTAATATATATATATATATATATATATATATATATATATGGTATTGGATCAATTGACATCTAGGTGTCAAACTTTATTTTCACATCAAATCCTCTCCATCCGTTTTATTTAATCCAAAGGCTAATATTTATTTTGACCAACCTCACATATTTTTTTTCCTTTCCCACTTTCGTTCTTCTTTGTAACGCTGCAACTCTAAAGCTCCCGTATTCCTCTCTCTTTCTCTGCGAATCAGTCAAAACTCTCCCTTAAGAAACCAAACTTATGGCTTTTCACATTCATCTTAAAACATTACTTTTTTAATATTTTGTTTCCAGATTAGCATTCTACTTTGCACATGACAGTGGATTAAATCCAGGAAAATCTGACATTGCACAACCAGGAAAGAACAAAGTGAACATCAAATGTAAAATGCTCATTATTAAACGCTATCAATTATGAATATGTTGAATGATTCAAAGGAAAATGACTAAAACAGTAAAACCCAGTGATCGAAGCTCTGATGTCGGAGATTATGTCCTGCGTAGAAGACCTGAGAAATGATTCGGAGGCCTTTTGATTGGGGTTCAAGCGGAGCAAGCGTCAGATAGGATGATGGGGATGGAGGCGTCGAAGACGATGTCATAATGCCGGAGGGGAGAAACACAATTCCATTGGGAAGCCAAAATAAAAAATAAAAATTTGGCAGTGTTTTCCTGATATTTATTGCTCTGTTCTTCAAAATGAAGAGGGGTGGATTTCCCAACCATACCCACGGTCGATAACGTGATGCTGTGCAACAGTGCAAGAGGGAGAGAGACAAGAGTCGGGTGTAGACGTGTAGTAGGAAGCCCAAAATGAAATTTCACGTGACTACCTAATGATTAAATTTAAGCCATTGGATCAAATAAAAATGGATGGAAAGGATTTGATGTTAAAATAAAGTTTGACATCTTGGTGTCAATTGATCCCGTATATCTCTCTATATATATATATATATATATAAAAGATTTTTAATGCCAGACACTCAAACGAGTTCGTCCTAATTGGTTTCTGTGATAATCCCACATCACTTGCTATCATTATATATTGTATTTTATAAAAATTTGTTTTATTTGTTTGATATTCTCGCCTCTCAGTCACTAAATCATCATTAACTCATCAACTTCCACTGTCGGCCTGAAACACAACCATAGCCACCATCTCAGTCACTCTTTCATCCATAACTACCACCATGCGAGCCTATCTATCACTACCAGTGTTAGGAATATAGATAATTCTGTTAATAGTTTGTTATAAGTTGTTAATAGTTTGTTAGAGAGTTAATTGTGTTAGTTAGTTAACTAGCTCTATAAATAGAGTCTTAAGTATCATTTTTCATCATTTTTTATCAATCAATCAATATGTTACCACATGAGTATACATATGCTCTCTATCTCTCCCATGAGTATGATCCATATCCCTCACATCCATGGATTCTTCACATGGTATCAGAGAGATACCGTGAGGCTTCCGCTGATGATAGTGATGGGGATGAGGCTTCCGTTCTTGATTCAAACAACAATGAAGATGATTATTCAGACAGTGATGAAGATCCTTCCAACGTTCTTGAATCTGCAACAACGGAGGAGAATGGACACTACGAGTTCGTCTTCGGCAGCTTCGGAAACTCAAGGAACTCAGATCTTGAGAGCATTCCTTTGGCTCTGGTAAATCCAACCAAGCCAGAAATCCATGGATCCACCACCAAGATTGGGGAAATCACCTGCATCCTCGTCGATTCACATTCCAACATCTCCGACTTGCATCTGAATCTGACGTTTCTGAAGCAGCCAAGAAACCGAAGGAGTTCACAGATCGCATCATCTCCACCTTCGTCAACTGCAATCTAGATCCTGAATCAGGTACTGATTCTTCCATCGTCGCCGATCTGATCTCTGAAGCCGCTGAGAAATCGAAGAAGGAGAAGGTAGATTTGGTAGCTCCTAAACCGGTGAATCTGGCACCAGATCCATATTCATCGGCCTTCGACAGCCGTCGCGCCGATCTCGGCATCGTCTCCGTCGTCAACCTCTTCTGCGAGTATCTGGTTGTCTTCGATCCTGGGGGAATCCTCCTCAACTTTCGCGAGCCAGCGGCTAGCTCCGTCGCATTCCGATCCGCCATTTACAACTCCACCGCAACGGCGCCAGCTCCGCCATCACCTTGCTATGAGTTCGTGTTCGATCCCCGTGAAGCAGCTTCTGGGATTTCGCCACTGCTTCCACGACGTTCTGTTTTCGTCTTCGATCCCGATGGAGCTCTCGCCGCCGTCTACAACTCATCCGTGCACCACCTTCCCCACGATCAAACATTCCAGAAGTATCACCTTCCGCCTTCAATCTCGAGTTTTCGGTCATCATTCCAAGTCCTCGCATCGATTCCATCCTCCTTGTTCTTGAGGTTGCGAAGCTTCTGAGGCGTGACGCGTTTGATACGAAGCTGGCGCTGTTGACGCTGATCGGAAGGGTCACCGAGAGCGGTGGTGCACCCGGCCGTGCCGCCTTGAGGAACTTAGTTCGTTAGAGAATGGGAGACGAGAAAGGAAAACGCCGTCTAGAAAGTTCCGAAGCTTCGCACGACGATTGTCTCGGGAGGCACACTGAGTGTTGCCCTTGTTGTCTAACACAAGATATGGGCCGGCCCGTTTTAAGCTTGGATGGGGCCTTGTCATTTTTTTTTTTTTCTTTGCTGGGCTTTTATTTTGGATTCTTGTATGTCAATTTTTAATTTTCTTTCCATGTTATGTCTTGATTTTAATTCAAGCTGATTGTGGTGATACCACTTATCAGCTTGAGGGGGGCTGTTAGGAATATAGATAATTATGTTAATAGTTTGTTATAAGTTGTTAATAGTTTGTTAGAGAGTTAATTGTGTTAGTTAGTTAACTAGCTCTATAAATAGAGCCTCATGTATCATTTTTCATCATCTTTTATCAATCAATCAATATGTTACCACATGAGTATACATATGCTCTCTATCTCTCCCATGAGTATGATCTCTATCCCTCACATCCATGGATTCTTCACAACCAGTTTCATAAAACTCGAACCAATGGTGGGCTCGGTCAAGGCATTGAGTTAATGAGTTACCGGTTGAACCATATGAACCGGTTGTATATTTATAATAGAAGTAACTATATATACTATATTTGTTATTTATATAAGAAAGTAGACTTGTGGTGCAATGATAAGTGTTTTTGTGGATGGTGTGAGGTATGGGGATCGAATCTCAACAAATACAAGCATTTTTGGATGCTAAATTATTCGAATTACGTGGGCAGTGCAGCAGGCAAAGTGTGCGAGCAATGTAGCATGTCGTCCAGTTATTCGGTATTCTAACAAGTCATTGGGCATACAAGATTTGGAAGTGCAGGCGGTTGAACCACGAGCCTAGTCACTCGTATCAGCCGGTTCAACTACAGTTTTATGACATCATTGTCAGTTCAATTGCATATTTGGTCTGATATGGTGTCCGAACCGGTCGTGGGTCCGTTTTCCGATTCGGTTTGAGCTTAATTGTTGGTCGTGGCAAGGCATACAAGATTTGGAAGTGCAGGCGGTTGAACCACGAGCCTAGTCAGTCGTATCAGCCGGTTCAACTACAGTTTTATGATATCATTGTCAGTTCAATTGCATATCTGGTCTGATATGGTGTCTGAACCGGTCATGGGTCCGTTTTCCGGTTCGGTTTGAGCTTAATTGTTGGTCGTGGCAACCATTAATCCAAGAGGGGGTGAATTGGGTTTATAAATTTTTTTAATTAAATTATCAAAATTGTTTTTCTCAATTAAAACTTAACTGGTACAATGAAAATAGTCTAAGCAGGATGAATAATATAAAGGAGATAAGGAAGAAAAGCTTGCAGATTGGATTTTATCCAGGTTCAGCCACCAACCACTTGTGAGCTACGTCCAGTCCCCACTCCACCTGTGGGATTTTCTTCCACTAATCAGCAAGCTTATAAACTAGTGCTTGCAACCTTTGTACAAAACAGAGCACTCTTACCATGCCTCTTGGGATACCTCACCCACCACGTGTAAGAGCCTCAAACTCTAGCACCCTTCCTCGCGCCTTTGGGATACCTCACCCACGCTTCCAAGACTAAAGTTACACATCAAAGGATGTCACACCCTTTACAACAGAAGGATACATCACTTTCAAATAGAGGGATACCTCATCCTCAACCTAGGGATACCACACCCTATTTCTAAGTTGAGACAAGAAGTAGCAGAAATTGAAGCACTCCAAATAGTGAAGATAATACAAATTGAAGAACCTATGAGATTGATAGATATGAACAATCGATGGCTCAAAATATTTTAAAAGTGTACAAGAATGCTATTTTATTCAATTGTGTAATACGTATTACTATATCTCTGATCGAGTTCATCGGGAAGGGACCGGGTAAGACCGAAAGATGCAGATCTTCGTGAAAACCCTAACTGGGAAGACCATCACCCTTGAGGTCGAGTCCAGCGACACCATCGACAACGTTAAAACTAAGATTCGGGACAAAGAAGGCATTCCGCCGGATCAACAGAGGTTGATCTTCGCCGGAAAACAGCTCGAAGATGGTCATACCCTCGCCGATTACAACATCCAGAAAGAGTCAACATTGCATCTTGTTTTGAGGCTTCGTGGTGGCATTATTGAGCCATCTTTGATGGCATTGGCCATGAAATATAATCAGGACAAGATGATCTGCCACAAGTGTTATGCACGTTTACACCCCCGTGCTGTCAACTGCAGGAAAAAGAAGTGTGGACACAGCAACCAGTTGAGGCCAAAGAAGAAGATCAAGTAAACTGTTGTGATTGCCAAATGAACTTGTGGATTTGCTTCGATATCTTTTAATCTTGATAACTTTGTTAGCGTCTTTGTATTGAAGGAAATCTGTTTTAAACTGCACTGATAGTTACTTTGTTAAGATTTTAGTATTCAGATTGAGATGGGTGGAAAATCAATCATGCTTCAGTTTCATGTGATGACAAATATATATATATATATATATATATATATATGTGTGTGTGTGTGTGTGTGTGTGTATGTATGTGATCAAAGAAGGTTCAAACCCCTTTTTAAATTGATTCCAACAAATAGCCGTTTGTGACCAGGAAAGGCAAGGAGATAAGGCGCAATGTTTCCTGATTTGAGCATTTAATGGAAGCAAAAAATCAATTTATTTTCTTTGCCAACCGTTTGGAATAAATTCAAAATCAATTTAAGCAATATAAAAACCAATTGTTTTGCTTGTCAATTGATTGTTCAGGGAAAAAAAAAAAAATAATAAAAAACCAAATACCTGAACAAAAACAAAAAAAAAAAAAAAAAAAAAAAGGGGAAGAAAAAAAAAAAAAAAAAGTAGGTTTATTTAGTCTTTAATAAATAATCCCCCCCCATAAAAAAAAAAAAAAACCCCAAGAAAATATTTTCCCCCACACCCACCCAAAAACTCAAAGATAAAAAGCTCTTTCAAACGCCACCATAGTCAATTTACACGAAGGAAACGTATTTAACGTAAAAGGCAAATGTTATTTGAATTCATATATAAATATTGAAGCTTTGTAGAGAGAAATCGTTTGACAATTGGTTAAAACTTAAAAGAATCGGCAAATCAATTTTAAGTTTCCTTTTCAATACAATTTGTAAAACAATTGAATAATAAAAATTATCTAATTCTTTGTCCATTTTTTAAAAACATATTTGATAATAAATATTAAAGTTAAAACCTTTTCCATTTAAAATGGATCATTTCAAAAGCATGTTTGCTTGTAATATGTTTAATTATCTTTAATTATTTGAGTCATAATATAACCTAATTAAATCAATCTCTTACAAAAGTATCTAGGACCTAATAATTTACCCATTGAAATCTTTGGTTTTGATACTTGAAACTTTGATGCTCATTACTTTTTATTTCTATGCTCTGCTAACGTTTGAGTACATGCATGCTTGTAAGTTATATTTTCTTTTTGTTCTGCATGCTTATAGTTAGTGTTTGTCAATCATCAAAATATAATCAAACATATATACTTACATTCTCTCCTATTTGATGATGACAAACCTTATCTTTCTTACATGAGTAACATGTTTATCATAGTGTACTTGCAGCTTGTATGCATGGAAATGATCTTCCCCTTTCTAATGAACATTACTCAAAGAAAGTGTTAGTAAATATATATTTACTTATTCCTTCCCTTTTGACATTATCAAAAAGGAAAATATAGTGGAGAGAAATAAGGCAAGTAATATTTCAACAAGAACAATAAACAATACCATCAAAACATAATCCTCTTTTAACTCATGATGAAGTTTCACAAAGTCATATGGCATATTGCTTATTTCCCCTTTTTATTGCCATTTTTAAAATCCTCTTTCTATGCATTCCTCCCTATTAACCATGTAATAATGAAATTTATTTGCAAGAGGGTTTGAAGATAAATTCCAACTTGATTTTTCCCTTTATGATAGACAATATAATTTATATTCTCAAGCATAATATTCAGAGTTGCAGGGCAGTTAAAAAATATATATATTCACCCTTACAATGCCATCAAGAAAGTTTTTATTTTAAATTCTCCCCCTTAGACATGCACTTCTATAGTCTCACACTCCCCCTATAGGATGCAATTATTTCTCCCCCTTTCAAAATTAATTTTGTAAATATACACTTAAAATTCATGGACATGTAACATGTTTATCATAAGATGTTCATCAAACATGGAATATAATCATGTGTTTACAATATATTCACATTTCATTAAAAATAGAAACATAATCATGTGCTAACATAATATTCAAAAAATTTATCAAGCACACATGATTCACTCCTTTATTTTAAGCCATATAGAAATGCATATTTTTATATCTTAAATTTATCGATCCCGCAAGTGAGCCAACATAAGGAGAAAATACTTTTGATACCTTGCATTTTTCTCTCAAGGGAGTGCATTTCCTTACTCGTTGCTTCTTTGTTTGAACTTTGATTTTTGCAAGTTCCATACTATTCTTGTGAAAAGCTCTTATCAAGGAGTTCTTGCTTCTTTTTCGAAGATAATCACTTTTAAGCTTACGCAGCACCTTCCTTGATGATGATTCTTTTCCTTGATTAAATATTTCATCATTTTGCAACCTTTCCTGCACATTAGATAAAGTAGAAAAACTTTTTGGTATCCATTTCACCTTGGGTCTTTGGGTTAGTGGATAAACATTTATAATTTTTAGGAACCCATGACAATTTATTTCTCACATTATAATTTCTCCTATAATGACATAGATGAGAAATATGTCCTAGATGACCACAATAATTACAAATTATAGGTAAAGGCTTAGTCTTTTGAAGATCATCATATAACATCTTAGGATTTTTAGATTGTTGACACTTCAAAATATTTTGGCCAAAGGTATTGCTTGATTTTCCATGTAGAAGAACATTGTTTTCCTTATCATTAACACATATAGAATACGAACATGGAGAATTTTTCACTTTGGTACATTTGGAAAAATATTCCTCAACTTGATTTTGAAGATCAATACAATTTTCACAAGCAGTTGAGGCATTATAGTTAAAAGACGTTTCCTTATTAAGATAAGCATACTCATCTTTTAAGTTCTTAATTTGAATTTCAATAGAAGATATATTTTCCAAGTAATTCAAGTTTCTCTTTTCAAAGCGCATCAAACCATCATACACATCATCATATGCATGTTGTAATTTATCATGCAAAGGACTATAATCAAGTTTAGCATCATGTACCTCAAAGTTCATTTTAGCCACGTGGGAGCTTGTTACAATTCTTAGCATGTTTGACTCTTCATTGGCATGATCTTTCTCCTTGCTCGATGTTTCAAGTATGTGCTCCTTTGAATTTTTCTCCGCTTCTTCTTGCTTTCTATGTATACTTTTATCCACATGAAAAATGTTAGCAAGATAAATAGAATCAAGCATATTCATTATATCCTTTGCACAAGAGCAATCCTTAATGCTAGCATATGCTTCATCATTCAAACTATTTCTCAAAATTTGCATTGCTTTAATTTTTAAGGAAAAACAATTTTTATCAAATTCATTCCATTGTGATTTGGGTTTAGCAATAAAACCATTAAGCACAATTTCCCACAAATCAAAATCTATTGCTTGCATAAAAATTACTATTCTAGCTTTCCAATAAACGAAATCCAAACCATCAAAAGATGGTGGTTTAGTAAAAACACAACTCATTTTTCAAATAAAAAATTTAAGATTGCCAGCAAATAGGATCTTTCACTCTAAGCTATTAAGCTTCTAACCAGAGCCGAAGCTCTGATACCACTTGTTGGTTGTGGCAACCATTACCCAAGAGCGGGTGAATTGGGTTTATAAAATTTTCTAAATTAATTTATCAAAATTGTTTTTATAAATTAAAACCTAACTCATACAATGAAAATAGTCTAAGCAGGATGAATAATATAAAGGAGATAAGGAAGAAAAGCTTGCAAACAGGATTTTATCCTGGTTTAGCCACCAACCACTTGTGACCTCACGTCCAGTCCCCCCCCCATCTGTGGGATTTTCTTCCATTAATCAACAAGCTTATAAACTGGTGCTTGCAACCTTTGTACAAAATAGAGCACTCTAACCACGCCTCTTGGGATACCTCACCCATCACGTGTAAGAGCCTCAAACTCTAGCACTCTCCCTCGCGCCTCTGGGATACCTCACCCGCACTTCTGAAGCTAAAGTCACACACCAAAGGATGTCATACCTTCTACAACAGAAGGATACCTCACCTTCAAACATAGGGATGCCTCACCCTCAACCTAGGGATACCACACCCTATTTCTGAGTTGTGACAAGAAGTAGAAGAAATTGAAGCACTATAAATAGTACAGATAATACAAATTGAAGAACCTATGAGATTGATAGATAGGAACAATTGATGGCTCAAAATATTTTCAAAGTGTACAAAAATGCTATTTTATTCAATTGTGTAATACGTATTTCTGTATCTCTGATTAAAGAAGCTTCAAACCCCTTTTTAAATGAGTTATGATATTTGAACATAAATTTTAGATATTGTATGTGGCACCGTATATGTTTATTTCTATCTCTCACTTATTTTTTATCTTCTTTGTATACACGTTTCTCAAAAATATACCAAAAAATCAAATGGAACACTAAATGGTGTATTGGTGTTCTATTTTGATGTACAAAAATCATTCCTCTTTTAAATTGATTCCAAAAAATAGCCGTTTGTGATCAGGAAAGGCAAGGAGATAAGGCGCAATGTTTCCTGATTTTAGCATTCAATGGAAGCTAAAAATCAATTTATTTTCTTTGCCAAACGTTTGGCATAAATTCAAAATCAATTTAAGCAATTTAAAAACCAATTGTTTTGCTTGTCAATTGATTGTTCAGGGACATAGTCAATTTGCACGAAGGAAGCATATTTAACGTAAAAGGCAAATGTGATTTGAATTCATATATAAATATTGAAGCTTTTTTTTACTTATGAAAATGGCATATTATATTAACTAAAGAATTAAATGTGGGGCATTGCACCCTCTATAATCATTGTCAATGTATAGCTTAAGCAAAGGATTAACAACTTCAACTAACTGAAACTGAGAATGAGCCTCAAAACCACTTTTTGCCAAAAAATCAGCACACCTGTTAGCTTTCCTAAGCACATGAACAACATGGACTTCCCAACAGGTAAGCGGATGAAGTTAAGAATCTCTTCCAAGAGAGATTTAATATGGAGATCAGGAGAGGAACCTCTTGCAACAAGGTTAACTACCACAGATGAATCTGTTTCGAAAATAACATTTCTCAAATCAAGATCTTGAGCTAGCTTGATTCCTTGATGGAGAGCATGTAGTTCTGCAAGGAGGACATCACAGTTACCCAACTTGCAGATGAAAGCTTTGATAAATCGCCCTTTCGAGTCTCGGACAATCCCACCACAAGCCGAGGAATCAGAAAAGGAGTTGTGAGCTCCATCAGTATTCACTTTATAGTAATCTGATGGAGGAGGGAGACCATCCAACATAAGCCACAACCTTGCTATTATGCAGGAACTTTGATGGATGCTCAATTTCCCTCTCAATATCAGCAACCTGAGCAGCTACTGAGTGCCAGAAGTCTTGACCCATTCTTGAATCATTTGAAAAAACCAAGCAGTTTCTATCCTTCCAGAGAGCAGCAACTGACACGGTAAAGAAGGAAAACCAGCTCCAAGGCACATTACCAACCAACACCTTTTGTTGAGAGGTTCCACCCCAGCCAAGGATAGAATCCTAGGCTAAAGAATTTACTCCATGAGTCTGGGCTAACCACTTTGTCCCAGAAGGGATGAGCTTCATCACAATCTCTCAATAAGCGAATAATTGTCTTAGGTTCAGCATTGCACCTAGGACACATTTCATCCACAGTCATGCCTCTTTTTGATCTTTCTGTATTTGTCATGAGCTTGGCATGAAGGAGCTTCCTAAGGAAAGCTCTAAGTCTATTAGGACCTCTCCACTTCCATATTCTTTTGAAAAGGGGGGATACTGAATCATTCTCATGATCATGGATTTTAGGAGAACATAAAAACTGGTATGCAGGCTTCAAGGAGAAGAAACCATCCGAGTTAAGGCTCCAACAGGGAGAATCTGGTAAGCTAGTGGCACTAGGTGGAAGAATGGCTTCAATTCTGTCACAAATTGCACTAGGAATGAAGCTGCTAAAAAGATCCCAATTCCAGGCACCATTTCGAACATAAGAAGACACAAGAAATTCAGCCTGCTCATGAGGAATGTTACCAAGGCAGCATGCTTCCAAGCTGTCCAACCATGGGATCCACTTGTCTTTCCAAAATCTGGTTGAGTTACCATCACCTAAAGTCCAAGACACCTTCTCCTTCACCTCAGGCCATACTGCAGAGATAGCTTTCCACACATTTGAAGAGGAGCTTCTTGAGGATACTTCAGGAAAGGCATGGTGACCACAGGAATACTTTGCACGCATGACTTTAACCCATAGTTTATCAGGGCTTGCCACAAGATTTCAGGCCAGTTTCATCATATATGCTTTGTTTAACACTTTGAGGCTTCTGAAACCTAGACCCCCTTCATCCTTTGGTAAGCAAATTTTGTTCCAAGCAATCAGGTGACACTTCCTTCGATCTGCAGTGCTCCCCCAAATGAAGTCCCTGCACAGTTTTTCAGCAGCATCACAAATAGATAGGGGAATAGCACAGGATTGCATTACATAACCTGGAATGTTTTCTAAGGAAGCTTGAGCAAGAGTCACTCTTCCAGCAAAGGAGAGTGAAGATGCCTTCCATCCAGAGAGCTTCTTTCTCATTTTGTCCAACATAACTGTAAAAGCCTGTTTAGAAGTTCTCTGATGCAGTGGAGGAGCTCCAAGATAAACTCCTAAGTCAAGGGTCTGTTCAATTCCAAGAACCCTGCTTAAGTCAGAAGTTAGATCAGCATTTAAGTTTTTAGATAAAAACACTTTAGATTTATGCAAACTAATTTTTTGACCAGAAATTGAGCAGAAACTACCAAGAACATCATGAATAAGGTTAGCCTGTTCAATGGAAGCTTCAGCTATCAAAACTAAATCATCAGCAAAGCTGATGTGGGAAACCTTTGGGCCATTTCCACGGCCAAATTTAAAAGTTTTCCAAATCCCTTCATTAACCAAATCCTGAATTTTGTGGCTTAATCTTTCAAGAGCAAGGACAAAAAGGTAGGGAGAAATAGGGTCTCCTTGCCTTAGTCCCCTCGAGGATTTAAAAGAACTAATTCAACCTCCATTCCAATTGATGCACATTGAGGCAGATTTTAAGCAAAAACTTAACAGATTAATGATTTGGCAAGGAATACCAAGGAGGATCAAGGATTCCAAAATAAAATTCCATTCTAAACTATCATAAGCCTTTTCTAAATCCAGTTTAATAACCATATAGCCCTTCTTGCCATGAATGTTATTAAGGGAATAAATCACTTCTTGGAGAGCCAATATATTGTCACAAGTACTTCTTCCAGGGATGAAGCTACTTTGACTCTCAGAGACAACATAAGGCATGATGTGTCTCAATCTCTGGGTGATAACCTTGGTCACAACCTTATATGCAGCATTGCATAGGGAGATAGGCCTAAATTGAGACACACTGCTAGGTGTATTACATTTAGGAATCAAGGATATTAAAGTATGGTTAGCATTACCAATTATGTCAGGATTTAAAAAGCAATCAGTAACAAATTTATGTAAGGAGGGACCAATAATATCCCATTGAGACTTAAAAAATAGGGGGTGAAAGCCATCAGGCCCAGGTGCCTTAGAATTCTTCATACTGAAGAGTGCACTCCTAGTTTCCTCTATAGTAACTTCACTAACAAGGGGAGACATATCCTCATCTCTAATAGCAGGAAATGAACTAAAGGTATGGAAATTAGAATTACAGGAACTAACTGAACAATAAAGATCATTATAGAAATTTAGAACCAACTCCCTGAGATCATTATCATCATAAATCCAGTTTCCAGCAGCATCCTAAAGAGCTGTGATTCTGTTCTTCCTTCTTCTAAGAATAACTGAGTGGAAAAACCTTGTATTTAGATCACCGAGATTTATCCATTTCGACTTGGCATGTTGGAACCAGTAAGCTTCTTCATACTTGATAATTGAATTGTACTCTTGCCAAAGTTGGTTTCTGAGGCTAAGTAATCTCTCAATAGATTTATCCATCAACACTCTATTGATCCCTTCCAACCTCTTGATAATTCTATGCTTTCTTTTAAAAATATTTCCAAATACTTCTTTATTCCACACACTGAGATTATGTGAAGTTCTACTGATGTTGTCACTCCAATCCATTGAGGTATGCCCTGAGTTTGCCACCTGAGTCTTGAACTCTGGATGATCAAGCCAAGGCCCCAAAAACTTGAAGTAACCCTGTCTTCTTCATGCCATAGAAGTTCTCACCCATAGTCCACAATGATCGTAAGGTTGGAGGGGAAGATGAGTTACAGAAGCTTCAGGGAACAAGCCTTGCCAAGAAGTATTGCACAACACTCTATCCAATCTTTCAAGCAGCTGACCATGTTTCCAAGTGAATAAAGGACCATCAAAGCCAAGGTCAAGGAGGTGACACTCATTAATACATTCAAAGAATGCAGAACATGAAGCTTGGTTAGCAGGTGCACCTCCAATTTTTTCATTACTGAACAAAACAGTGTTAAAATCTCCTCCTACACACCAGGGTCCAGGAAAATTAATACTGAAGTTTTTTTAACTCTTCCCATAGGATCCTTCTACCTTTATAGTACCAAAAGGAAGGATAGTTGGAGTCAACTTTCAAATGAATGCAATACCTAGAACTAGATATTACACTAATGGAAGGGTATGACTCTCTCCAAAGGCACCAAATGCCACCAGAGAAGCCCTGAGCTTCTACTCTGGTATTCTCTTGTAAGCCAATCCTCTTACCCGAGGCTCCAACACAGCAAGGAAATCAATTTGATAAATTCTCAAAATATCTTTAACAAAGGAAGGGAAATTTCTACCCCCAGCACCCCTACAATTCCATATTAGGCTATTCATTGGAAACTTACGAGTTTTTTGGAATCTCAGTTCCACTTACATCAGGAAGGAGATCTTTCTCTATAACAGCTGCCTGATGAGATTACAGTAGGAGCATTCAAACTCTGATTACTAGGCAAAATTATTTTTTCCGAAGGGGATTTTTCAGTCTCCATCGGCTGCTTGTCTTTCTTAGACATCTCATTACTAGGCAAATTTGATTTTTCAATCTCCATCGGTTGCTTGTCTTTCTTGGACACTGCATCAGGGCAATGATCTAGCTTATGGCCATACTTCCCACAGTTAAAGCAAATAGAATGTAGGCCCTCATACTCTAAGAATCAAGATGAATGAATGTTTGCTCCAATACGCCACAGGAATCTTGCATTGTACAATTCAAAAGGTAATCTAGGAATCCTAATCCATACCGCAACCTTCTTAGAAAGCTCAGCATTCTGGAGAAACATAGGTCTCCACCTCTTCATCAGTCAAGGGTATTTCAACCCCTGCACCAACAGCTTGAGGAGTAGCTTTCTGAGCAGCCAAGGATTCTTCTGTAATGCTCTTGTTCAGGTTTTCATGGACATCTTCCCCAAAGAGATTGAGCAACTTGGCTTTGTAGGAGGGAACAACATCAGCAGAGGGTGGTTCTTGATCATTAGCAATGATCTCTGGGCCAGAAGACCCATCTCCCGTATCTACTTTACGATTACTACGATGGAGAAGATCACTCTCCTCCGTCGTTTTCTTGCTTCCCATTGACGAAACTTCCGCAATCTTTCCAGAACTCACCATCAAGTCACAGAAATTTTCCTTTATCGATAATACGGTAGGATATATTTTATTTTATGATAACTTGAAAAACACTTTCAGTATAAATATTGAAGCTTTGTAGAGAGAAATCATTTGACAATTGGTTTAAACTTCAAAGAATCGGCAAATCAATTTTAAGTTTCTTTTTCAATACAATTTGTAAAACTAAAAATTATCTAATTCTTTGTCCATTTTTTAAAACATATTTGATAATAAATATTAAAGTTAAAACCTTTTCCATTTAAAATAGATCATTTCAAAAACATGTTTGCTTGTAATATGTTTAATCATCTTTAATTATTTGAATCTTAATAGAATCTAATTAAATCAATCTCTTACAAAAATATCTAGGACTTAATAATTTATCAATTGAAATGTTTGATCTTGAAACTTGAAACTTTGATGCTCATTGCTTTTTATTTCTTTGTCCCACTAACATTTGACTACTTGCATGCTTATAAATTATATTTTCTTTTTATTCTGATGTTTATAATTAGTGTTTGTCAATCATCAAAACATAATCAAATATATGACATCATCGTAACTTCAGTTGTATATTCGGTTCGAGCTTATTAACACTGCTCACCACATAACCACCAAATATCCGAACAATCACCCATGTGCCTGGATGTCCCTTCGTCGTTAATGATCACAATAAGGTTTGGGAATTGTTGCGTCAACCCGTGCAACTGCCTTGCTGAGTTGAGCCACCATACGATAGCTACAGTGTGTAGTATTGCAACATCCTTCTCCACCACATCTTGCAAACTATCACATCACACCCAAACAACGTCGTGCTCACAGTGTTGAGACCCTGAATGGATGTGTTGAATGAGAGGTGGAGTTGTTTTTTATATTACAAAGCAAGGCTTGTCTGGAGGCATGATGGCGACAGTGGCATTGTTGAATAGTGATAGTTGAGGTATGACTTGGTGAATAATGGTTGAAGATGGGTTGATAGGGGGAAAAATGATATAAAAAAGGAGAATGATCTTCGGTACCAAATTTATTGGTGCTTTTTTCATACGAATACCATATTGTACTATTAATATTATTGTATTTATTTTTTGTGATTCTCTCCTTCCTTTTAATTTGATTGGTTTGTAACTTCTTCCTTGAGGTTTCGTACTTGATTCTTTTATAATTACGTAGTGTGTGTTTTGATAAGCGTTTCACAAACATGATTTTGAAAATAATTGATTTTAGTTAAAAGTTGGTTGAAATGTGATGATTTATGTTTGAATGTCTTCGTAAAAAAAGTGATTTATATTATTTCTTGTTGTTTGGATGGTTTAAACAAAATTGATTTTAAATGTATAATTACCAAAATGGGATTATACATATTAAATAATTTTAATAAATTATCAAATTATTATCCGCATTATATGCTTAATAATTTTTTTATAAATATAAATATCAACTTAAATAATTAAATAAATATTTTTAAAATGTTGTACATGTCTAGCCTACGCCCATGTCCCCATGGTTCCTTCTCTATATGCATATCTCTCTATTCCTTTCTCATTCCAAAAGACCAAAACCCCTCTGCGACGAATATTAAGACCAAAACCACCGTCTTTCACTTCCTATGTTTTAAAACTTGTTTAATTTCTTTCTTTAATTTCTTTTTTCTCTCCAAATACAAGGATGCAAACCCCACTCATCTCCACTTGTCCGTTTCGATCCCCTCACCACCTATGGTCGCCGATCAGTTGATCCCCCTATCCCCCTCTTTCATTTTCCAAATCCTTTATTTATCTTTGATCATTCTTTGATTTTCAGATATGCCTCCTTTGATTTTTCATCCTTAACTCTCTTCGATTCTCCAAATCTGGATGCATGTCTCCTGCTTTTGGGTTTTATGCTTAATGAAAATGGGATGAATTTTTCTCGCAGGTTTTTTATGAGATACAAGGAAGGGTAAAGAGGATAAAATACCTCTACCTTTGATGTCAAAGCGATTTTGCATCAGGGAGAAGCTAGCCTGTCTTGCTTCCACTTCTACGCACTTTTAGTGCCCCAAAATTGCATTTATGATGTATGCCAAACACATGGGTCATAGACCTTTAATCACGTTTGAAGGCTGGAAGCACGTCTGATGGGGCAAAAAAGTGGTTCCAAACACACTTAGCATTATTCTATAAAAAGTAAAAAAACTATAATTGATGAAGCAATGATAATAAGTGAATTAGTTGTCACGAAGTTTGTCTAATGTCAAAAACTTAAAGGATGGATGTGAGACAATAAAAATATAAAATAAAAACATATAGAATTGAAATATTAAAAGATTTATTTTATCTATACATAACTAACAAAGCAAAGAGGACACCTCGTGAAAGCAGAGAGAGGCTTTAGGCTCTGTTAGGCAAAATAAGTTGATAAGCTAACTGATGATTGATAAGTTTGCTTATAACTAATAATATAATCTTAGCAAAAGCTTATAGCTAATCGCCAATAGCTAAAAACCCAGCTGATTAAATTTCAAGCTTTTGGAAAAATTAACGGTTGAATTAGTTTATAAATATAAAATGATATAAAAAGACATTTATATGATTTTTATATAAATTCTTTGTAAACTCTAATTAAAGTTTTTTAATTAGAAATATTATTTTAGATGTTTTCATATAAATTTTGTATTATGAAAGATATGGTGAAGTATGAATTTCATTAAATTAATAAGGGTAAAAATGAGAGAAAAGTTAATAAGTTATAAGCTAAATAAAATAATTTATTAAAAAAATTATAAGTTAATAAGATAAGCTTATTACTAAACACCATATTTCAGTTGAATAAGCTTATAAACTAGTCATGTTAAACACAACCTTAGTCATTAGGGCTGGAGAAAAAGCTCATTTCGACCCGAACTCGAACGATCCGAAAGAGAGTTCAAGCGAACGAGCGAGTATTTCCGGATTCGAGGGTCAGTGGGTTCCAGTTTTAGTTCCACATAAATAGTGACGGGTGGGTTCGGTTTGGGTAAAAAATTATGATCCCACCCATACCCGACCGAAAATATAAGCTAGCCTTTTTTTAACTCACGCTGTCATTCGATATTGTGCTATACATCATTCTTTAACTTATGTACTTCATAGTGGTGTTTCATATGTTCTTCAAGTTTGATTATTTTTTTTGTTAGGTTTGTTTCTGTTGTATTTGTTATTATGTTCTTCACCGAACCCCTTCTCTCCCTTTGGATTTTTTAAAGTTTTTTTTTTTTGGGTTTGTTTCTGTTATGAAAGAGAAAGGTGTAAGTTCGTGTAAACAAATTTTGGTTTGAAGCTAACCATGTCGACCCGCCCGAGCACTCGCCACTCGACGAAGCTAACGACACAGTCGGACGATATTGGGTCAGGTATTTTAATGTTCGGTTTTCTCCATTTTGAATTTTCCAACCCGAAACTGATCGTAATGAATCAATGTCTTGTTAGTCACAACCTCCTTTCCCAAAAAAAAATTCCAAGTATTTTTTTATGTCTTTCTTTTTAAAGATTCCTCCCCAACCTATCATTTCCGGTATAAATTTACTCTAACGTTGAAAGAGAATAAACAATATAACGTCGTTAGTCACGCTCAAACTTTAGGTTTCTGAATATCATGCATGCAACAAAATATCTATATTGAGCAGAACATTAGATCCCGAGTTTAATTGATAAGAGAAATATACATGAGCACCAAAATATGCAAAGAAAAATAAATATACTTTATTATAATTTAAGAACCTATCAGTCACACACTACACCACAATTACCTGTCAGTGCACCTGTTATACCTATACGTTATATCATTGAATACTCTTCCACGTGTCAATCTTAGAGTGAAACATGCACCTAATATCATATTATCAAATGAATTCATTAAACATTCAAATTTGAGTCACGAGAGATTTGATTCTAATTTTGATGCACCCAATGATAGTTCGAATTCACTTCTAATGCACTTTCAAATTTTATAAAATTTCGTGTATGATATAAGAAGATATTAAATGTAATATCGACCTGCACTGGAAAATAGGACTAACTCAAATACATTTTGAAGTGATAAGAAAATATTAATATGATAGAAAAATATATTTTCTAAGATGGTTAACTTGCACGGGAAAATATGATAAATGAATCAAATAGATTTTCAAGAGAGAATAAAAAATAATATGGCCTAACCGTGACAGACATCACGGCCGTGACGCACAAAATCTGGGATTTTGATTTGTTTTTTTATATGATTTTGTAATTACTTTAATCCCAAGTTAACCTAAATTATAAATAGGACTCTTAGGCTCGATAATATGGATCTTTGGGGCTGCTACCTTAGGCTTAATTTTGGATTTCTCTTCTTCTCCAATTTCTTCTCTTCTCTTAGGATTTTCATGTTCTTTTTAATCAAGATTGCTATGACCATGACAATGCTTGAGTGGTCGTTTTATTTCTAGGAATTGGGGTTATGCCCAACACTTGTTTTATGTGATGAATTGATGTTTTTCCCTTTTTGCCAATTTCAATTTGCTTTAGATTTGGTTCTTATTGTGCTTCATCCATGTGAATTAATTGATCACATATTTGCATATCTTAGATATTCTAGGGAGGAACTGAGAAGTGAAGCTAGGTATTGGATCCATAAGAATTTAACTTAGGACTTAATTCATGAGAGTTAGAAGCGGTCCTTCGAGGGTGTCATTGAATTACCATAAATCGTAATGGGTTCAATTTAAATACAATTGCCACGAGAGTAAGGGTTAGTTTAATTGGGCACGGTTCTTGTATCTCGAGAGGGAACATTAACTTTATTAGGATAAATTCACCTTCAAAGAATTTTTGATAATTAACAAGAGGGGTAGTCAATTTAGTAGCATAAACAGTCTTGTTGATAACCCAATTCCTGGAAATCTCTTTTGATTTGAAAAAACTCCAGATTTGATTTGCTTTGTGATTCTGTTTGATTGCGTTTTAAATATTTGATTTGTTAGTTAATTCTAATTTCAAAAACCAAATCTCTTTCTTGTTTAGTTTAATTAATTTAATAATTAATTGTTGTTCAAGATCACGGTCTTTGTGGGTTCGATCTTTTTATTACTTGACGACGAAGTCGTACACTTGCGGATTCACGCTATCAAGTTTTTGGCGCCGTTGCCGGGGGCTGTACTTTTTTGAATTTCAATTTAATTTTTAAATTGATTTTTCAAGACACTTTTTTAAAAAAAATTGTCCAGTGTATCTATCTTACTCTTTGCGGGCATTTTTTCTCTTTTATACGAAAATCCCAAAGTCTTGAGACTCTTATTGAAGTTGACCCCAGATCGAAAGGACTTTTCATAGACGTAGGAGACTACAAAGATAAAGTGCAAGAGAAAGGTTGATCCCCATTCCACTCATGGCCAATCTACCGGATACCAAACCACTAAAGGACTACACAAGTCCCAAATGCTTGGGGTTTGCGAACCGGGATTGCTAGGCCAGATGAGGCCGAGAACTACACTATACGCCTCAGTTAATTGGCATGATTAGGCGACATCAATTTGGAGGATTACCCACGGAAGACCCGACTGATCATGTGGATACATTCTTGCAATTTTGTGATGCAATAAGAATTCAAGGTGCCCCGATTGATGCTATTCGCTTGAGGTTATTTCCCTCCTCTCTGACTGGAAAGGCAAGAGCTTGGTTGAAGTCGGTGCCTGCTAATACTTTGTCAACTTGGGACCAACTGGAGCAGCCATTCTTGGAAAAATTCTTCCCACCATCCAAGACCGCTTACCTACGAACTCAGATCACCGGCTTCTACCAAAAGGATGGAGAATGCTTATCCGAAGCTTGGGATCGTTACAAGGGATTGCAAGAATCTTGCCCACATCATGGGCTTGAGAAGTGGATTTAAGTACATACCTTCTACAATGGATTGGACTATTCTTTGAAGGTGTCACTTGACTCCGCAGTTGGTGGAGCATTGATGAATAGACCGCTGACTCAAGCATTTGATATCATTGAGAACGTTGCCACCGACTATCAATAATGGGGTTCAGAAAGATGTAATAACCCGAAAAAGCTTTCGGGGGGTAAGTTTGAAATGAATGGTAATGATTTAATTATGTCTAGAGTTGACTCATTGAGTGAACACAATGATAAGCTTGAAAAAGCTAATGTGAGTTCAATAGGTGCTACTAATGTTGTTTGTGAAATTTGTGGTATGCAGGGACATGACATGATGGAGTGCCCCACATGGTAGTGAGTACTCCTGGATCCGATGCTTCGGGGGAACAAGTGAATTCTTGTCACAATTTCTATGACACGAACCCGAAGTTGTCAAACTATGTTCCCCCAAATTCTTACAACCAAGGAAGGAATAATAGCCCTTATCTCTCCTGCGGAAACTAAAACAACACGTTGAATCACGAAATCCATGAAGGCCAAGGTAATAGGAAACCCGCATTGGGGTATCCTCAGGTACACAAGTCTAAACTTGAGTCTCTTTTGGAAAATTTTGTTGAAACTCAAAGAAAGCAAAATGAAGAGTTCAGGCAACAAGGCAGGGCAATCAATGAAGCAATAAATGAGTTAACATCTAAGGTAGATAACTTAGACATCCATAATAAGATGTTAGAAACTCAGATTGTCCAACAAGCTAGTACATATTCTAGAACTATGGGTATGTTTCCGGGACAACCCGAAGTTAATCCCAATGAGCACTGTAATGCTATATACTTGAGGGATGATAAGCTTGGGGTAGTTGAAAAGGATGTGGAATGTGAGGTGGACTTGAGTGAACAAGAAGAGATAGAACCAAAGTATGTCCCCCCACCACCTTACCAACCCCCAATACCTTCACCACAAAGGCTAGTCGAGAAAACAAGTAGAAAAATAGACTAAGAGCTTAATTGAGGAGCATGATGCCATGATAAAAACTAATATGACTCCTAAACTAAAATATCCAGGAAGTTTCTCTATTGCTTGCTCAATTAGAGAAGTGAAAATAGACCATGCCTTATGTGACTCAGGGGCTAGTGCGAGTTTGATGCCGCATACCATCTTTGAGAGGTAAGGAACCTAGGAATTGAGTCCATCCAAGTTCTCTTTACAATTTGCGGATGGCTCCACTAAAAACCCTTTAGGCATACTAGAGAATGTCCCAATAAAGGTAGGTGAATTTTTCATTCCTACCGATTTCATGGTTTTGGATATGAACGGGAATTCTAAATTCCCTATCATTCTTTGAAGGCCATTCTTGGCCACAGCTGGAGCAATAATAGATGTATAAAATGGTAAGCTCTCTTTGAATGTAGAGGAAGGTAGGGTGGATTTTGATTTGACTAACTCATATAACAACCCTCCTTTTGAGAGTCATGCGTGCAGGATTGAGATAATGCCTCCAAAGGTGAAGGAAGAGCTTAACATGGAAGCAACTCCTTTGCATGACAAATGATGCACCAAATAAAGATGAACCAGGAGCTGCTCAACATGTAGAGTTAAAACTTCCGCAGGGAGGAAGTAAGGCCATGAAACTCGGAGTGAAAAGAGCAAAGCGAAAGCGCATGTGGCCATATGAACAAAATAGGCTCTTTGAAGGACTTCCTTGGAAGAAAGGTGTTCTTTCACTTTCAAGCCCAACTGATCCCGGTTGATTGAAGAGACTATGGTCAAGCTTAAGACTGTAAATAAGCGCTTCTTGGGAGGCAACCAAAGTTTTCTTTCCCTTTTTAATTTGTTTTTGAATAATTTGAAAAGATTAAGAGAAGAAAGATCACAAATTAATGGTTTTTCCAAGTATTTTCAGGTTGTGAAGGCATGAAGAGCAAAAAGGCATGGGAAAAATGAAGTCAGAGGAGGTCATGGCCTGGCCCTGATGGCCACCATGGCCATGATAAAAAAAAAGGTGTGGGGCAGAATCGATCACGCCCAGGCCGTGATAGCCATTACGGGCGTGATGAGAAGAAGCAGGCAGACCGGAGTTGGTCACGACATAGCCGTGATGTTTGTCACGGGCGTGAAAAGCCAGCATCACCAGGAGAAAATTAATCACGACCTAGCCGTGACCAGTGCCACGGGCGTGACACAATTGGCCACACAGACCTGAATGGATCGCGGCCATCCGTGAACACTGTCACGACCGTGATGCGCATCCCTGCACCAGTTTTAAAAACACGAATTCACCCCTTTCCCTGTTCAAATCAGTCACCAACGCAAAAACCCTCTCCTTCTTCAACCTATCCTCTCTCAACCTCCATAGCCAACACTTCAACCACCATTCCTCACCTAATCTTTCACCCAAACTTCATCACCACATCCCAACCACTATATTCATGTTCTACTATTCATCTTCTTCTTCATCTCCTCACAACCTCTACCATACCCACTCAACTAAAAGCTTCAAAACTCACCTCCTCCATGACACCCATGCCAAACAAACTTGGTTTCCTCCCTTCCTGGACCCAACCCAACAAAACCCACAAGCTAATTCCTTCAATTTTGGGTAAAATCAAAAAGTCCCAATTTTGGAACCCTAGCCCATTAAATTCGAATTTGAAGAAATCAACAGAGGGGATTGTGCATTCTGGTGCTTTGGGATTTATTGGAGCAATCATGGCAAGCAAGCGTCAAAGGGCAAGCGAAGCCTCACGTACTCTTAGGATTTTCATGTTCTTTTTAATCAAGATTGCTATGACCATGACAATGCTTGAGTAGTCGTTTTATTTCTAGGAATTGGGGTTATGCCCAACACTTGTTTTATGTGATGAATTGATGTTTTTCCCTTTTTTCCAATTTCAATTTGCTTTAGATTTGGTTCTTATTGTGCTTCATCCATGTGAATTAATTGATCACATATTTGCATATCTTAGATATTCTAGGGAGGAACTGAGAAGTGAAGCTAGGTATTGGATCATAAGAATTTAACTTAGGACTTAATTCACGAGAGTTAGAAGTGGTCCTTCGAGGGTGTCATTGAATTACCATAAATCGTAATGGGTTCAATTTAAATACAATTACCATGAGAGTAGGGGTTGTTTTAATTGGGCACGGTTCTTGTATCTCTAGAGGGAACATTAACTTTATTAGGATAAATTTACCTTCAAAGAAATTTTGATAATTAACAAGAGGGGTAGTCAATTTAGTAGCATAAGCAGTCTTGTTGGTAACCCAATTCCTGGAAATCTCTTTTGATTTGAAAAAACTCCAGATTTGATTTGCTTTGTGATTCTATTTGATTATGTTTTAAATATTTGTTTTGTTAGTTAATTCTCATTTCAAAAACCAAATCTTTTTTTCTTGTTTAGTTTAATTAATTTAATAATTAATTGTTGTTCAAGATCACGGTCTCTGTGGGTTCGATCTTTTTATTACTTGACGATGAAGCCGTACACTTGCGGATTCACGCTATCAGTCACCCATCCCATAATTGCTCCAAGTCAAGCACGCTTAACTGTGGAGTTCTTAAGTGATGGGTTACTGAAAAGAAGATGCATATTATTAGTATAGGTAATACCAATCAATTCATATAAGTCATCCTAACATGTATAGTCACATACCTACACAGTCTTCGGATCCCTCTCATTACGATGTGTAATCGGTTCATTCATGTGTCCCTCCGCTTAGAAGCCTGCCAGGAGTCGCTCCTTGTCTGTGCTTTCTTGCACCGGCGACCACTCCCCGCCCTCGTCAGTCCCAGGTGTCACAATAACTCTCTTTTGCAGGGACCTGACAAAGATCATGATGAAGATTCTATTTCTGCTGATTCTGTAAGACTAAGCCCTCATTCATGTTTTGATATATGACAAACAAAGTGTAATTTGCATAAGATTTTTGATTTTCACTATGTACTCATTACATGTTAAGTTGCATGCAAGATCACTCATGAACAAAGAAGTTGACGTCCAACAAAGCAAAACAAGCTGACGTCTAACCAAGTAAAACAAGCAGACGAAGGTATAAAAAGCTGGCGTCCACTAAAGTACAACAAGAAGAGCTCATCCAACAAAAAAAGCTCGTCTAACAAGAAGAGCGTGTCCACTTTGAAAGTAACAGAGAGCTCGTCTCTATGTGGCACATATAGCTCGTCTGACAAGAAGAGCGCGTCAACTGAAAGTAACAGAAGAGCTCGTCTGCTGATGTGGCACATATAGCTCGTCTAAAAAGAAGAGCGCGTCCACTGAAAGTAACAGGAGAGCTCGTCTGCTGATGTGGCACATGGAGCTCGTCTACTGAAGTCAAAAAAAAGGAGAGCTCGTCTACTAAAAGTGGCAAATGGAGCTCGTCTACTAATAATACGCGCTTTGGACTTACTAAGATCTTAATGAGAAGCTTCGTCCACTAACATGACATATGAAACTCGTCTACCAGTTGAAGCACGTCCAATAACTTGTGTTAGCACTCCTGTCTACTGACGTGCAAAATGGACGCGACTATTTGCTATTCTTTCAGATAGAAACGGATATTTTACTCTTCAATTAGACTTGGCTATCCTTTCAGATGGAAACAGTTATTTTTTGAGAAGGACGCAAACTCTACAAGAATCAACAAAATCTCATTTCAAGAACAAGAATCAAGAAAACAGATAGTTTGAAATTTTGACCAACATATGTGACAATTTGATTGGCTCAAAATTTGCCACATGGGTGGTGTAGTGGGTGGTGTAAAATGTGGATGGTGCACCATAGCCCAACCCTATTAATATATTTGTTAGGGACTAAAATGTCCTACAAAACTATTGTGCTCAATGTTCATTCCAACCCCTGGATACAAACAACCACTGTGAAGGATAATGGAAAGAAGTAGTAGAAGATGGAAGTGATGCATATGGACACAATAAAGATGACATTTGGACATTTGGTCCTTTTTTTGAGTTTTGAGTAGTTGGGAAAGGGAGCAAAATAATAATCAGGGGGTGAAATAGCAATTAGGGTTTCAGCTTGAAATGACGAGGGAAATGGGTGCAGTAATGAGAGTAGCTATCAGAGAAGGGAAGGAGGAGAAGAAGGTCAATAATGACGAGATGTAATCATGGGTGAATGCCTAGGGTTCCTCTGCGTGTAACAAAGAAGTAGGAAGAAGAAGCAGCTTAATAGTGAAGGAGGAGACCCAAAACGACGTCGTTTTGACATAAATGAGGAGAGAGAAAAATAAAAATCCATGTATGACTACCGTTACGGCCACTTAAGCAACATAACAAGACACATCAACGGTTTAACGGAGGTCAAAGGTGGTCAACTAACGAATAAGACTAACGTGTCCCGATAATTACATTCTGAAGGATTAAATGGAGTTTTTTTTTTATAGGGACTATTTCAGACCGAATGTTTTTATCAGGGGGTCAAATTGGACCTTTAGTCATAAATTTATAGGAAAAGGAAAAAGCTTTAAGAAAATGCATTGATTATATAAGCAGCATTATTATTTATTTTGGCTAGACCAATATAGTATACCAATCCTGGTGTTTGCCCACCGTAACCCGTGAGGACTTCCAACTTTACCTCAAAGGCGTGTAATTTCTATTCTTGCAATCTGACTCAACTGTCGCTTATCACAAGTGAACTGATATCATAGCCGATGCCTTATAGAATTGATTCCGATTGGATTATACATTGAAAGACTAGCCAAGGAACTTAAAAAGAGTAATGTTAGTATACACTCGGATTTAAAGGTAAATTTTAGAACAGCGTTTCTTGAATAACTGACAATGTCGAGGACAACATATGGTTCTTTTTTGAGATATGATATTTGGACACAAAATTATTGTTCAATGCTGTATGTATATGTTGGGAAAAAGTTAGAGATAACAATCTCTAATGAAGCAAATATTTTTTTTCCTTCACCTGTGCAAATAACTAGGCACGACAAAAATATTCTCCCACATGATAATATCAATGGCAGAAAAATAAATAACAATGACACCACAATTTTAACGTGGAAAACTCCCCAGTGTAGGGATAAAAACCACGGGACCAAGTCCATCAAAAACTTCCACTATAAATAATAATGGGTACACCAAGTCTTCCTGGAAATACTAGGGAACACCAAATCAGCAATGCATCACCCAAAATGTGGATACAAGCAAGCAACAGGAGAGAAACCCCACAACAATGGGTATAACAACTCAGCTCAAAGAGAAGGCAAAATAACAATATAATGATATCAAAATATTGCTCTCAACACCAGGAACAACATACTAAAATTTCATCAAGAATTGAGATAATTTACTCATCTGATATAAAGCACAAAGGACCTCCTTTTTCTTCTCCTCTCTATTCGGCGTCGTTTCCCTTTCTCTGTTGCTCACTTTTTCTTCACTCTCGCGTCAAACACTCTCACACACAGCACATTCCCTTGCTTTCTTTAATTCAAACCCTTTTCCAAATGCCACTTGGGCTTGGCCCATTAGTAACTCCTTTTATTATTATTTTTTTTCTTTTAATGTGGGACCCACTTATGAGTGACCCACCCAACAAATCTCCCCCTCACGACTCAAGTGGGAAGATACTGCTCGACCAAGCCCGCCTTCTTTCTACAACAAATCAACTTTGTCATAGGCAAGGTCTTTGTCATCATATCTGAACCATTTCCATCAGTATGGATCTTTTCAAGTGAAAATGTCTTCATCTCTAGCGCATCTCGTATCCAATGATACCGCACCTCAATGTGCTTTGACCTGGAATGAAAAGTTGGATTCTTGCTGAGATGGATAGCATTCTGACTGTCACAAGATAACACAAACTTCTCTTGCTTGAGGCTCAACTCTTGTAGGAATTTCTGCATCCACAAAAGTTCTTTAGAAGCTTCAGTAATGGCAATATACTCGGCCTCAGTGGTAGACAAAGCAACACATTTTTGTAATCTTGATTGCCAAGACACCGCTCCCCCTACAAAAGTCATCAAATATCCAGAAGTATATTTTCTAGAATCAACATCACCTGCCATATCTGAATCTGTGTAGCCGTCTAACACAGGTTGACCACACCCAAAGCATAAACATACTCTAGAAGTGCCTCTGAGATACCTGAAAATCCACTTCACTGCTTGCCAGTGGTCTCTACCAGGATTAGAGAGAAAACGACTAACAACTCCAACAGCATGGGCAATATCCGGCCTTGTGCATACCATAGCATACATCAAACTACCAATCGCGGATGCATAAGGAACCTTCTTCATCTCTTCTTTGTCTTTCTCACTTGTAGGGCATTGTTGAGAGCTCAACTTGAAATGACTTGCAAGTGGAGTACTAACAGGTTTGGAATTGCTCATGTTAAACCTCTCTAATACCTTCTCAATATACTTATGTTGAGACAACCACAATTTACCATTCTTCCTATCACGAGTAATTCTCATGCCAAGGATTTGCTTTGCAGGACCCAAATCCTTCATAGCAAAGGCCTTGCTCAAATCTTTCTTCATACAATCAATCTTCTTTGTGTCATGACCAACAATCAACATGTCATCCACATATAGCAAGAGGATAATAAAATCATCATCAAGGAATTTCTTCACAAACACACAGTGATCTGAAGTGGTTTTACTATAACCATGTTTCTCCATGAAAGAATCAAATTTCTTGTACCATTGCCTTGGTGCTTGCTTGAGTCCATACAAACTTTTCTTCAACTTGCACACAAGCTGCTCTTTTCCTTTGACCTTGAAGCCTTCAGGTTGCTCCATATAAATTTCCTCCTCCAAATCACCATGAAGGAATGTTGTCTTCACATCAAGTTGTTCAACCTCTAGGTTCAAGCTAGTTGCTAATCCAAGCACAACTCGAATAGAGGACATCTTTACCACAGGTGAGAAAATTTCTTCAAAGTCAATACCTTTCCTCTGATTGAAGCCTTTTACAACCAATCTTGCTTTGTACCTTGGTTGGGAGCTATTCTCTTCTGATTTCAGCTTGAACACCCACTTGTTATTGAGTGTTTTCCTACTCTTAGGCAACTTCACCAATTCAAATGTGTGATTATCATCCAAGGAATTCATTTCTTCTTGCATGGCCTTCAACACTCTTCCTTGTGCACATTTACAATAGCCTCTTCATAACTTTCTGGCTCTCCACCATCAGTGATCATCACATACTCATGTGGAGTGTATCTTTGGGAAGCATGACGCTCTCTGGTAGATCTTCTCAACTGAGGCTCAACTGGTGGCTCAAATGGAACCTCTTCAACTGGTTCATCATGGTGAGGTGTAGGGTCGTCATTTGCATTCCCATCATCTACTCGTATATCTCCCCTTCGACAAAAGTTCCAAAGAGGGGGTTTAGGCACAACATCAATATAACTTCTGGCAACTAGTTTATGTTTCTCAACTTTCTCAAAATCTTCAATGGTTTGGTCTTCAAGAAATATCACATCCCGGCTTCTGATAATTTTTCTGTCAGCTGGATCCCAAAGTCTATAACCAAACTCTTCATGACCATAACCCAAGAAGACACATTGTTTGGATTTTCCATCGAGTTTGGACCTCTCATCTCTTGGAATGTGAACAAAAGTCCTGCAGACCAAACACTCTCAAATGACTATAAGAGACATCTTTCCATGTCCATACTCTGTTTGGAACATCACCATCTAGTGGCACGAAAGGAGAAAGGTTGATCAAATCCACTGCAGTTCTCATTGCTTCACCCCAAAAGAATTTGGGTAATTTTGCATGAGATAGCATACACCGATTCTGTCATTAATGGTACGGTTCATTCTCTCTACAACTCCATTATGTTGAGGTGTCTTTGGAACTGTCTTCTCAAGCCCGATTCCATGTTCTTTGCAATATTCTTCAAACAGACCCCTGTATTCACCACCATTATCTGCTCTCGGACACATTTCAACTTGCTTCCTTTTTCTCATTCAACACTTGCATGAAAGTGCTTGAAGACACCAAGTACCTGGTCTTTAGATTTCAAAGCAAAATCCCACACTTTTCTAGAGTGATCATCAATAAAAGTAACAAAGTATGAAGCACCACCAAGATACTTACAATCCATAGTGCAAACATCGGTGTGAACTAAATCAAGAACATTTGGCCTCCTATGAGGACCGGAACTACGAAATGAAATTCTATGTTGTTTTCCAACAAAACAATGAGAGCAAGTATTTAAAGGTGTACCTTTCATAGGAAGAGAATTTTTCCTGGCAAGGATGTTGAGTCATTTCTCACTCAAGTGACCAAGGCGCATATACCACAAGTCAGAAGAAGCATCTTCAACTGCATTCACTTCCTCCTTGCTTAACTTTCTAGGCATCCTGTAGAGAGTAGTGAGGCTTTCTTCTTTTGCCACCACTAGTGACCCTTTGGTGAGCTTGCATATGCCACCACCACCAAAGTAAGTATGATAACCCTCAATGTCCAAGGCTTTAACAGAAATCAAGTTGAGACGGATTTTACCTCTGATGAGTGTGATTTTACCTCATTTTTCATGTACATTTCTGCATGCATTTGCATATAGTTAGGCCAATTTAGTGTTGATTTTGTATAGTTTTTCCTTTGGAACGGATGAGGTGGTTTCTGGTGTTGTTTTGCGGGATTTAATGGAAAAATGCCCGGGAATCAGCCTTGGTGGAGCTTGGATGAAAAAAGAGATTAGAAGTGAAGATTATGAGCCAAGCGAGAGTATCACGGCCTGGCGTGATGGCCCTCACTACCGTGAGGGAGCAAGAGTGAAGAAAGATTGAGCCAAAAGTCGGAAGTCTGTCACGGCCGGCCGTGATGGCTATCACTGCCCGTGACCTGCTAGTTGGAAAAGTCAGAGACCATCACGGCCTGGCCGTGATGACCATCACGGCCGTGATGAATAAGTGAATGAAGAGGCGCCCAAGTCAGAGACCATCACGGCCTGGCCGTGATGGCTGTCACGGCCGTGACGGGCGACGGACCTATAAATGAACCTGCACTGAACAGAAAAGGGAACCAACTTTTAACCTAAAATAAGGGGCACTTGGAGACAGGCTAAGGCTGGTGGCTGGAGAGGGTTTCTACCCAAAAAGGGGGGCATTTTCTCTGCTCTTGGATGGAGAGAAGATTGGAGGAAGCTTGTCTATGAGTGTTCTCCATCCCTTCTCTTTTTCCTTTTTGTATTTCCTTATCATGAGTAGTTAAATCCCCATTGTTGGGGTTAGATGAACTTGTCTGAACTTGTGTAATTGATTTGGTATTTTAATACAAGTTTCTATTTCGTATGAGTATGTGATTCTGTGTTTAATGCTTTCCTTGGATTAGCTACCCATAGGAATGATTTGTTGCTTTGATAGATGACTGGAAGGTTGGTATTAAGGCATGCTCATGAATCATATGCCAAGTAGGTCAAGAATCTAGACATAGGTGTTGGCTGCTTGCAATCTTATAAGTCTTAACTTAATGCAAAATCTCAAGTTATTCCACCTAAGACATTAGGGTTTAATTTGGGGTTTTAGGCTCAATGCACCTAAGACATTAGGCTTGAGTAATTTAGAAAAGGCTTGATTGGCATAATTGAACTAGGACTTGTGTTAGAAGCCATTTCATTGCAACTAAGGGAGGATTAGTGTAGTCTAACCCTGACAATTCTAGCCACATCCCTGTTTGCATACCAAGTGTTTGTTAAAAATTCTAAAAGACCAAAAACATTTTATTTTCTGTTTAACCCCTCACACTTTAGTTTAGTCTAGATAGTTGTTAAATTTGCGAATTGGTAATTGACAACCAATCCCTGTGGATACGATAACCGGTCTCACCACCGTATTACTTGATTGCGACGAGGTGCACTTGCCTTTGTTTATATTTCTAAAAATACACCGCATCAAGTTTTTGGCGCCGTTGCCGGGGATTGGTTTTGTCAATATCATTAGTAACAAATGAGACAACTAGTTTAGACATTTTTTTTTATTGCCTGTGTATATTTGATATTTTTCTGTATATATTTGAATTTTTTGTTTTGAATTCTGTTTTGTAAGGTGGACAAAAGTCATGGAAAATTTTTATTGTCCACCTGATAAGGAAGCTTCCAGTCATGTTTTGGAGGACAACTTGTGGTGGGATGGCGATATAAATTTGGGAGAATTCTTCGAGGAGTTTTCTCTATCTCATAACATCCCATCACGAGTCGATCCTATGACTGGTGAGCTTATATATGTATACTCCGAGGAGGATTGGGAAACCTTTTGGGCATATTTACCACCTCCACCACCATGTATGATTCCCATAGAGCCACATGAGAAAAATCTGGTTCTGGGAATGGATGAAATTGAAAATGAAGTGGTGGTGGTGAGTGAACCACAACAAGAGGAATTACCTTCTAAAAATCCTTGGGAAACAACAAGTGAGGAGGCAGGGCATCTAGATAGCACTCCTTCCACCATGCATGCTGAGCAATCTGATTTTACTGCACTAGATAAATATGTTGGCTTGCATGCATGTGTGGAAATTGGTAAGTTAACCCCTCCCACTTGTCTCATCACACTTCCTCTTGACAATTCCATTTGACCCGAGAGGAAGTGAATTTATAATTGTAAAGGTCAATGGAATTTCCACCCAATGGCTGGGTGGAATTGAAAATAAAGTTATTTTACTGTTACAATCACCATCCCAATTTCCATTTGATCCGGGAGGAGGATCCAGGTGATGATTCTTAATAAGTCAAGCTAGTGACGTTAAAGAAGCGCTTATTGGGAGGCAACCCAACTTTTCTTAACCCTTCTCTTTAGTTAGTTTTTGTTTTTGATTTTCAACCTCTTGAATAATTTGAGAAGCTCAAGAGGTTTGTTAATAATTTTTGTTAAGTGTCTTCAGATTTTGAATAAAGGAAGGAGAAAAAGAGCAGGGAGAAACAGAGCCAAAAAGCATGTGAGCCAACACCCGCTACCGCCTCGGTAAGCCGTTCCAATTTGTTTTTGCTTTATTTTATTTTTTCTCTCCTCTCCAACTTGATTGTTTACATTGGGGACAATGTAAATCTTTAAGCTTGGGGTAGGGGTATTTTGCATATGTTCATATCTTGCATTGTAAATGTTGCATTCATATAGGTTTAGTCTTGCATGATCACATGAATTGATTGCCCCTGCTTAGATTGAGCTTATGATTGTTAGAGCTAAGTGCCTAATATTTTTGTGATAGTGGATTTTTGAACCCAATTCTGTTTATTCTTGTGATATGGCTGCAAATTAAATATGCTTGAGATGATTTCGGATAGTTGATGATTAGCATATGTTTCTTTAGACTTGTGTTTCTCACTGGTTCTTGAACTGATAAATGTGAGCTTTTGAGCCATTAGGGGGTACTCACTAAATCTGCCCCCATTCTTTGTGTTGAGTGTTATTCCTCTTGGTTTGTTTTCTCTAGAACTTGACTTAAAACCATTTTAAAGCTTAAAAATTTTTGGAAACATTTTTGAAAATGATTGAGGCAATAGGTATTTTTCTGGCCTTCGAGCTTTGAATGTGTAAATGCTACCCTTAGTTGCCCAATTTTGAGCCAAAATGAATAAAATGCTTTTCTTGGTACCCTGAAAAATTTGGATACATATACTTGATAAGGGACCTTCTAAAGTATCACAAAAAGGGTGAAAAAGGTAGTTGAAAGTTTGGGATTAAAAAAAAAAAAAAAAACTCCCCTTCTCCAAATAAAAAGAAAAAAGAAAAAAATACAAAATAAATAGAGATGGGGATGAAAAAAAAGAGAAGTGAAAAATAAAAGGAAAAGAAAGGTGGAAAAATGTATTGAAAACCCAAGAAGGAATTTTAGAAGGTGTCCTGTATTGAAATATTTGATACTTAGTCTAGCCTTTTGAAACATCCCTTTCTTGTTATCCCCACCTAAAGATTAATCCCATGGCCACGTTACAACCAAATAAAAGACCTCTTGATCCTTAAGTGTTTTTCATAAATAAAGTGGAGATTTGGTTGATAGTCAAGCATATGGTAGGAATCATTCCTTGAGGAAAATGGAGCGAATTGTTATATATACTTGAACACTTGAGTGAGTGAGGCAAGAAAGAGAGCCAAGCAAATAAACAAGCTTGGGGTGAGCTTCAAGTGAGCAAGAGTGCCCGAATCAGTGAGAATGTGAGTCTAGGAAACTTAAGCCCCTAATTGGACTTGAATTGATTGTCTCTTGCTGAATTGTTTGAATTGCCTGTTACTTGGATCATTTTACTCGGGTTCTTGGTTCACTATCCATGCTTTGACTGTTATCTCTTCTGGCCTTAGTTTTTGCTTGAGGACAAGCAAAGTCTTAAGCTAGGGGTGATTTGATGAGTGTGATTTTACCTCATTTTTCATGTACATTTCTGCATGCAATTGCATATAGTTAGGCCAATTTAGTGTTGAATTTGTATAGTTTTTCCTTTGGAACGGATGAGGTGGTTTCTGGTGTTGTTTTGCAGGATTTAATGGAAAAATGCCCAGGAATCAGCCTTGGTGGAGCTTGGATGAAAAAAGAGATTAGAAGTGAAGATTATGAGCCAAGCGAGAGTATCACGGCCTGGTTGTGATGGCCTCACACTACGTGAGGGAGCGATGAGTGAAGAAAGATTGAGCCAAAAGTCAGAAGCTGTCACGGCCTGGCCGTGATGGCTATCACGGCCTGGCCGTGATGGCTATCACGGCCTGGCCGTGATGGCTATCACGGCCGTGACCTGCTAGTTGGAAAAGTCAGAAACGATCACGGCCTGGCCGTGATGACCATCACGGCCGTGATGAATAAGTGAATGAAGAGGCGCCCAAGTCAGAGACCATCACGGCCTGGCCGTGATGGCTGTCACGGCCGTGACGGGCGACGGACCTATAAATGAACCTGCACTGAACAGAAAAAGGGACTAACTTTTAACCTAAAAAAGCTGCACTTGGAGGCAAGTGAGAGGTGGTGGTCGGAGAGGGTCTCTACCCAAAAAGGGGGCGTTTTCTGCTCTTGGATGGAGGGAAGATTGGAGGAAGCTTGTCTATGAGTGTTCTTCATCCCTTCTCTTTTTCCTTTTTGTATTTCCTTATCATGAGTAGTTAATTCCCCATTGTTGGGGTTAGATGTAACTTTTCTAAACTTAGTTGTATTGTGATGTGGTTGTTTTAATACAAGTTTCTATTTCGTATGAGTATGTGATTCTGTGTTTAATGCTTTCCTTGGATTAGCTACCCATAGGAATGATTTGTTGCTTTGATAGATGACTGGAAGGTTGGTATTAAGGCATGCTCATGAATCATATGCCAAGTAGGTCAAGAATCTAGGAATAGGTGTTGAATGCTTGCAATCTTGTAAGTCTTGACTTAATGCAAAATCTCGGAGTTAATCCACCTAAGGAATTAGGGTTTAATTTGGGGTTTTAGGCTCAATGCACCTAAGGAATTAGGCTTGAGTATTTTAGAAAAGGCTTGATTGGCATAATTGAATTAGGACTTGTGTTGATAACCATTTCATTGCAATTAAGGGAGGACTAGTGTAGTCTAACCCTAACAATCTTAGCCATATCTCTGTTTGCCTTCCAAGTGTTTGACATAATTCCAAAAAGACAAAAATATTTTGTTTCTTTATTTTCTGTTCAATCTCTCACACTTTAGATTAGTCTAGATAGTTGTTGAATTTGCGAATTGGTAATTGACATCCAATCCCTGTGGATACGATAACCGGTCTCACCACCGTATTACTTGATTGCGACAAGGTGCACTTGCCTTTAATTATATATCTTTAAGATACACCGCATCAAGTTTTTGAACCACATCACAATACAACTAAGTTTAGAAAAGTTACATCTAACCCCAACAATGGGGAATTAACTACTCATGATAAGGAAATACAAAAAGGAAAAAGAGAAGGGATGAAGAACACTCATAGACAAGCTTCCTCCAATCTTCCCTCCATCCAAGAGCAGAGAAAACGCCCCCCTTTTTGGGTAGAGACCCTCTCCAGCCACCAGCCTCAGCCTGCCTCCAAGTGCAGCTTTTTTAGGTTAAAAGTTAGTCCCTTTTTCTGTTCAGTGCAGGTTCATTTATAGGTCCGTCGCCCGTCACGGCCGTGACAGCCATCACGGCCAGGCCGTGATGGTCTCTGACTTGGGCGCCTCTTCATTCACTTATTCATCACGGCCGTGATGGTCATCACGGCCAGGCCGTGATCGTTTCTGACTTTTCCAACTAGCAGGTCACGGCCGTGATAGCCATCACGGCCAGGCCGTGACAGCTTCTGACTTTTGGCTCAATCTTTCTTCAGCTACTGCTCCCTCACGGCCGTGAGGGCCATCACGGCCAGGCCGTGATACTCTCTGCTTGGCTCATAATCTTCACTTCTAATCTCTTTTTTCATCCAAGCTCCACCAAGGCTGATTCCTGGGCATTTTTCCATTAAATCCTGCAAAACAACACCAGAAACCACCTCATCCGTTCCAAAGGAAAAACTATACAAATTCAACACTAAATTGGCCTAACTATATGCAATTGCATGCAGAAATGTACATGAAAAATGAGGTAAAATCACACTCATCAGGGTTCAATTTAAATACAATTACCATGAGAGTAGGGGTTGTTTTAATTGGGCACGGTTCTTGTATCTCTAGAGGGAACATTAACTTTATTAGGATAAATTTACCTTCAAAGAAATTTTGATAATTAACAAGAGGGGTAGTCAATTTAGTAGCATAAGCAGTCTTGTTGGTAACCCAATTCCTGGAAATCTCTTTTGATTTGAAAAAACTCCAGATTTGATTTGCTTTGTGATTCTATTTGATTATGTTTTAAATATTTGTTTTGTTAGTTAATTCTCATTTCAAAAACCAAATCTTTTTTTCTTGTTTAGTTTAATTAATTTAATAATTAATTGTTGTTCAAGATCACGGTCTCTGTGGGTTCGATCTTTTTATTACTTGACGATGAAGCCGTACACTTGCGGATTCACGCTATCAGTCACCCATCCCATAATTGCTCCAAGTCAAGCACGCTTAACTGTGGAGTTCTTAAGTGATGGGTTACTGAAAAGAAGATGCATATTATTAGTATAGGTAATACCAATCAATTCATATAAGTCATCCTAACATGTATAGTCACATACCTACACAGTCTTCGGATCCCTCTCATTACGATGTGTAATCGGTTCATTCATGTGTCCCTCCGCTTAGAAGCCTGCCAGGAGTCGCTCCTTGTCTGTGCTTTCTTGCACCGGCGACCACTCCCCGCCCTCGTCAGTCCCAGGTGTCACAATAACTCTCTTTTGCAGGGACCTGACAAAGATCATGATGAAGATTCTATTTCTGCTGATTCTGTAAGACTAAGCCCTCATTCATGTTTTGATATATGACAAACAAAGTGTAATTTGCATAAGATTTTTGATTTTCACTATGTACTCATTACATGTTAAGTTGCATGCAAGATCACTCATGAACAAAGAAGTTGACGTCCAACAAAGCAAAACAAGCTGACGTCTAACCAAGTAAAACAAGCAGACGAAGGTATAAAAAGCTGGCGTCCACTAAAGTACAACAAGAAGAGCTCATCCAACAAAAAAAGCTCGTCTAACAAGAAGAGCGTGTCCACTGAAAGTAACAGAGAAGCTCGTCTGCTATGTGGCACATATAGCTCGTCTGACAAGAAGAGCGCGTCAACTGAAAGTAACAGAAGAGCTCGTCTGCTGATGTGGCACATATAGCTCGTCTAAAAAGAAGAGCGCGTCCACTGAAAGTAACAGGAGAGCTCGTCTGCTGATGTGGCACATGGAGCTCGTCTACTGAAGTCAAAAAAAAGGAGAGCTCGTCTACTAAAAGTGGCAAATGGAGCTCGTCTACTAATAATACGCGCTTTGGACTTACTAAGATCTTAATGAGAAGCTTCGTCCACTAACATGACATATGAAACTCGTCTACCAGTTGAAGCACGTCCAATAACTTGTGTTAGCACTCCTGTCTACTGACGTGCAAAATGGACGCGACTATTTGCTATTCTTTCAGATAGAAACGGATATTTTACTCTTCAATTAGACTTGGCTATCCTTTCAGATGGAAACAGTTATTTTTTGAGAAGGACGCAAACTCTACAAGAATCAACAAAATCTCATTTCAAGAACAAGAATCAAGAAAACATATTTTGTTAAATCATATCCAAATCTGTTTTAAATGATCCCAACGACTATAATTTGTCTTCTATATAAAGAGGGATCAAAGGAACACTTTTCATGAACCTAACTCATTCTAATTGTGAAACTACGAAAGATCCAAAAGTGCTTCCTCTCTGAGAAAAGTGTGATATTAGTTAGAACTTCAATTTTTATAATCATACTTTTAGAGTCTTTCTTCTACTCAATTCTTTTCATGAATTAGTGTGATTAAGAGAGGGTATCTCTTAGGCTTGAACAATGATAGAAGGGATCCTTGGGTATAGAAAAGCAAGTGTGCTTTCTGGTGAATTCTTGAGCAAGGAGGTTATCCTTGTGTTGCTGTAATTGGAATTTTGTAATTGCTGATTATAGTGGAGAAAACCACAGAGGTGTGGGACTGGATGTAGGCTTACCAGAGGAGGTAGCCGAACCAGGATAAATTGGTTTGCGTGTTCTTGTCATCTCTAAACTCCATATACTTGTTATATGCATCTGTGTATTGTGAATGAGTTTTAAGAATACTTGTTAACTTGAATCTTTGATCTACAATCTGTGTTAAACTTGTTATTACTTCTTATAATTCTTCTTAACATCATCACTTGTTCCATAACCTGACTCTTGGGAATTAAAATTGAGTGAAAATCAATTTTCTTTAAAGAAACACTGTTTTGCTTTAAATTGTTGAAAAAGTTTTCAATATCTCAATTCACCCCCCCCCCCCCCCCTTGAGATCTTAGCCACTACCAACAATTGGCATCAGGGCTAAAAATCTTGTTACAAAGCTTAATAGCTTCAAGAGATGGCTACAAATGATATCCTGGGTGATGGGGCTTCACTCACTAGACCCCCTGCCTTTAATGGCTCCCAATACATGTGTTGGAAAGAGAGAATGCTTATCTTTCTTGAGGCTGCAAGTTTAGATGTATTGGATGCTGTTGAAAATGGTCTTTATGTTCCATTTATTCTTGATGCTAAGGGAAATAAACAAACTAAACCAAAAGATGACTGGAATGATGATGATAAAAGAAGAGTTGGTTATAATGCTAAGGCAAAAAATATTATAATAGCTGCTTTGAATTATGATGAGATTTTCAGGGTCTCCAATTTCAAAACGGCAAAGCAAATATGGGATACTCTTCAACTCACTCATGAATGAACCAACGATGTGAAAAGAGAAAGAATTAATACACTAGTCCATGAATATGAACTCTTTCACATGAAGAATTGTGAGGAGATAGATGAACTGCAAAAGAGGTTCACACACATTGTGAACCAGCAAGAAGGACTCGGACATACAATCACAGATGAGAAAAAGATTAACAAGATAATGAGATGTTTGAGTCGTGAATGGCAGCCAAAAATTACTGCAATTACTGAAGTAAAGGATCTAGACACCATGCAGATTGCTACTTTATTTGGCAAGTTGAAAGAACACGAATTGGAACTCAATAGATTGAAAAGTCATGAAGATAAGGAGAAAAAGAAGAAAGGACTCTCACTCAAGGCTCATATCTCCAAAGAATCAATAGAAAATGATGAAGATGAACACCTTGATGAAAGTGAAGAATCCGAAGAAGAAGACATGGGATTGCTTGTGAGGAAATTTAGAAGATTCATCAGAAAGAATAGAGACAAGAAGCAATTCAATTTTCCTACCAAAAAGAACACGAACAAAGGTGAAAGCTCTTCCTCAACAATCAAATGCTTTGAATGTGGAAAGCTTGGACACTACAAAAATCAATGTCCAAAGCTACAAAAGAAATAAAAGTATGAGAAGAATGACAACCAAGAGAAGAAAGGAAGAAAGCCTAGAAGATCATACATAGCTTGGGAAGAAAATGATATGGATTCCACTAGTAGTGAATCTGAAAATGAAGAAGCCAACCTATGTCTCATGGCAAATCAACAAAGTGATAGTGAAACCGAGGTAAATGATTCTTCTCCTACCTTTGATGAGTTACAAGATGCTTTTGATGAATTGCATGAAGAATGTGTTAAAATTGGTAAACAAATTATATCTTCTAGGAAGATCATCGCAAAACAATGTAGTGACTCTGCATCTTTACAGATAAAGCTTAAAGAACTAGAAGCTGAAAATTCAAAATTGCTTACATCTAGTTCAATTTGTACCAAATGCACTACACTAGAAAAGGAATTTGAAAAACTGAATACAACTCTATCTAAGTTTACTTTGGGTAGAGATAACTTGAATGCCATATTAGGACAGCAAAAGGGTGTGTTTGACAAAGCTGGAATTGGATATAAGCCAATGGTACATGAAAAATCTTTTTAGAAGCTTTTTGTTGCACCTATTTCCTCAACTATTCCTTTTGTTAAATGCTATTATTGTCTAAAGAAAGGTCATACAGCTGCTACTTGTAGACTTAGAAAGAACATTCATGTTGGCATTAAACAGATTTGGGTTCCAAAAGAAACTTATGTTGCTACTAACACCAAAGGACCCAACCAGATTTGGGTACCTAAAGGAAAAGTATAAAAAAATCTGTTTTGTAGGTGTGTTTGAAGGCCAAAACCTCAAGCTGGTTTTTGGACAGTGGCTGCTCCAAACACATGATCGGAGACATCACAAAATTTACATCTTTCACTCCCAAGGAAGGTGGAAATGTCACCTATGGAGACAACAACAAAGGAAAAATTCTTGGTGTTGGAACAATAGGAAAAAGTCCAGCAATCAAGATTGAGAATGTTCTCTATGTGGAAGGGCTCAAACTCAATCTACTAAGTATAAGCCAATTGTGTGATAAAGGCTACAAGGTAAACTTTAACTCAAATTTGTATATGATCGAATCCATTCATGATAATAACATAAAATTGATTGGAAATAGAATCAATAACATCTATATGCTAGACTTAGACAATTTAATTTCCAATAATGCATGTTGCTTAATTTCCAAAGAAGATGAAAATTGGATTTGGCATAGGAGAATAGCTCATATTCATATGGATCACTTGAATAAATTGATTTCCAAAGAACTTGTAATTGGTTTACCAAATAAAATATTTGTTAAAGAAGACTTATGTGATGCATGCCAAAAGGGTAAACAAGTGAAAACCTCATTTAAGGCTAAAAACATTGTTTCAACAAGTAGACCCTTACAATTGCTGCACATGAACCTTTTTGGACCTTCTAGAACGAAAAGCTTTGGTGGAAATCATTATGCTCTTGTAATTGTTGATGACTTCTCTAGATTTACTTGGACCTATTTTTTTAGCACAAAATAATGAAGCTTTTAAAGCTTTTAAGAAAATGGCTAAGGTTGTTCAAAATGAGAAAGACGTGAAAATTGTTTCAATTAGGAGTGACCATGGAGGAGAATTCCAAAATGAGGAGTTTGATAACTTTTGTGATGAACATGGTATAAAACACAATTTTTCTACACCTAGAACTCCACAACAAAATGGATTAGTTGGGAGGAAAAATAGGTCACTTGAAGAAATTTCTAGAACCATGTTAAGTGACTCTAATTTACCAAAGTATTTTTGGGTTGATGCTGTGAGTACTGCATGTTATGTTTTAAATAGAGTTCTAATAAGGCCAATTTTGAAGAAAACTCCATATGAACTTTACAAGGGAAGAAAACCTAACATTTCTCATTTTCATGTCTTTGGTTGTAAATGTTTTGTGCTAAATAATGGCAAGGATAATATTGGGAAATTTGATCCCATAGCTGATGAGGGTATTTTCCTAGGTTATTCATTAACTAGCAAAGCATATAGAGTGTTTAATAAGCGTACTTTATCAATGGAAGAATCTGTTCACATAACATTTGATAAGTCTAACCCTAAAAGGTTGGGAAATGACATTTTTGATGATGCAGAAACTCTTGAGGATGAAGTGAAATCTGATGAAGGAAAAGAGAGCAACAAGGAAAAGGAAGATGAAGAGAGCAATAAAAAAACCTCAAGCAGAACTTCAACAAGAATATCTTCCTAAGGAGTGGCAAGCTTCAAAGAATCATCCCCTAGACAATATCATTGGTGAGATCACCAAAGGGGTAACCACTAGAAAATCTTTAAGGAATATTTGTAATACCATGGCGTTTGTATCTCAAATAGAACCAAAATGTGTTGATGATGCTATTAATGATGAACATTGGATGATTGCAATGCAAGAGGAGTTAAATCAATTTAAAAGGAACAAAGTTTGGGATTTAGTTCCAAAACCAAAAAGTAACCAAATAATCGGAACTAAATGGGTATTTAGAAACAAAATGGATGAGAATAGAATAATAGTAAGAAACAATGCTAGACTAGCAGCTAAGGGATATAATCAAGAAGAAGGAATTGATTATGATGAAACATATGCTCCCGTAGCTAGATCAGAAGCCATAAGAATGCTCTTAGCCTATGCATGTACAATGAACTTTAAACTGTACCAAATGGATGTGAAAAGTTCCTTTTTAAATGGAATAATACAAGAGGAAGTATATATAAGTCAACCCCCTGGCTTTGTTGATAGTGAGTTTCCAAATCATGTCTATAAACTGACTAAAGCCCTCTATAGACTCAAGCAAGCTCTTAGAGCTTGGTATGAGAGGTTAAGCAATTTTCTCCTAGAGAAAGGCTTTAAAAGAGGAAAATTTGATACAACACTATTTACTAAAACAAAAGCACACAATATCTTACTTGTTCAAATATATGTTGATGACATTATTTTTTGTGCTACTAATGAGTCTTTATGCAAGGAATTTGGTGAACTAATGCAAAGTGAATTTGAAATGTCCATGATGGGAGAGCTTACCTTCTTTCTTGGACTTCAAATTAAACAATGCCAAGATGGAACCTTCATAAGCCAAACAAAGTATTGCAAGGAACTACTAAAGAAGTTTGGAATCGAAAGCGCAAAGGAAATGGCAACACCAATGAGTCCAGCCTACTACTTGGAGAAAGATGAACATGGTAAATCTATAGATGTATCCAAGTATAGAGGTATTATCGGATCCTTACTTTATCTCACTGCAAGTAGGCCAGATATAATGTTTAGTGTGTGTATGTGTGCAAGGTATCAAGCTAATCCCAAAGAATCACATCTTACTGCAGTTAAAAGAATCATGAAGTATCTTTTAGGAACAAAAGAAATGGGGCTGTGGTATCCTAAGGGATCCACTTGCACATTAATAGGATATTCCGACTCTGACTTTGATGGATGCGAGTTAGATAGGAAGAGCACTAGTGGAACATGCCATTTATTAGGAAATTCCCTAGTCTCCTGGTTTAGTAAAAAGCAAACTAGTGTGGCCTTATCCACATGTGAAGCAGAATATGTTGCAGCTGGGAGTCGTTGTGCTCAAATCCTATGGATGAAACAACAATTAATTGACCATGGCGTTTATCTGGATCATATACCAATAAAGTGTGATAACACTAGTGCAATTAATCTAACAAAGAACCCATTTATGCACTCAAGAACCAAGCATATTGAAATTAGGCATCATTTTATCAGGGATCATATTCAAAGTGGTGATGTTGTGATTGAACATATAGATACAACCAAGCAATTAGCTGATATATTCACCAAACCACTAAATAAGGAGAGTTTCTTCTTTATAAGAAGGGAACTTGGCATAATTGATCATCAAAATAATTGATATCAGATGTTATTTTTTATAATATAGTCAATATGGCAAGCAAGGCAGCACAAGATGCTGACAATTATGAAGGACATGGGCAAGATGCTCTTATCTAGTCTCAGTTTAGACTAAGTGCCCTTAGGTGTGTATAATTCCTTCTTCTTTTTTTCCAGTGTTTTGGTTGTTTTGATGTATTGCATATGCTTTGTAATGATTTATTATCAATGAATGCAATACTGTTTTTCAGTTTGATTTCAATATTCTCCATAGTTTCTTTTTGATAATGACAAATGGGGAGAAAGATGAACCATACAACTATTAATTCAGTCTTGTATTTACTGTAATTTTTTTTTCTCTGATATGTCAAATTTTTTTCTCTGATACCTGAGTATGAACTGCTTTGAAAAGACATACTTGAACTTATAATAAATGCAAGATGATTTTTTTCATGATAATGATATGATAACACTTGATCTTTTGAAAGATATCAATGACACAGGAGGAGGATGAAAATGACTCAAGAACCATGCTTACTGAATAGATGCACTCTGATTTCTTAATAATTAAGGTTAAGTATGATAAGGTTTGTCATAATCAAAAAGGGGGAGTTTGTAAGACTAAGCCCTCATTCATGTTTTGATGTATGACAAACAAAGTGTATTTTGCATAAGATTTTTGATTTTGACTATGTACTCATTACGTGTTAACTTGCATGCAAGATCACTCATGAACAAAGAAGCTGACGTCCAACAAAGTAAAACAAGCTGACGTCTAACCAAGTAAAACAAGCAGACGAAGGGATAAAAAGTTGGCGTCCACTAAAGTACAACAAGAAGAGCTCGTCCAACAAAAAGAGCTCGTCTAACAAGAAGAGCGCGTCCACTGAAAGTAACAGAGGAGCTCGTCTGCTGATGTGGCACATATAGCTCGTCTAACAAGAAGAGCGCGTCAACTGAAAGTAACAGAAGAGCTCGTCTGCTGATGTGGCACATATAGCTCGTCTAACAAGAAGAGCGCGTCCACTGAAAGTAATAGAAGAGCTCGTCTGCTGACGTGGCACATGGAGCTCGTCTACTGAAGTAAAAAAAAGGAGAGCTCGTCTACTAAAAGTGTCAAATGGAGCTCGTCTACTAATGATACGCGCTTTGGACTTACTAAGATCTTAATGAGAAGCTCTGTCCACTAACATGGCATATGAAACTCATCTACCAGTTGAAGCACATCCAATAACTTGTGTTAGCACTCCCGTCTACTGACGTGGCAAAATGGATGTGGCTATTTGCTATTCTTTCAGATAGAAATGGATATTTTACTCTTCAATTAGACTTGGCTATCCTTTCAAATGGAAACGGTTATTTTTCGAGAAGGACGCAAACTCTACAAGAATCAACAGAATCTCATTTCAAGAACAAGAATCAAGAAAACAGATTTTGTTAAATCAGATCCAAATCTGTTTTAAATGATCCTAACGACTATAATTTGTCTTCTATATAAAGAGGGATCAAAGGAACACTTTTCATGAACCTAACTCATTCTGATTGTGAAACTACGAAAGATCCAAAAGTGCTTCATCTTCGAGAAAAGTGTGATATTAGTTAGAACTTCAATTTGTATAATCAGACTTTTAGAGTCTTTCTTCTACTCAATTCTTTTTGTGAATTAGTGTGATTAAGAGAGGGTATCTCTTAGGCTTGAACAAGGATAAAAGGGATCCTTGGGTATAGAAAAGCAAGTGTGCTTTCTGGTGAATTCTTGAGCAAGGAGGTTATCATTGTGTTGCTGTAATTGGAATTTTGTAATTGTTGATTATAGTGGAGAAAACCACAGAGGTGTGAGACTGGATGTAGGCTTACCAGAGGAGGTAGTCGAACCAGGATAAATCGGTTTGCGTGTTCTTCTCGTCTCTAAATTCCATATACTTGTTATATGCACTTGTGTGTTGTGAATGAGTTTTAAGAATACTTGTTAACTTGAATCTTTGATCTACAATCTGTGTTAAACTTGTTATTACTTCTTATAATTTATTCTTAACATCATCACTTGTTCTATAACCTGATTCTCGGGAATTAAAATTGAGTGAAAACCAATTTTCTTTAAAGAAACACTATTTTGCTTTAAATTGTTGAAAAAGTTTTCAATATCTCAATTCACCCCCCCCCCCCCTCTTGAGATCGTAGCCACTACTAACAGATTCCAGAGTTTATACATCTCCTTCTTTTACTATTGCTGGTTTTACAGTTGGTGGTAAGGATATTGAGACTCATGTGCTTAAATCAACACACATGCATTCTAATGTTATTCATGATTTGGAAGTACTTGACAAGTATTTGGGAGATGAGACTCAGAATGACATAAAGAATGACTCTCCCTCAATAGAGAGATTGAATCAGGATAAAGCTACTAAGGATGAATCTAATTTTAAAGTAGTTTTATCTAAATCTCAGAAATATAACCCGAGAAAGAATAGAAAACTTCATTTTAGGTTTAAATGATTATTTTTATTTTGCAAGAATTTTGGTTTATATCCTCCTATATTTTTGTTTTCTTTGCTTTTCTTATTTTTTTTAATAAATTTATGGTGATATGGTCACCTTGCCTAAAAATAATAATCTTGAAAGTGTTATTACTTATTTCCCAGTAAAATATTGCTTTTATTAGATATTTTAATCAATTCCTCAAGTATACCTTTAGTAAGATCCTTTGGGTGCGTTTGATTTGCAAAAGGTATCTGGACAGCACGGGATAAATTCTTGAGTTACAGGACAATTATTTGTCTTGTACATTGTTTGATGTATAATGGACAGCAAAAACAAAATAATATTAAATTTACCGAAATACCATTTATAATATATATTATTTAATATATAAATATACAATATATAATTTTGTATAATTATGTAGAGAGAGAGGACATAGAGGAGAAAGAAAGAGATAGAGAGGAGAGGGAGGGAGGGAGGGAGATATATAGGAGAGAGAGACGGAGGGAGAAAGAGGAAAGAAAGAGAGAGGACAGAGAGCGAGGGAGATGAGAGAGAGATAGAGAGGAGATAGAGAGGGAGAGAGAGAAGAAATGAGAGAGATGTAAGGATAATTTTGTGTTTGGTTAGTCTGTCCGTGGGACAACTTTTTGTCCCATGGTTTGGTGGTGGACAAAATTTTGGGTTTTTGTCCTGTCCCTCGCCACCTTTTTTATGTTGTCCCCTGATCACTTTTCAAATCATATAAGACACAAAAATTTTTATACTGTCCATTCCCCTTAATTTTTATAAATCAAATACAACTATATAAATTTCTATCGAAATCTTTGAATATGTAAATTATATAGAAATCTCTCTATAGTCTATGCGGCAAATAGCATAATACTACTACGTCTTTAAACTGGTCACGTTTTTCGTACCAGAATTATTAGCAGACCAAGAAAAGTCAAATGAGGGGAAATCATAACTGAAAAAGAGGGCACAAAGAATCAACAGAAAAGACTCTAAACCGCGAACCGCGTTGGCTCCGAACCGCCGACCAACGTGCGCAAAACTTACCGCCAAAAAAAAAAAAAAAATGGGAAAAAAAAAATCATCAGCCAGTAAAAATTATTTATTAGGATTTTTAAAAGATAAAAGTAATATACAATGTCATCGTCAAAAGTTTTAATATATTGATGAGTAACATTTTGATATTATGCTTTTATTTAATAATTTATAAATAATAATGATAATGATTTATCAAAATATTATTGGATTTTAGCATATAAAAATTAAACACATTTTTAAAATAAGTTAACATATTTGAAATATGGATTCTCTCTGTCATTCTTTATATACGTTTCAATTAATTTGATTTGGGTTATAAAGCTCACATCTTCGGTGTGATATATATATATATTAATTATGTTTTCTATTTATCAAAATTAAACTCTAAAAATAATTTTAAAATTTTTTCTCTAAAACAATAATTATTTGAGCAAAGACCTATTTAAGTCTCTAACAAATTTTGAGGTATCATTTTTTGTCACTGAGAAAAAAACCTCATCAAATTTATCCCCAAAATGATAAAAGATAGATATTTTAGTCCCTCAATTTATCTCCATCCTTAATATTCCTTTAGGGAGCTGACATGTATAGTTATGTTATGTGTTTAGGCGCCGAAACAACCGTATCTACATGCAAATTAAATAACAATCATGCATTTACCCAATAAAATCATTAACTATTATTTAATCAACCAAATTCAATCCTAGACAATTTTGATCGTGGAACAAACTAATCCCTATATACAAGAGATATACCATGTTAGATTCATCTACATAGGTCACATAAACACTCTGATTATGTGTTCAGAACGGAAACAAATAAAAAGACTAAAGTATCCATATTTTATTATTATCGAGACTATTTGATTTTTTTTTTTCCTGAGAGACGAAAAATGATACATGAAAAATTGTCATAAAGTTAAATAAGTCTTTCCTCATTGCCATTCCTACTCGAGATGTTTTGAAATGATTTGATGTAATCAACAACCAGGAACTCAAGAGTATGGTCCAACTATGCCGGTGGAATACCCTATCAAGTATCAAGGCTAGAAGAGTGGACTGCGAAAGGTTCCAAAAAAGAAGCCCTTTCCCAATTAATTATCCACGTAGTCCTGATTGTGAGGCCATAAATCTAGCCTCAAATTCTCACAATCATAAAACTCCTCTTCCATTGCTCTTTTTCATTTCAATTTTCTCTCTTTTTCCCCTAATACTATAACCATTCTTCTATTCAATCATCTCTTCCACTCTCTCTCTCTCTCTCTTTGATGACTCCACTTTGCACCTCCATTCCCAAGCTTTCAAGGTTACATTTATGCTAGAAGAAGATTTCAATTCCCAACCCTTCAATTCCAATCTCACTGAATTGAATTCATGTTTTATAATAACGATGCTATTTCTCATGCCCCTTTTTGTATTGGGCATTCCTCACTTCATCTGCTAGCACTAGTTCTAGATGATTCTCCAACCAGCTTCTGCTACTTTCCAATTCTCCCAGATTTTCTCTTCCCTTTGTCCTTGCAACAATGAAGTCATCCACAACTTCGTTGCATTCCCTTTGTCCAGAAGAAGAAGGAAACGCTTGATTACGAATTCCGGGTACCGAAAATTCCGAAGAAAATTGACCCTTCGCTTGTGTGCAATCCCCCCAGATAGTTCCAACCGAAATTGGAACACCGAATTTGCAAATTCAACGAGAAGGGGTGCCCAAAGTTTTGTTTTTAAACATATTTCTAATGAATTGGTTGAAGGTGATGATGATCATAGGGTGTCTCAAGAGTCACAGGTTCAATTGGGTTCAAACTTCACCAATTTTCAAGAAGACCCTCTTGTAGATAAGCTAAGAACCCAGTTGGGGGTGATTCACCCAATTCCATCGCCTCCTATTAACCGCAACGTGGTTGGTTTGTTTGTGTTCTTTTTCTTTGTCGGTGTTGTGTTTGATAAATTGTGGACTTCAAGGAGGAGGAACAAAGTTAGCAGTGAAGATAGTTTGCGTGGCGTGTGGCCACAAGTACCAACGAGCTTCTCTTTGTTTTTGGAAAAGGATTTGCGGAGAAAAGAGTCAGTTGAATGGGTGAACATGGTGCTGGGGAAGTTGTGGAAGGTCTATAGAGGTGGAATTGAGAACTGGATTATAGGGCTGCTTCAGCCTGTTATTGATGATTTGAAAAAACCTGATTATGTGGAGAGGGTGGAGATTAAGCAATTCTCATTGGGGGATGAACCATTGTCTGTTAGGAATGTTGAGCGCAGGACTTCTCGCCGGGTGAATGATTTGCAGTAAGTTTTGCTACTTCTCATTTGATTTGTCATATTGCATATCTGTAACTCTTGATAGCAACAAGTTCAGTTTTATTTTCTTATTGTAATTATATGCTAAAAAGAGTTTTGTTTTTCAATGAAATCATTTTCAAGCTGTGGATTTTGATCTATTTTGAAAAAAATACTCATCAAATGGACATTCAGTTCAGTCTCAGACTTTCAGTTAATGTAATTGAAGGTTTTAAAGAGAAATGAAGTGTCTGTTTGGTTGAGATTATTCTTCAACGTGTGAAAATAACACTTCCAATTATTTTGGAATGTGATTTGCAAACGTGATTTTACCTTTGGAAAATATAAAACAAACAGGCTAGAAGTCGATGACATGATTGGTGGATAAATTGTTGATAGAGTTCTGCGCATATTATATGGAAGTTTTATTACATCTAAGCTTACTTTTCAATCTTGATGTGCCTAAGTGATGAGTATGGGTTAGAATTTCTCTGGTGACCCGAGGCATGTGAATCATGATCACTGTTCACCCTGTTGTGTGCTTTTAATATATAATATCATATTAAATGTGGGTTATATACTTAATATGAGTAGAGTGTAATCAGTGGTAATATAGTGTGGATCTCAGTAATTGATAATACTACCTTAAGTTAAATATTTTGCTGGCTATAAAATATTGAAGTTGATGTTTTAGGTTATTATGCTTCAATTGAATTCAAATTGCTGTAATGTTTTTTGTCATATCTTACGTAGTATGAACCAGTTTGGAGCATTTTTGTTAGTTATACTTCTGGAGTTATCTTGCTGAGGTCCTAGGCTATAAAAGCGTTTTTAAGTTTTTGTTATTGTATTCAGTTTTCTTTTACCTTTTTGTTTCTTGTAACAACATGATATTTTCAATAACCTGTTCAATTTTCCTTTGTTTTATCTAGGTACCAGATAGGCCTTAGGTATACCGGTGGTGCTCGCATGCTATTAATGCTTTCACTAAAATTTGGCATTATTCCAATTATTGTGCCTGTTGGTGTTCGAGATTTTGACATTGATGGTGAACTTTGGGTAAAGTTACGATTAATACCAACAGCACCTTGGGTGGGAGCTGCTTCATGGGCTTTTGTTTCCCTTCCAAAGATCAAGTTTGAATTGTCTCCATTCCGTCTGTTCAATTTAATGGGTACGTCATACTTTTGTGGGCATAAGAAATTAAGTTCTTTATCCTTTTGTGAATCCAAATACTTCCATAAACAGTTCGACTAAAGATACTGTTTTTGGGGACTTGATTACAAAAACAAAATGTAGTATGGATAGTGAAAGGAAAATAATAACAAAGGAAACCCTAATACTGAATTTTACTTATACTTTTAAGTGGATAATTAATTGGTTTTCTTTGATATATCGGCCTCCCTGAGGGTGGAATAATGCATAATCATAGGAAATGATGTTTTTTATGTCTATTATAGCTTTTCAATGACAAGGTTGGATTTTCTTGATGGTTGGAGCAATCTCACATTCACAGACTATGTTAGAGGTCACTGCCTGCCACTAAAGCTGATATTTAGAGGAAGGAAAAAATATTTTAATTTTTGACATACCATAATACAATTTTTTTTTTGTTTTATGTTTGATGAAAGAAGAATTCATTAAACTGAAAAGAAGATAATTACAAACAAGAAGATAAATTATTAACTTCTATAATATTTTTGTTTTGTTTTAACTGTCGTATTGTTGCTGACAACTATGTTCTTTTGTGCATTGTTGGGCATGATCAGCAATTCCAGTTCTCTCAATGTAAGTTCCATTTATCTCCTTAATGATATAAATTACATGCATTTGATGCCTGTGAAACTATACGTATTTTTGTTCATAGTAAATAGTCATACATGTTTTTAAAGATCTGCTTTCCTTTCTTTCTTTTTAGTGGCATTTGTTTTTCAAAATAATTATGTCAATGACATTAATTCTTTAAGATATTAAATGTCTTATGATTTTAATCCTTCCCAATCTTCCATCGTCTTTATGGATTTATTATCTTAATTGGCTGTGAAATTTTTCTGTGCTTTTGTCCCGTCACTAATCGTAAGGTAATATTTCTGACTTTTCTCTTGTAGGTTTTTGACTAAACTTCTGACTGAAGATTTACCCAGACTATTTGTGCGCCCAAAGAAAATTGTTTTGGATTTCCAGAAGGGAAAAGCTGTTGGTCCTGTTGCTGTTGATGTTAAATCTGGAGAAATGCAAGATGGAAACAAGGATTCTGTCGGTGAACTATCTGTTACTCTTGTGGATGCTCGAAAACTTTCTTATATCTTCTATGGTAAAGCTCTAGTTTGTTGTTTTTGCTTTTTAGTTAATTGTTGCATTTTAAAAAAAAAAATTAATATTCAGACTCGATTGTTGCTTTCTTTTACCTTTAATAGATTTTTATTTGTAGTCTATTCAGTAATTTTTATATACTCTGAACGTATTTTAATGTTTTATCCTGTAAAATTTCTTGCTTATGCACTAAGCCTTTTGTTTGATATATCAATGTCAATAAACAGGCTACATTCATAGGTAGTCAATATAACTCTCAGATGTTACACGAAAGTCGTGTGTAGTTACCCTGAACTGTAGTTTGATAAATATTAATTCATGTTCAGTTAACCTATCTGATAGAAGGGTATAGGCCATAGGGTAAGCTTATGTATTGAACCATTCTGATTTGCGAGTATTTAGTGAAATATTGTGTTCTCTCTTTGTCTCTTGTCTACTTTGTTCTCTCTCTCTATTATTTGTAAAAGACTTGTTTTCCAACATAATGTATATTGACAATGATTATGGTATCTATACATGTAGATTTTGTTCATGCGTGTTTCACTTTGAGAAATTTGTGATTTCTTTTCTTACCAGTTCCAGTTTAAACCAGCATTTAGCTATGGAATATAGTGTTATATATATTTACTCTATTATCTATCATTCTCATTTTTGTTTCTATTGTTTTGCTAGGCAAGACAGATCCTTATGTTATTCTTAGCCTTGGAAATCAAACTATACGCAGCAAAAAGAACAGTCAAACTACTGTGATTGGGCCTCCTGGAATGCCAATTTGGAATCAGGTGTTGTTTTTGGATTTCCTAATTTTTTTTTTGTTTTAAGCTCATGTCATTTCTATATTTTTCATCCTAAAGTTTTATTTTTGTGTCCTAAATCTACAGGATTTTCATATGCTCGTAACAAACCCTAAAAAGCAGAAGTTACTTATCCAAGTTAAGGACTCTCTGGGATTTGCAGATTTGACTATTGGTACAGGGGAGGTCTGTATTACGTTCAATGCTATTAGTACACATTTGCTCCACTTACAGTTTTATACTTCTTTCACGGTTTACTACACAGATACTGTTAGGTATTGGATTTTCTTTGGGATCTTGATATTTAGTTTGTAGTCTGCTCTCTGGTTCATGCTGCTTCTTTCTAACAACTGATATATAAAGCATGTCTTTTGTGTTCACTTCAAATATTTTTTTCATTGGATAGTCTTTGTCTAGTTATTATTTCATGAATACTTGTCTAAAGACTCTAAACAAAGAAGTAATTAGCAGATTCTCCGTACTCCCCTTCTTGTTGACTTTGAGTTGCCTTTCTTTTATTTTCTTTTAATTATTATTAATCCAGTTGGATGTTAGAAGTTCATCAGCAGTGTTTGTCTTTGTTGATGGCAATATGATGAATTTTTTCGGTGAGCTGGAATTGGTTGGTATTTGTGAACTGAACATGGTTAAGCTAAATGAGCCTCATAGTACTTGGTGATTGTGGATGAGAGAGATTATTCTTACATGGAGTCTTTGATTATTTTTTAGGTTAAATACTTAGACTCTTTAGTCTTATACTGTTATGGATGCATCATATTTTATGCCATGGTGCAACCCCTTTACAACATGTAGAGAAAATTAAAATATTCTGAATGATGTAAATTTTTTTTTTATGTCAATAGAGTAATTCTTGAAAAGTAAATTATATCTTCCCAATCCGTTGCACCAAAGTAAGATAGTACGATGTAATCTAATGTTGTCGTGGTAGTCCATTTCAAAAGATTGTTGTGTTCATTTCCATTATTGTTATTCAAGATTCTACATAATTTTCAACTGCCACATTGAGTTATTGCATTGGATTGTGGGAAGTTTTAATATTAAAATGGAAATATATGGTATTTCAGAGTTAATTTCATATTTAGCCCTCCTAGGTATATGTTTTTTAACTGTTTTTTTTTTTCAGGTTGATTTGGGATCTCTTCAAGACACCGTACCAACCGACAGAATTGTGGTCTTACAAGGAGGTTGGGGACTTTTAGGAAAGAGCTCTTCTGGGGAGATATTACTAAGGCTAACATATAAAGCATACGTGGAGGACGAAGAAGATGACAAGGCTGAGGTGGATGCCACTGATATAGAAGATGTTTCAGATGATGAGTTATCTGATTCAGAAGAAGCAAATATCACTAGTGAGAAGGTTGAAAGAGATTCTATGTACGAAACAGATAATGAGTCGTTTATGGATGTATTGGCAGCGTTAATTGTCAGTGAAGAATTCCAAGGGATAGTAGCATCTGAAACTGGGTCTACCAAAGTTTCGGATAATGGCTCAAATACAAGCTCTAAAGTATCAAGGTCTCCTGTTGCCAATCCTGAATCAATTCCTAAAAGTTCTGATAATTCCGAAGGTTTTGCAGGTACTGTGCTTGGTTTTGTAACCTCTTATTGTACCCTCCTGTATTATATGAACATGAATTATTTATGAGATTTAAAGAGTGTCTTGTGTTCACGTTGACTGTTAAAACTTCCAATTGCAGGGTCTGCCTTGTTTTGGCTTGCTGTGATTACTAGCATTTCACTACTAATTGCTCTCAACATCGGGGGTTCAAATTTCTTCAATCCTTGATGTGGTGTTGTGCTCCTTGCAATCTAGATTTTTGTCCAGCTCAAGTAATTCTAAAATCCATCTTTATTGCTTCTTTACTTCAACTATAGTTATTATCAGTGAAGTCTGTATTTGTTATATATATATATATATATTTATGATTTATGATATTCTTATTTTCTCGTGTTGTCTGCCACTGTTTCTGAAATTTTTGGTTATCCATTCTGATGCTTGACTTGTTGTACATAATAATGTCATAGCTTTCCTCTATGAGAAAATCTTCATTTTGTATTATATGGTTTTACTGTTGGCTAGTCGTTTTTCTTTGATCATTGATAAAAGATGCTAATTCTGGTGTTTTTTGTTCTCTCGCAGGGTTGGCAGTAGATAATTTTCACTTCTACATTGTGGATCTACCTTGTGAGATCTTTTTTCTTTAATTAATTAATATAGTATTTGTATATTCGTAGTTCTGCTGATGGAGGAAAGCATCTACCGGCGGCGCATGATTTTTGTCTTTGTTTTATATGAGCCCCATATTTTAATTCAGCTTAAAATCTCTATTCATTGTTTATATGTTACTGTTTTTGACCCGGCAAAAATAAAATAGAATAACAGTTTTCTCACTTCTCTTCCCTGAATCTTTTAGTCAAACTTGACTTCTAGGAAAATTCTTGCATATATTAAACGTGGAGTAGACCAATCACGTCATTGTTAATGTATATTATGGTAGTTTATTATTAATTAATGATGCTACTTATTTATGGTGTGCTTGGTCTATTACACCCAAAGTAATGATTTTATATAAGAATTTCTCCTCTTTCCAATACATTGATAGTGAATGATGAAAATTTCTTAGTTCATCAATTGTTGCTTTTGGCGTTGGAGGGTTAACTTTAAACCACAGGAAGAATAATTGTAAATCTTAAGCGATACACTTATTAATCTTAGTTGGCGTTTGGTATCTGAAATGTTTTATTTTCAGGTAAATTATATTCATGTGAATCTTTATTTCCCACCTTCACACATGGTAATAGAGTTTTCATAAGTTTCTAATTATCATTCACTAAATTTATTCTTATGAATCTTTTATGTCTGTCGATAACTTTTTAAAACATATACCAAACACAAGAAATTTTTATTCTCATATCAATATTTCTGAGAATATTTTTATAAAGCTTGTATTAAATGTTACATTAGATTTTTGCTCAAGGTATTAGTCAAGAAATAAAATATAGAAACTATTTAATTATGAAAATAATATTTTTTTATTACATTTAATCCATTATTATGTTCCAAGTTTGAATAAAAAAAATCTCGTTAGCAAAATTAACAGGACGATTTTGGCGACACCTGACCAAATCTGGTGTGCTCTTAACAAATGCGACAACCATGTTATCATCACTATTCTTTTGTTCTTGGATCAACGACGTAATAATGTTAATGTTAGGTCGTTGCCCAGAAGCAACACGCTGTATCTTCAGTACAGTGTCAAATGAGCAAGGGTTGTTGCATCGCCCCCTGGATATAGTGAAAAATAAGCAAGGGTTACCACATTTTTGTGAACGAGTGTGGATAAAGAAGCTAGTTCATGAGAGTAGGATTTGCTTTGGAACTTGGAATATAGGCACACTAACATGTAAATCAATGGAAATAGTTGACACTATGATTAGGAGGAGGATAAATTTCATGTGCCTACAAGAAACCAAGTGGGTTGGAGAAAAGACAAAGGAATTAGACTCTTCGGGTTTTAAGCTTTGGTACACTGGCAAAGTAAAATCGAGAAATGGGGTGGGCATAATTGTGGATAAATATTGGAAGAATGATATTGTGGATGTAAAAAGGGTTGGAGATAGGATCATTGCCCTAAAATTTGTAGTGGAACAAGACACCTTTAATGTGATTAGTGCTTACGCACCTCAGGTAGAGTTAGAAGAACACTTCAAGGTAAAATTTTGGGAGGATTTAGAAGGCCTAATTCAGGAAATATCGCTAGGGGAAAAGATTTTCTTAGGAGGGGATCTAAATGGGCATGTAGGGAGGGCACCTAGAGGTTACGACGGTTTGCATGGGGGATATGGCCTAGGGGAGGTAAATGGTGAGGGTAAGTCTATTCTGAACTTTTCATCTGCTTTCGATCTTACTATAGTCAATACGTGTTTTAGGAAACGTGAGGAGCATCTTATCACGTACAAAAGTGGGGTGACAAGCTCTCAAATAGATTTCTTTCATATTAGGAGATCGGATAGAAAGACTTGCTTGGACTGTAAAGTCATACCTGGAGAGAGCTTGACTACCCAACATAGAGTCTTGGTTATGGATGTAAGAGTTAAGAGGAGTGTGAAAAGAATAGGCCACAAAAAGGTTTCAAGGATCAAGTGGTGGCAACTGAAGGGTGGAAAACAAAGGATCTTCCAACATAAGGTTTTGGAGGGAGGATTTTGGGAGGCAAACGGTAGTGCGAATGATATGTGTGACAAGATGGTCAAGGGGATTAGGAAGGTAGCTATAGAGACGCTTGGTGAATCAAGAGGATTCAAACCTAGGGGTAAAGAATCCTGGTGGTGGGATGAAAGTGTGCAAGCTAAGGTTCGGGTTAAAAGGGAATGTTTTAAATCTTGGTCTTTATGGAAAAATGCTGAAAATTGGAAAAATTATAAGGTGGCTAAAAAAGAGACCAAGAAGGCAGTGAGCGAATCTAGAACTAAAGCTTTTGACGGGTTGTACCAATCCTTAGGCACCAAAGATGGTGAGAAATCTATTTATAGGCTTGCTAAAAATAGGGAAAGAAAGACAAGAGACTTGGACCAAGTGAAGTGTATTAAGGATGAAGAAGGTATAATTTTGGTTAAGGAACAAGATATTAAAGATAGATGGAAGAATTATTTCCACAAGTTATTTAATGAAGGATTTGAAGTTTTATCATGCTCGCAGGTGCTTGACATCATAGAGGAGGACCAAAATTACACTTTTTATCGTAGAATCCAAGAGCATGAGGAAAAAGAAGCTTTGAGAAGGATGGATAATGGCAAGGCAGTTGGACCGGACAATATACCTGTGGAGGTATGGAAGAGTCTCGGAAATAGAGGCATTAGTTGGCTCACGAAGTTTTTTAACGAGATTATGAGGTCAAAGAAAATGCCGGACGAATGGAGGAGAAGCACTTTAGTTCTAATTTACAAGAATAAGGGAGACATACAAAATTGCGCAAATTATAGGGGGATTAAGCTTATGAGTCATACTATGAAGCTATGGGAAATGGTACTTGAACGAAGACTAAGAAAAGAAACCAAAATCACCGACAACCAATTTGGTTTTATGCCCGGGAGGTCGATCATGGAAGCAATTTACTTGCTACGACGAGTGATGGAACAATATCGAAGGGATCAAAAAGATTTACACATACATGGCCTTCATTGATTTGGAGAAAGCGTATGATAGGGTGCCAAGAGAGGTTTTGTGGAAAGCCCTAGAAAAGAAAGGTGTTCAGATTGCCTATATTCGAGCTATCAAGGATATGTATGAGGGGGCCACGACTAGTATGAGAACGCAGGGTGGAGCCACAGAAGATTTCCCAATAATCATAAGTCTGCACCAAGGGTCAGCTTTAAGCCCCTATCTTTTTACCTTGGTCTTGGATGTACTTACAGAGCACATTCAAGAGCCAGCACCGCGATGCATGCTTTTCGCAGATGATATAGTTCTAGTTGGAGAGTCGAGAGATGATATAAATGGAAGGTTGGAGACTTGGAGACAAGCTTTAGAAGCACATAGCTTCCGTTTGAGTAGAAGCAAGACGGAGTATATGGAACGTAAGTTTAGCAAAAGGCGAAACACCTCTAGCTTAGAGGTGAAAGTTGGAGATCACAACATACCACAAGTCACACGGTTTAAATATCTTGGGTCTATTATACAAAATGACGAAGAACTTGAGGGAGATGTAAACCATCGGATTCAATCAGGGTGGTCGAAATGGAGGAAGGCTTCGGGTTTTTTGTGTGATAAAAAGGTACCTCTTAAGCTAAAGGGAAAAATTTACCGTACAGCTATTAGACCCGCGATGTTGTATGGGACGGAGTGTTGGGCGGTAAAAAATCAACACGAGTAAAATCAATGTAACAGAGATGAGAATGTTGCGCTGGATGTGCGGAAAAACTAGACGTGATAGGATTAGGAATGAAAGCATTAGAGAGAGAGTTGGGGTAGCACCTATTGTAGAAAAGATGGTTGAATCTCGACTTAGGTGGTTTGGGCATGTATGGAGGAGACCTTTAGATTCTGTAGTAAGGAGGGTGGACCAGGTGGAGGGCAATCCAATAGCTAGAGGCAGAGGTAGGCCAAGAAAAACTATAGGAGAAACTATTAAGAAAGATTTGGAGGCCAATGATTTAACTATTAACATGATTCATGATAGAACATTATGGCGCCGTATGATCCATGTAGTCGACCCCACCTAGTGGGATAAGGCTTGGTTGTTGTTGTTCTTGGATGATTTTCTCCGCTTTCGGATGGTGTCTCAAACGTAATTGGATTCTCTCCCTTTATATCTCTTTTTTTTCCCCATGTTAGAGAGGGAAAAACACAAAATTAAAATTGCTTTTACATATAGGGCCTGCTAAAATTACTTTTGTGTTTTTCTATCTTATAATATGAGAGGGAAAAGGAGAGAGAGAAAAGAGAGAATCCTAATCCATCTCGAATAGATAAATTGCATATTGGGATAATGAAGTTTTGGTTTTCATCTCTGGCCATTGGCTACTAAATTGTCAATGTTGTTTACTATTTTAGTGAAATCACTTCTAATCAATGTTGTTAAGATTGTGATTTAAATCGTAAGATCTTACGAGTTTAGAGTGATCGAATGATCGAGATCCTAGTGTTATGCTTGCTACAGTGTCCATGCTTGCTACAACATAGTTTGAATTGTGTATGTGTGTATGTAGAAAACTTTGATTTGCACTTTGCAACAAATTTGAAGCTTTTGTTGAAGGTAGATTGTGGAATGGAGTGGTAGTTGGTAGGGAAGAAGTGAAGAACAAGAAGGTAATGTTTCCGGTTATATTATAGAAGGTGGTGTACTAAACCGCTAAATACTAATAGTCTAATACATAGCTTTGTGTGGCTATGATAGTGTTCGTATAACTGTGTGAGGTTGAGCCAATACCACATAATATTGTCACTCTGTCATTACTTGACTGAGACGACGACTACAGTAACTTCTTAAGCGAAGCCTTATCTTATCATTCGAATAATCTTAATTATGATTTATTTAGATTTTTTAAAAGGGGAGTTTTCAATGCCGCATGGTTCCAAATAGGCCATGAATGAATGCACGTTTCTCCTTTGAGAATGTCACTTTCTCATTATTAAAAAAAATATGTGGGTTGTTGAATTGGGAAAAAATAATTTGGTAGTGCTGCTTTAATGACTTAATATGTGTGTGTGTGTTTTGACTTTAAATTTTTTTTAAAAAAAAAAAACCATACACACGCTTACTCAACCTCAGAAAATGCAATGAATGTACCCGTTATGATGGTAATACATGCCAACAATGAATTGCTCTATAAGATGGTAGCATTGCAAAACATTTTGTACATACCTAGAAACAAATCTAACAATGAGATAGGAACGAGTTGTCATATATACTCATTCTGCAAATCTTTTATGAAGCTCAACTTGAAACAGCATATAGTACGCTGATGCTAGCAACAAGTTCATTTTAAGACATGCCAGAGATATTATGTAAGTGCCCATCTATGTCTGGAAGAAAACCTTTCTCCAACATTTCCAGTCTTACTATATCATAGGTAGTACGATTTGGGATCAAACCCTTTTCCAACATCTCATTAAGAAGCTTGTTTGCATCCTCCAGCTTGCCTGTTTTACAAAATCCTTTGATCAACACATTATATGTAACAACATTAGCCCTCTTCCCTTGTTTCTCCATCCGTGTCCTAACATTAAATGCTGCCTTGAGATTTCCCTCCATACAATAGCCATCCATCAAAGTATTATATGTTACATGATTGGGTTTCAGACCCATGTTGAGCATTTCATTTAGTAATTTTTCTGCCTTTCTTGATTCACCAACTTTGCACCATCCATCTATTAAGATGTTATATGTTACAATATCAGCTTTCAAACCCTTACTCTCCAATTCATTAAGAAGCTCCTTGGCAGCTCTTATGTTCTGTTTTCTGCACAAGCCTGCTATTAAGCAATTATAGGTTGAAACATTTGGAAGAACCCCTTCATCTAGCATCGAACTACATAGCGCAAATCCTTCATCCATCATCCCCTCCTTGCAGTATGCATCAATCAGTGTATTGAATGTTATTGCAGTGGGAACCAACCCTTCCTTAGTTATATCGTCAATGAGTTTTGTTGCTTCCTTCATCATCTTCTTCTTACAAAACCCGTTAATAAGAGCATTATAAGTAACAATATTTGGCTTCAACCCCAAGCCCACCATCTTATCCCACAAAGCTATAGCCTCATCTAGCTTCCCATTATTAGATAGGCCATTTATCAGTGAGTTATAGGTAACTAAGTTAGGTTTTAGACCCTGCCTCTGCATCTCTTCAAAAGCTTTCTTTGCAGCCAAGATATTCTCATCCTTACAAAACCCATCAATAAGAGTGTTAAAGGTAATCTCATTTGGACAAATTTTATTTGCAAGCATTTCCTTCAAAATAGCATCAGCTTTGTACATTTTTCCAGCAGCGCCCCTCTTGCAATGCCCATCGACCATAGTATTATAAGTAACTACATTTGGGGAAAGTCCCCAGGCCTTCATGTCTTCGATAACATCCTCTGCCTTGTTCAATTTACCAGCTTTACAGAGACCATTAATGAAAATGTTAAATGTGGTCAAGTTAGGCTGAATCCTTCTCTTTATCATTTCATTGTACACATGCTCCATATCCGCAATTTCATTTTCCTTCACCAAAGCACTCAACAACGGATTGCATGAAATCAATGATAACTTAAATCCATAATCTCGAGCTCGCCTAAATGCTTCACTAGCAGAATGGAGCTCTAAATTTCTCACATATGCTAAGACCAACATGTCAACTATTATAGTATTTGCAGAAGATCGATCACCACATAACCAAAGGGAGTGAAAAACGGAAGAAACTGTATGTTTCTCATTCTTCACAAAGTTATCCAAAAGAGACCTGACTTTAGAGTACCTTTTTGAATTTACTAGAAAATGTAAAACTTTGCCAGTTGTTTCAAGACCATATGAAAGATTGAGCTCTTTCTGTGACCATCGAAAGAACCTGAAAACAAGCTCTGAATCAACACCCGCATTAAGCAATTGGTCAAGAAGTATTGCAGGTTCGGTCGCTTTAAGGTGGGTTTTGAGCTCTGACCAGTGCTGTTTGCTCAACAGGTTTGAAATGGTTGGTATGCTGAATGACTGAAAGATCGGTCCTGTAAATGGAAACCAGAGCACAAGTTGGATAACAAAATTATCTACTAGTAGGGAGAGAAGTATATATTTTATACCATAAAGGACACATTATGACATGAACATTAATTCAGTGGAGATTAATAAATGATATTTTTGAGTAGAGGAAGTAAAAAGACTTGCACCAATCGAGAATATAAAATATATTTGTAATATAATTAATCAGAGTGATAGATAAAAGTAACCAAAATGTGACAACATGAGTAGTTTAGGATAATAGATTACCAAGAACTGATACAAGTATAGACAAAAGAGAACAATAAAAAAAAATCATATTCGGAAAAATTGAACATAGTAAACAAATAATACAGTTGTGTTAAAAAAACATATATGAAAAGTTGAGAAAGAGAATAAAAATCTCTGTATGGCATGGATTGCTTGCTACACATTTGCAACTTAAAATAGAAAAAAGGTTTGTCACCTTGTATTGATCCACCAAGTTTGCCTACAGTCATTGCTCTTGGTATCCTATTCCTTCCCTTGATATATCTGTTAATAATCTGTAGTGATTGTAAGTATTGGAAACACATAATTATTTTATTCCATATAAACTTCAAGTTAATATAAATAAGCATACAATACAGAGATTAAAAACACACACACACGGCTACAAAGAAATGGCTGATGAGGATCTTTGATATATAAGATGTAAAAGTTATGCAGAATTATTATTCGTAAATTTGTTTGGCATGATTAGTATTTGATGTACAAGGTGGTTAGATTAATGTTGTTTGATAAATGGGTAGACAAAGTCATGCTTCAGCGCAGAATTGCATTTATATTGAATTTCCATTGAATTCATGGAATTTAATATGAAGAGGTGATGTGGCTTGTTGGCGTGTTGGATGTTTGATAAAAAGCGTGAGAGAGAAAAGGGTATTAGATTAGTGAATAACGAAAAGAAGAGAGGGAGGTGAAACTGGACTCACTCAACAGGCTTGTTCTCCCGCCACTTGGTAGAGTTGTTGTTAAACGAGTTTGTCGCCCTCCTCTCAGGCTGCTTTTATCTGCCCTCCGTCTTTCCATTTTTCACAACATCCGTCTAGTTAAACTGACTAATACCACGTGCAAGTCTGGAAAAGCTGGATTTTTCATATTATTACAACCGTTTTATCAAAAAAAAAATTGTTTTCAAATAATTTGATATGTTTAACATTTTTCTAAAATTGGAAAAAAAAATTATTTTATGTCATCCAGTTCGTTTCAGCTTAAGAATATTACGATTTGATTATTTTTTATTCTTAAAACTATCTTTCCTATTTATTCCTATAAGGGATTATTTTTGGGATTATGAAATTATTTATGGGATTATTAAGTTATTTATATAATATTTGGATTATTATTCATTGGATTATTTTTGGGAAACATAACCAAAAAAAAACTTTTGAACTTAGTTTTTTATATAAATATTATTGAATATAAATAACTTGTAAATCCTATATTCTGATATTTAGTATTGTTTTTAAAAAAATACATTTCCCAAAAACTAATGTTCAAGAGTTTTTTTTTTTGTTACGAGTCTATTTGGTTTGCCAAATCCGCTAGCGTATAGCAGATAGCTTATAACAGATGGAAAAGTAGCCCCATTTGATAACCAATTTTAAAATTAGCGTATAGCATTTTTTCACTAGCGTATAACATTTTTTTCAGAGCTACTTAAAGTAGCGTTTGAGTTTATAACGTATAACTTATTATTTTTTCTTCCATTTTTATCCCTATTATCTTAAATAAATTCCCCATTTATCCTTAGCTAATAAAATAAAATACTAATCATTTAACATAGCATATAAATACGAATTAATTTCACTATTTAGATTTATATTTAAGATAAAAAAAATAGTAAATGTATTTTTTATCTTAAAAAATTATATAAAAATCATATCAATATATACTTTTTATTTTTATTATTCCATTTTATTTATTAAAAATAATTAAAACTAAATTAACGTTGAAATTGAAAATTAATATTTTATTTTTTAAAATGATAAATAATTTAAAATAAATTAAATTGTTGAAAGTGATAATTATTTCAAAATAAATAAAATTATATATATATATATTTAATTTATATAAAAAATGCAAACATATCATTTTATGTCATTTTACATTTATCAGTTAGTCTAACTGCTAGTTTTACCAAACACTTCTAATCCGCTAGATAATCCGCTATCAGCTAGTTTATCTGTTATCCGCTATCCGCTAACCGTTATCCACTAGTTTTTACCAAACAGAGCCTATGTTTCCCCAAAAATAATCCCATGAAAGGGGTATGAATCCCAATATCTCGTGGACATAGAAAACTTTTTATTATTTGAAAATATTATTATACCATTTTTTCTTTGGAAAATATTAATATTATGAAACTATATTTTTGTTTGGAGTAAAGAATTTAGAATAAAATCAAGGGACGAATGGATACAGATCTGTATCATTATTTTATTTTGTTAACGTTTTAAAAATACTTTTTTATTTTCAATTAATCTATATTCAATATATTTTGAAAATAATACCAATATTTATAAGAAAGAAGTCCTTAAATCAAACATCATAATTAAAATTCCCAATTAACATTAGTAGGAATGTTTAAGACATGCCAAACAACTTTTTTTTACTACTTCTGGTAGTTACGTTTCCCGGGAAAAGAAAACCTAGTTTCCCAATATCCCTTAAAAGAAAATAAGGGGAAAAATTGGAGAGAGTTATAGCATATAGCTCCTGTGGCACACATTAACTCTCATCCTAATTTTTGTCAAGGTCAGACATAGTAGTATTTTTGGTGTTTGATCAAGTATTCCCGCGGAAAAAGTGTGAGTGGTGATTAGGTAAAGTCCTCCCTGAAATAAAGATTCTAGGATTCGAACATCTAACCTTACAGGTAAAGTTCACTTAGGAGGACAGTGCACTTTCCAGCAACCAATCAATTCTGGGTAAGTCATAAATTGTGTGGTTTAAGATTATGACAAATTAGTTTGATTCTTCCCATACTTTGTTTTTTCATATTGGTTCTATAAGTTCGTTTTTTTTTTCCAAATAGGTCTTATACGTTATGTTCAGTCGATACGATAGTCCTTTCCTTCCATCTGTACATGACGACGTTAGTTTTAGGACTAATATGAAAGACGAAACAAAACGAATGAACAAAATGATAAACAATAAAAGAGATTATATATATTTTTTATTGATTTTAATTATATACATTATATTCCACCTTTTATATTAGTCATTTTCTCTCAATTTCTTCTTGATGGCAACGGTTTTTATTTTTAGATTAACATGAATAACGTAACGTATTAGACCTAAATGTAAAAGTATAATATATAGAAATAAAGTGGTAAGAAACTCAGAGAACTAATATCTATTTTGCGTTAGATTAATGAACAAATATTGTATCAAAATTAACATGTTTGCTTTGTTTCCACATTACTCTTTTCATTTCCTGTTTTCAGAAATAGTTACAAATCATCACCTTGTTTATGTAACACTCCGATTTTTGAGTTTTAAGATCGGTATAAATATAAATAAACATTTATATTTCTTTCTGAAACTTAAAATGATTTTGGGAAAACCAAAGTCATATTCATATCATACTTATTTTTATAAGTATGCGATTAAATTTTGGGTTAAAAATTCAGACAGAACGCGGTCTGCATTTTTACTAATCAGAAAACATAATTTTTACCCGATAACGAAATGAATAGATTTTATATCTCATTTCCAACGATATAGGTTATTTTGAAAATTTTTCAAAATAAATAGGTTATTATACTTGATTCTGGTGTAAAACCATAAATATGGTAATCAACGAAGTCGGGAACGGACGTGCGGAGACAAAACCCTACATCGGATGCTGAGACATCTTGCCACCTAAGGCAACGAGTCACCGGGGTGAGTCATCGAACATTTATGGCGCATTTATAACGATTCCTGAATATCTAGATATTTTATGTGCGCAAAGACCAAAATATCCCTAGTTTTCTATCAATTTTCAAGTGTGCCATAAGCTTCTTGTGGTCACAATTCAACCACCTCTCCTTCAATCCTGACCACTCATTTGTCATGATGACAAATTAGTTTAATTTTTGCACTTTGGTCCTTAATCTTCCATAATTTTACAAAATGGTCCCTAAGTGATCAGTTATTTGTTTAATCCTTAAGTGACAAAATATTTGCCCCTTGGTCCTTGTGTGTCACGGCCACACCCTTCAAATATACCCTTCATCACTTCATTTCCTTACTATTGCAAAGTTATCTTCTAACTTAAACTCACAAGAACACATATGAACTTCCATTGATTTGTCTTGCACTTGGATCATTCTTCATTCTTCTTCAAAACTCCAAGAGGTAAAACCTCACCACCTTACTCATCTAAGTCTTGTTCTTCATCTATTTTGCCAAGTTTATGCCATGATCATCATTTAAAATTCCTAGATCTGTAACCTTCTAAAATCTCTAGAAAATTGTAAAATCATTTTAATGTGAAACCAATTTCTATGAACTCTATACGATGCCTAGATTGATTATCCAAGAGCATGAGAGCAAATACCATCTCTACCCTATTTTCCTTAAACTGGCCGAACTTAAGCCAATAGGGAGGTTATGGGTTTTACTTCAATTTTTATGAAGTAACACTTGATTTGAGTTCTCTAATACATATGTTTGTTGAATCCAAAAGGTTGAGATCAAATAAAATTCCTAGCCTATGTTTCTATTACTGGCCGAAACTTATAAGTTTTGGTGTGAGGGGATCTTTGTTTCAACTTTGTTAAATGATGTTGATCTCATCTTCCTAATCCTTTTTGTTGTTGAATCCAAGTGATTAGAATATCAAATCATGTTCTAACCCATTTTCCTTTTAAATAGCCGAAAACCCTAACTCTTAAAGAGTTAGATGATTTTGATTCAATCTTTGTCAAGTGACAATTGATTATGTCTTCCTAGTACTCAAGGATCATTAATCTAAGAGTATGTGAAATTTTGACATCTCTAGCCTAATTAATTTATGTTGGTCGAACCTAAGTATATAAGTTAGAGGAGATTCTATTTCAAAGTTTAACTTGTTGTGTTGTGATTTGTTGTGAAGGACAAGTATTGGTTGTTGTTGTAAATTTCATGGAGGAAACCAGATTCGAATCAGAGAACAAGTTGTGAAACGACATTTGGAATCTTCAAGAGGTAAGGGGAGCTTACCTGAGGGATTTTTCCTGATAATTATATGTGTGATTGATGTATTATTTGTAATATTTGGTTGAGATTCATATGGGTTGTTTAGCTTTGTGTTAAGCGGTGATTTTATCTGTGATTAGTTATTTGCAGTTATGTATTATAGTGCTTTGATGCATGATCTAACTGTATTAATTGCTATAATGTTGTTGATAAATTGTTGATGTTGTTGTGGATTGAAAAGTCTGACAGTGATCAGTGTTTAGTTAGTAACGAGGTTTAAAGTGCTAAAAAGTTTTTACGGGATACTGTGTTTTAATTGATGAGAAATAGTAATATAATATTACCTAGGTTTCTCGTTGGTTGTAAATGAGAAAAAGTTGAAAATATCATTATTTTAATGATTTATTGGTGTAAGAGCGAACTGTGAGTTACAATAAGGACGTAACCGTGAAAATATTTTAGCACTGCTAGTTTTCACCTAAGGAATTTCTAAATATTAGAAAATGTTGTCTTAAGAGAAAACGTCTCAAAAAAAAATTATTACAGTGTCGGAAAATTTATTTTACTAGAAAAATCTTGTTTTGGACTTGAAACATTTTAAAATCGTCAAACGACGGACAATTCCGTCAATATTTACAAAAGTGTTCGTAGAAAGGGTAATATTGAGTAACATTGAGAATTTGTCCCAAATGATGTTTCCAAGTTCAAATTATTGATTTTTGAACGAAAATGAGTTTCTTAGCGATTTGATAAAGGAAGTTATAGTAGAAATGATTTTTACGAAGATTGGACGTTATTTCGGGAAGAAGGGTTTCCAAAAGAAAAATGAATTTCAATATGGTTTGACATTTTATAAACGAGTTACAACAGAAAGGGTTTTTGTAAACGAGTTTTACTCAATGGTATATTTGTTAGTCATGATATATTAATGATATTCATGTTATAGTTGATTTGTTAGTCATGATATCCTGATGATATTCATGTTACAGTGTATGTGTTAATTATGATATCTTTATGATATTCATGTTTCGATGTATTTGTCACTCATGATATCTAAATGATATTCATGTTATAGTTTATTTGTTAGTCATGATATCTGGATGATATTCATGTTATACTTTATTTGTTAGTCATGATATCTAAATGATATTCATGTTATAGTTTATTTGTTAGTCATGATATCTTGAGGATATTCATGTTATAGCGTGTTCAGTAGCCATAGTATCATGGTGATATTCATGTTTTAGTTGACCATTGTACCTTCATGGTTAATGTGCCATTTAGAGTTGACCATTGTGCCTTAATGGACGAGGTGCCATTTGATTTGTTGACCCTCGTGCCTGGATGGTTGGGCAGTGTGCCATTTGTCTTGTTGACCATTGTGCCGGGAGTTCGGATAATGTGCCATTATGTGGTTGACCATTGTACCAAGAGTTTGGACAATGTGCCATTCAAGAGCATGATCAGATCATTTAATTGGTGAATGAATTTCCGAGAGATTAGATATAAGGTTAGATGTTGAATTGTGTAGTGTCCTTGATCTCTTTTATAAAGGACAATAGTTGCTCGGGGATGAAACCCATTGGTAAATTACTTGTTAGTTCTGAGAAGTTTATGTTGTATGACTTTATATGACTATATGTTGCTTTATGTTTCACGCATGTAGTTATCGTGCTTATATCTATATATTGGTGTCTCACCCTTACAATATATCAGGTTTTACTCGTTTTCGCCGCGGTACCTTTGTACCGGCAGTAGATGGTGCGGAGGAAGTCTTAACTTCAATCGGAGATACTAATCTCGATCCTTGAGGAGGTCGATAATAGTGGTGAGAACTATAGAGTTCTTCCATTTGGTATTTTGTAGAGTGACCAGCTTAGGAGTCTTTGTTGGGTGGTATACCTAAAAAGGTAGTTAAATGTGGTGTTGTAAGTTAAGTTTTGGTATAATTTTCTCTTTTTGAAAATTGAAGCTCTTTGAGAAAATAGTATATGTCGTGGCAACCTAGTTATGAATGTGATGCGATATTCAATATGATCTCACTGCTTTAATGTATGTACCATGCTTCCAGAGTTTTCCGCAGCAGAAAATTTTTACTCCCGAGTTTTCTGGCCTAAAGTAAATTAATTTTCCGAAAGCAACCAGTAAATAACTTTTTAATTTATTTCCGCACTTGTTACAAAGTAATGCCCAAGGGGGTGTTACAGTTTTCATTCTGTTTCCTATTTTTAAAAATTTGTACAGGAAGTAATAAAAACAGGAAAAACTTATTTTCAATATTTCTTATACAAATCTTTGAAAACGGGAAATAATATGAAAACAAGGTGACAATTAGAAATAAAGCAAACAATCCTAAGGCTATGTCTAGAATGATGGAGTGGGTGGTTAGTAATGGAGTGAAGTGGTTTAAAAGCAAACCCATTGTTTGGGAGTATATTAAGTAATGGAGTGAGATGATTTAAGATGGTAACCAAACCACTTTATCCCATACAAACCCCCAATTTTCATACCCTCCAAAATGGGGGGTTTTGGATTTCCCCTTAAACTTTCAAACAATGGAGTGATATACTCTTACTTTTCCACTCCATTCCATTACTAACTACTCCACTCCATCCCTTTCAAAAAACATTAATAGAGTGGGATGATCAGTAATGGAGTGGAGTGGTGAAAAAACATTAATTCATTGGTTGAGAGTTCTTTCATTAATGGAGTGAGATGGTTTGTGATGGTAACCAACCATTCCATTCCTTCCAAGCCCCCAATTTTTATACCCTCCAAATTGGGGGTTTGAGATTCACTCATTAAACTTCCAAACAATAGAGTGATATACTTTCACCGGCGAATTCTACGGTGAGCGACGTTGCCATATCGCTCACCTTGCACCACCATGGATAACCGTAGTTCAAGTGATGTTAATCTTATGATACACTGTCAACACCTGGTCTTTCTCCCTCTTTCTTCCTCGGTCGCATGCCCTGTCCCTGTGTCGCATTTCCCTCATCCCCGTCTCTATCATGGTTGGGTGTCGGAATACCGCCATCAACCACCGTGAATCAGAGAAACTGAAAACTCGTCTTCGCATGTCATCTCCTCGGCCACCATCGTGAATCAGTCATAGCTACACAGACCAACCACTCAAACGTCGTCCCCGCCTCATCTTTGACAGAAACTGCCATGCACCGCCGCGTGACTCACTACATCACCGTTGCGGTCTAGATCTCGCCAGGACCAAAATCATCGAACTCTCCTCGTTTATACTATCATTGGGGTGTTTAGGGTTGGTCGGTTAGAAAAGTATGATCAAGAAAACATGCGTTGGTTGGATTGGTTTCTTCCTTCAAAATCCGATCCGATCCAATCAAATGCGGTTTGGATTGGATTTGATAATTCGGTTTTTATCGATACATATTTACATAGTTATTTACATTAAAGACCATCCAATATTTCAGTTCGATTTGGATTTGATCGAGTATTTAAACAGTCATATGAATTTGTTACTTATTTAAAATAAAAATTAATTTTAAAATATTATATTGACATTTGACAATTTCTAAGAAGTGTTTTAACAGGATATACATGAATTGATATACACTCTCATGCGTAAAAATATTTTACACTATCACCTAATTATAAATTGTTAAATCATTATAAATGTTTGATTATTGTCCTAAATATATTAAAAGTCACTCATAACATGATTTATAATTGGTTAACACTTAACAATGTAAAAGTTTTTACACTAACATTACATTTACATACCAATTAAACTCTCTAATATAATGACTAGATGATAACTTATAAAAATATAAAGACCAATAACTACTATTATAATATAAAGATCAAATTATTTTCATTGAACTAAATAATTTCGGTTCGGTTTGGATTGGATCGGTTTTACATATAGGATCCGAAATCCGATCAAATCCAATGAAAAAATTCGGTTTTTTTCAGTTTGCGGTTATTTCGATTGTCGGTTTTTCGGTTCGGTTAGTGTGGTTAACATTGGATTAGATTGGTTAATGAGCACCCCTAACTATCATTCACTATTTGTATTCTCGAAAATCATTAATATATAGGAATAAATTTTTAAAACTTGTATCAAACATGTAAAACTTTTATTCCCTTAGGAATACTTCACTCCATCACGCCTAAATATTTTTTTAAAACTTATACTAAAGACCATCTTAAACCATTCCATTATGAATACTTCACTCCATCCCTTCCAAAACTCCTACATATCCTAACATTTTGACAGTAATGGAGTAAATCCAAGTGACTCGATTGAGTGAGCAGCAAACCCCAACAGACACAACATAAGCCCTCTCCTATACGCTGCGTGCAGTGGAGCCTCCAATTTTATACTCCACTTTTCAGTTTCCATTCCATTCCAACACAACACAAAACAAAACGCGCACACTCATCTCTCTCATCTGCTGCCAATTTCCAAATTCACCATCTCTCTTCACAATCTGGTATCGTAACTCTCTCCCCTTCTCTCCCGAAACCCTATGCGGCGTTTAGATAATTATCATTTGGTTGCTTTAGCTTAAAATTAACTTTCATTGGTTGCTGAATGTCTTTACCCTAATCACACACACTCTCTGTTTGTACGCAGATCGGTTCCAATTTGATGGCTTCACCTGCTTGGTTGCCCCAGGAAGTTCAGCCACCCGTTTCTGGAGATACGCCTTCTTCTTCTTCTACCCCTAATTCTGCTCCCACTACTCCTCCTCCCGGTATTATTATTATCTCTACTTCACCTTTGCACGCGTTAATTATCTACGATATTCGTAATTTAATTACTGTTATTATTGCAGCTCCTGCACCGGCTTCATCGTTCTCTTACACCATGTTTCAAAATGTCAACGCTTCTGGGAGTTCTCAGCATTCTGTTAGTATCCACTTATTTCTTCGTGTATTTCCAGTTTCAGGGTTATTGTGATTGAATCTATGTGTTCTTACGCTCGCTCCACTTTGTGTGTGATGCAGGTGGTTAACTCAAATTCAGCAGGGGTTCCCAATCCCATGGTTGTTCAACCTCCAGTTCCTGGCATATCTTCCCATGCTGCTCCTTCATTTTCATATAATCTTCCCCAAAGTGGCACCGCTATTCCTAGCAACCAGCATGCACAATCTAACACAGTAAGTTAACTTGAAGAGATTGCGACTTGTGTGATTGAATAGAAAGGAGGGAATAAAATTGGGCTATCCCGTATTATAGGAAGATTTTCAAAACCTTAGTCTATGCTTGTTTTAGTTGGTCTAATTTCACAACAATATGGAACACTTGAAAGTGGGGTACATTTATCCTATATAGTTTGGCCTCACCTCTAGTATGAAAGTGAGTTGAAAGTGTTTTTTCTTCCTATCAACAATGGGAAGAGGTTAAAACCTTTCATCCCCTTCCTTTGTACCCCTATTTGCCACTGTTTTACTTTTTTGACTGACTCAAACACGCACACCCGTAGCACCTTTTAAATGCTCACACTGGACCAAGTGACCATTGACCAAATCTCGGCCTACCATGGATAGCAGGTTTGCTTGAGTGAAATGAAATGTACTTGAAGTAAAGGATGCAAGTAACTACTAACTATAATATACACACAACTTCAATGAAAAAGTTTAGTTAGTAACACAATACTGGCTGGTGTAATTGTATGACAACACAATGGAGCCTTCCTGGGTTACCTCTATCTTAGATTTTCATGAAGTAGTGGGAAATAAAGAAGATTATCTCATATTTAAATTTGTGATATGGGTAGACGCTGACCGTCTGGTAAGGAGTTGTCAAATAATGGTTGGCAGATGAGCATTGGCATCATATAATTGGCACAGTAATATTTTTTTTGGGAGAACGATCAATAGTAATTATTATTTATTTCCTCCTAATTCTATTTTCTTACTGCAGAACATGTCAGATTCTGTTGCACAGAATGCTAGTAAAGTGTCATCTACGCCACACATTCTACATTCTGCCCCCCCTCATACTTCTATAGCTACAATGCCTCCAGCTCCTGACCTTAACTATCGCCCACCGACAGCATGGATGCCAACTGCCCTATCTTTTCCTGTGCATCCTGTAATGCCTCTAACTCCAGGGAACCCTGGCCCCCCTGGAATAGCATCAGCTTCGATAATATCCTCTAATCCAAGTGCTCCATCCACAAGCGCAGATTCTTCCTCAGCTGCAGTACCGAGACAAAATATGCCAGGTGCAGCCATTGCATCGGATCCTACTGCCCCACAGAAAGGCACACCCTATCCATCCATACCTTCCATGGTTGCTTCCCCTCAGGGACTTTGGTTACAGCCTCCACAGGTCAGTGGTGTACTTAGGCCACCATTTCTTCCATATCCTGCTGCTTTTCCTGGCCCCTTTTCATTTCCAGCACGTGGTGTTACCCTCCCCGTCATTCCAGTACCTGATTCTCAACCTCCTGGTGTTACTCCTGTGGGTGCTGCTGTTGCCACTTCTACATCTTCTGCTCCCAATCATCAGCTGAGGGGAACAACTGGTTTGCAGACAGACGTAATTCCAGGGCATGCTGGTATGCACACTGCAATATTACTGCTCCACTTTCATGTATTAGCTCATTGATGTGGTTCAAGCACACATGTCAGTTTCCTTACAGTTTTGGTTCTTGTGTTTGTAGATGACAAGAAAAATTTGAATGCTACGCAGAATGTGGATGCTACTAATGATAAATTAGATGCCTGGACAGCCCACAAGACTGAAGCAGGAATTGTATACTATTATAATGCCTTGACAGGAGAATCAACTTATGATAAACCTGCTGGCTTTAAAGGGGAGGTACTGATACTTACAATCTACTCTCTTAGCATATGCTTATTATGTCCTGCATCCCAAAAGGAATATTATATGTGAAAAAATATTCTTCATATTATTGATTGTGTTTAGAGTACAATCACTAATCTGAATATATAGCCTAAACTCTAACTAATGGGCCTGACTAATGGGCCTAATACAAAGGAGTTACTAATTACATATTACATATTTACAACACTCCCCCTCAAGCTGGTGAATGGATATCAATCATTCTCAGCTTGCAAGTAAGTTGACCGAATCTTTCTGTTGGCAAGCCCTTTGTTAACACATATGCTAGTTGGTGTCCAGAGGGAATGTAGGCTGTTGTTATTAATCCACTATCCAGCTTCTCCTTGATGAAGTGTCGGTCACTCGGTCTATCTCATTGTGTTTTGTCCTGTCATGTTGAACAAGGTTATGAGCAATACTGAGTCGATTTATTGTCACAAAACAACTTCATAGGACCCTCATACTTTATCTTCAAGTCATCAATCACAATTTTCATCCACAATAGCTCACAGATTCCTTGAGCCATGGCTCTAAACTCTGCCTCCGCACTTGATCTAGCCTCTACATTTTGCTTCTTACTTATCCAAGCGACAAGTTTCCCACACAAGAATGTGCAATACCCTGATGTGGACCTTCTATCACTCACTGAACCTGCATAATCTGCATCAGTATAAGCTTCCATAGTCAAGCTTCCACCTCTTTTGAACAAAAGCCCTCTCCCTGGAGTGGCTTTGAGATACTGCAGAGTATGATCTACAGCCTGTAAGTGTCTTACCCTTGGATCATGCATGAACTGACTCACAACACTGACTGCATATGCTAAATATGGTCTAGTGTGTGCCAAGTAAATCAACTTCCCCACTAGTCTCTGATATTGGACCTTGTCAACCTTGGCACTCTCCTCTTCGGTGCTCATTCTATGATTTTGCTCGATAGGAACACTTGCAGGTTTACATCCAAGTTTGCCTGTTTCCCGCAAAAGATCAAGCACATACTTCCTTTGAGAAATGAAAATGCCTTGTTTTGAGTAGGCCACTTCAATCCCCAAGAAATACTTAAGTTCCCCAAGGTCCTTCATCTCAAACTCTGCAAATAATTTTTCCTTGAGCAGTTGTCTCTCAACTGGATCATCTCTTGTAATAATAATATGATCCACATAAACAAGAAGTACAGTCACTTTTCCTCCCGGTGAATGTTTGAAGAAAAGTGTATGATCTCCTTGGCTTTGCTTGTAGCCCAAACACACCATTGCTTTTGTAAATCTTCCAAACCATGCTCGGGGAGACTGTTTCAGCCCATATAAAGCCTTCCTCAATCTGCACACTTTGTTTGTTCCACCTGTGGGACCAAATCCTGGGGGAATCTCCATGTACACCTCCTCCTCTAAGTCTCCATGCAAGAAAGCATTTTTGACATCAGACTGGTGTAGTTCCCACCCAGAATGGGCAGCAAGAGAAAGTAAAATACGAACCGTGTTCATCTTTGCCACTGGAGCAAACGTCTCCTCATAATCAATGCCATAGGTCTGAGTATATCCTTTTGCCACTAGTCTTGCCTTGTATCGATCAAGAGTGCCATCTGACTTGTGCTTAACTGTATAGATCCACCTGCAACCAACTGGTTTCTTGCCCCCTAGCCTCTCAACAATTTCCCACGTCCCATTCCTTTCAAGTGCCTTCATCTCCTCATCCATAGCTTGGACCCAATTTACATCCTTTAGTGCCTCTTGGACAGATGCTGGGATTCTCACAGAATCAACAGCTGTAATAAAACTACGATCTTCAGCAGGAAAGATGTTTAGAGGAGACAAATTGAGAAATAGGGTACTTGGCACACGACCTTTTCCCTTTTCTCAAAGCAATTGGTAAGTCATCTGGATTAGGATCAAGTGTATCAGAAATATGAGAAGAAGTGGGGAAATTGTTTTCAATACTTACCTCCGGTTCGGACAGTTGAAGTTGTTTTTGGACCAGGTTGGGTTTTTGACTCCTCTGATACACCAATATTGGCTCACTAGCTTTGTTCTTTGTTGGTGCTAAACGTGCCGATTCCTGCAAAACAGATTCCAAAGGAGGAATAGGAACAGAACCATAAACAGGAGACTCCGAAGCAGGTGACTCAAACAGGTAGCTCAGAAGCAGGTGACCCAGGAACAGATAACTGAGGAGCGGGTGACTTAGGAAGACAAGGACCGAGGATGAGAAACTCGGACTCAGATTCCAAATTACTACTCTCCCCCTGAAGCTGAGGGCGAGTGAAGAACAACACATGTTCATGGAAGGTGACATCCATAGAGACAAAATACTTGTGACTGGAAGGATGATAGCACTTGTACCCTTTTTTGTTAGGTGCATAACCCAGAAAGACACATCTGACTGCACGAGAATCCAACTTAGTTCGATGCTGCTTATGAACATGAACAAAGGCAACACAACCAAATACCCGAGACTCAAGACTCTGCATGATATGAACAGAAGGAAAGTGTGAGAGCATAAGCTGAACAGGACTAACATTACCTAGAACACGAGATGGTATTCGATTAATCAGATAGGTAGCAGTCAATACTGCTTCTCCCCAATATGACTTTGGGATTGACATTTGGAAGAGAAGGGCTCGAGCAACTTCAAGTAAGTGGCGATTTTTTCTTTCTGCAACCCCATTTTGTTGCGGGGTGTCAACACATGTAAATTCATGGATGATGCCCTGTTTACTATTAAAGCTTGAAAGGCTATGATTGACATACTCTTTCCCGTTGTCAGAACGTAATCTTTTAATACCTTTCCCAAATTGTGTCTGTACCATATGATAAAAATGAACAAAAAGCTGGGGTACTTCTGATTTATCCTTCATCAAGAAAATTCAAGTTACTCGAGTACAATCATCAATAAAGGAAACAAACCATCTCGCACCAGAAATATTAGAAATAGGGGCAAGTCCCCAAACATCAGAATGTATAAGATCAAATAGTTCGGCACTTTTATTAAAATTAGAAGGAAAAGAAACACGATGGTGTTTAGCAAACTGATAGACATCACACTTAAAAGACTCAACAGATTGTCGTAAAAACAAAGACGGAAACATAGACTTAATAAGAGAAAATGAAGGATGTCCAAGACGCTTGTGCTGAAGCCAGACCTGTGATGTAGGAGAGTGAGACTCAGACCGGAAGCAAGAAGACAGCACCTTTTGACCATTTCTTTCATCAGACAAATAGTACAACCCTCCCTGTTCCTTAGCAACTCCAATCGTCCTCCCCGTGGCAAGATCCTGAAAAACATAATGAGAAGGGAAAAAGGTTACTGCACAATTTTGGTCTCGAGTAAGTTTATGAATAGAGATCAAGTTATTAGAAAGTTTGGGAACATGAAGCACATTTTCCAGTTTTAAAGAAGATTGAAATTCAATATTTCCAGAACCAATCACACGGGTATGAGAACCATCGGCAACGGTAATAGAATGAATACTAGAAGGTGAGGTATAAGATGAGAACAATTTGGAATGGAAGGTCATATGATCGGTGGCACCAGAGTCAAGAATCCAAGCATCCTTAGGGATAGTACCAGAGGCAGTAAAGGAGCGGGAGCAAAAACTCTTACCAGTCATTGCCAGAGAACAAGAACCAGAAGGCTTACTAAGAGAGTCAAGGGTCCGCAAACGATCCAAGTCTTTGTGACAGATTTGCGCTTCAGTTTCTGCCATATAAGAAGAGGAAAAATAATCTGGTGAACAGTAACGCGTGAACAGTACCATGTGAACAGTGATCACGCGAACAGTAATGTTGAACAGTGCCGATGAACAGTACAATAAGCAATAATGGGTGATAACGCCTGCAATTGATAAGGGCACAATGACAGTGCCAAACGCTGCAATGAAGGCAGCTAGGAGGGGCCGCAATGAAGGTGGCTAGAGTTTTTCCGCGGAAGCAAGACCCCCAAGATTGGGAGCTCTTGATACCATGTGAAAAAATATTCTTAATATTATTGATTGTGTTTAGAGTATAATCACTAATATGAATATATAGCCTAAGCTCTGACTAATGGACCTAATACAAAAGAGCTACTAATTACATATTTACAACATTATTTTATGCATTTTGTTATTAAAATATATTTTCGAATATCATAAAAAAGTAATATTCTTTAATATAGTTTATGTTATTTGTTTATAATATTTGAATATTTCAGATAATGGATTTGGGATGCTCTAACCAATGGAAAAAAACTCAGATACTAGATATTTGTAGACTAAAAACCATAACCGCAAAAAATGATTTACGTGCCTAGCTTTACTATCCAAAACCATTCACTATCATAAATAATTCAATTTGTGATCCCTATTTATTTTGTTCGTTGATTTTTTTTTTTGGATGTGTTTGCAGCCTCATCAAGTATCTGTGCAGCCAACTCCAGTTTCAATGTAAGTTCATTGCTTCTCTTCTGGTGACCAAAACAATCTTGCCTTCTTCTGTCTGTTACATATTGTTATTTGTTTAAGGTTGAGTCTGAAAAGTCTTTGTTATGCAGAAACAACGATTGAAAATATTACCTTACTATCACTTGTCATGTTATCCTTTATTAGGGTGGATTTGCCTGGTACTGATTGGCTGTTGGTCTCCACTAGTGATGGGAAAAAATATTACTACAACAATCGAACCAAGGTATGATTCATATATTAAAAAATCAACTTTATGATCTCAGTCATTTTTTTAACGGTTGATCATAAAGAAAGCAAAGAAAAGAATAGAAAATAGAATTGGTTTAATTTTTTTTGGCGTAGGATAGTTTTTCTTGGCTTCAATATGGTATTGTGTTAGCAGTGCTTCTTGGTCTGTGGGGGATTTGCATGTTGGATATTTAACATTGTTTGAGAGAGAAAATCATTCTTGGGCCTCCACTAAACAGCTCAAGGTTTTAAGAGAGTTGGTCTTTGCAATGACAAATGGTTATTGTGTATGATCCTTGCCACCTCCTTTCTTCATACGAAGTTAAATTTCTCCACTAGGTAAAGTGGACCTCTACATTGTCAACGCTTCATTCCCAAAGGACCTATATGTGCAGGAGTGTGTTAGAGATATAAAAACCATTCTTAAGCCTCTTTGAGCAGTAGCTATGGAAATCAGAATAGGAGTTCAGTGAGTCAGTTTATTTTGAGACATTTGGAAATCTCAAAGTTCCTTTTAAGTTAATTCTTTTGTTTGGACAACAGTTATTAATAGAAAGAAGTCAATTAACAATTATTTGTTACGGACATAACCGATTTGTATGCCTCACTATTCCTTCCTTTGACTTGTGTGTAATGTCTAAGTCAAGTTCTGCAGCAACATAACAGTTATTTCTGCATTGCAAGATAGATACTTTCCTGCAACCTTTTTGGGTGTTTTTGGATAGAGCTGTCAAAATAATCCCGGACCGATGGGTTGGCCCGTTTGGCCCTATATAAATGATGGGCTGGGTTGTAAAACGTAGAGCACGGTCAAAGCCTAGCCTGGTCCGACCCGAAAATTTCTTGATCCATCATGGACTGACCCGAGACGGGCCGGGACAGCCCGGGTAGCTTCCAGAATTAAAATAAAAGAAACCATATTTTTAAAAAAGAAACCATATTTTTAAAAATGGGTGTCAATGCTGCTTACTTTGCAGAACTCACTCGTGCAGGCCTCCCAAAATAAAAACACCTACAAATCATAGTGTTAATATTTTTTAAAATTATTTTTGTTATTTGTAAAATATGTAAGCTGCCGAAATTGAGTCAAAAAAACAAATTATGTCGTCCGAGACTCTTAAGCTTTTAGTCATCTTTGATATTGCAGTTTTCTAATGTATGATTCTAGCCTTCTAGGAATAACTTAAGGTCATTAAACTGTATTAAATGAATTATCATAATTACTTAATTCTATCTTTAAGTTGTTTTATTAAGTTAATTAAAAATGAATTTTATGTGCGTTTACTTTTAATGGTATTAAATGCTTTAGATGCTTAATAGTTTCAATTTTTGATTCCTCGACCCATTCTTGATCAAACCCTTGTAGATGTTAATCTTTCATGCATATTATTTATTAAATTCAAGATATAGGTTAATGCCATTGTTTGAACCGCATCAAATAAAATATGCATAAATTATACCCAAAAAAATGCATAAATGTCAAATGTAAATAAAACATCAACAAAACAAACTCACAATCACAAGTTTAGCAAGATCTGAGATACAACAAAACATTTTCACTCTATTCCGTAATTGATAAAAGAAACAAAAAACAAAAAAACAAAAATAATAGAATCTTGAGTGAGGACTCTGCCTCGTACTACAGTATCACATGCATTAAGTTATATAAAATAATTGTTGTGTATGGGCCAAAGTGTAAATTGGGCTTTTGGTTCCCAAGGGAGGGTTCCGAATAGACAGCTCTATTTTTGGATGAGCACTGGGTGTGTCCTACATTGTAGTAGGTTTAGGTTTCTTTTATATAGGTTTTTGTAAAACCAAGGAGGCCAATTTTATTGTTGATATTTTCAATTTCGGAGAATATTGACACATTAGGCACTCTTTTGGTTAATTCCCCTAAATAGGAAATATATTCACCAGAAGTTCGTAAATTTTAATTTTTGCTGAACTTTATTAAATTTATATATGTGCTGTTAATGCTTATATTTAAATTGTACTTATGATACCATTTCTCTATTATATCATTTGTTTATTTTTGGTCTTTTCTGTGTCAGACAAGTTGCTGGCAAATCCCAAATGAGGTAGCTGAATTGAAAAAGAAGCAAGATGGTGATGTTACAAAAGATCATTTAATGTCAGTTCCAAATACTAATGTATTGTCTGATAGAGGGTCTGGAATGGTTACTCTGAATGCTCCTGCTATTAATACTGGTGGTCGTGATGCTGCAGCTCTTAAACCCTCTAGTGTACAGAGCTCATCATCGGCACTAGATTTGATCAAGAAGAAGTTGCAGGACTCAGGAGCACCTGTTGCTTCCTCTTCTTTGCCTGTATCATCAGTAGGACCTGAAACAAATGGTTCAAAAGCAGCTGAATCTACTGCTAAAGGCCTGCAAATCGATAATACCAAAGATAAACAAAAAGATGTTAATGGTGATGCTAACATCTCTGACACATCCTCTGATTCAGAAGATGAAGATAGTGGACCTTCAAAGGAGGAGCGCATCATTCAATTTAAGGTATATTTGCTGCTTTGTTTGAGCTAATGAAATTGCTTTTCCACTTCTCCTTTGTTATTTTACAAAGGCTGAACTGCCCCCTGTTACAGCCATCAAACCCATTTATGTCACAAAAATCCTAATTAAAACTAATCCCAACCCTTACAATAGATCTAATCCTATTCCTCTAAAGTAACTTGAATAAAGAGAGCTAAATTGATACATAAAATATAGACACTACTACATTACCCACAGTACAGTTGCATGAACAGTAGTAGTCTCCAATAGCTTGAACAGGAGCCCAAATTTGTGTTGCATTATTAGGTATACATGCCTTTTTAGTGCATTTGTTTGGAGCTAACACCCATAGCTTTGAGAGAACTCTGTTTTGGCTCTTGTTCATTGGGTTGTCCAGTGTTATCAAATAGCGGCGCCATGGCGGATTGCGGTGGCGGATTTTTGGCCAACCGCTATGGCCAATTTGTGAAGGATGGCGGCCATGGCGTTTTATGGCGGCTTAAAATGGCGGATTTTTGGCCTTCCGCTATGTTCCGCCATCCGCTATCGATAACATTGGGGTTGTCTTCCTGATCTCTCCTCAGTGTTCATCTTATGATTGTCTTAGATATGCAGATCTATTTGAGGGCATCCTGATCTCTAGGTTTTCATAACCTTGCAATAAACTCCATGAATCGGAGGCATTCTCAAATGTGCCTTAGATATTATGTCTAATATTATGTTGTGTTTATTTGTGCCTATGAATTTTGCAGGAAATGCTTAAGGAGCGTGGAGTGGCACCATTCTCTAAGTGGGAGAAAGAACTGCCGAAGATAGTATTTGATCCACGTTTTAAGGTTCGTTTAGACTAAATATTTTTTATTACTTCATTTGGGAATTAGTGGCATTTCCTTTAATTGTGTACTAGTTAAATGGTGGATTTTGCCTCAAATTTGCTTTAATTTTTTTTATGATATCCATTTGGTAGCTATGCCATGTCTAAACTAGCAGTCTCAATTAACTGACTTGTCAGAAAGCAAAAATGTGGAGGAAAAACGTATTTTTAGAATCAAGTTAGGAACTATATTCTGTTATATATACTTTGAAGAACTTGGTACCTCTCACTATCTAGTTTTTCTTTTTCTTCTCTTTTTTGGTGGTGTGTGTTTGGGGGGGGGAAGGTAGTCTTTTATCTGCCGGAATTTGGTGTGATTGGTAGTGTGTCTCCAAGGACTACCTGGATATATTTATCTTTACAGGATTTATGGGATGGGGTTATCTCATGCCTTCCATTTGGGTTTTAGCCAGCCCATGGTTTCTTTTGACATTTCCCCAATTGATGTGCATAGGGAGCCAAGTGGAAAGCTCTTTTGAATTGATTTATGTAGCTTTAAGGTCTATTCTTTTTGTTTTCTGTTTGTCAGAAGATGATGTCTTGTCCTCCATCTTCGTATTTCCATATCTTTTAAATTTTCTTGGTTTTTTTGGAGTCATTTTCAGCTTATTTTTGTTTTTAACACAGGCTATACCAAGTTATTCTGCTAGGAGATCCTTGTTTGAGCATTACGTTAAAACTCGTGCAGAAGAAGAGCGCAAAGAAAAACGTGCTGCGCAGAAGGCTGCAATTGAGGGATTTAAGCAGTTACTGGATGAAGCCTCGGAGGTTTTATACTGCCTCAATCTGAAGCTCGTTTGTGCTTAGTGTTCTGCTGTCAAATCAGTCTACCTTCAATTTGTGAAACTACTGAATGCTTATGCTTATAGATTATTTGATTTTCAGGATATTAATCACAGCACTGATTATCATACTTTCCGAAAGAAATGGGGAAATGATCCACGGTTTGAGGCATTGGACCGCAAGGAACAGGAGCACTTGTTGAGTGAAAGGTGCCACCTTGTATTTATTTAATGGGGTATTTTATTTAGCTTTCTCTGTTGATTTTTTTGCATGTGATGTGTTCACGAAAGCAGCATACGTTCCATCAAATTACTTATTTGATTCCAGTTTCGCACCTGTCATTTGATGTTTCTCTGGAGGATTTGTGGCTGGGTGTCTTTATTTCCATATGTGGCATGCTTAACATGAAAATTTAATATTTCATTTCATTTTTTAATTCAATCAGTTTTCTGGATTGTTTGTCATGTATGTTGGACATACAAAATAGAAATGACCGGTATTTAGTTGAAATTCTCTTAATAGACATGTTTCTGGTTGATTATGATTGTAATGCATCCTTCAGTGGCAAACAATTTTTTGGGGAGAGAATTAATTATCTACAACGTAGCCATCTGATACAGCATCATGTTGCAGATTTGTAATGATGTTGGCAAATATGAAAATCTGTTGAGAAATTAAAAATTATGCTGGGAGCCAGTGAGCCACTACTCCAAAGATGGAGTAGGGTTGATTAAACGTCCGAAATCCAAGATTTTGTTACCTCTCCGGTTGATGTTTTAATTAATTAAAGGAGTACAATGAACATACACATGTTAATGTCTTAATCACTATTAAATGCTTTATTTGGATCAGATCCTCTCTCTATTGATTTACCGTGATACTCCGATAGATACTGGCCCAGAATTAGGAAGAACAAATGACTTTTATTATAGAACTCACTCTGATCGGTGCCAATGTGGTACAGAATCAGAGATCAAGATGATACAATGGAACCCTCGCTCAAACTCCGAGGTATTCGAGAGACCTGGAACTCTCCATTTCTTTTCTTACTCCTCTCACAATACACGATATCCACTCCTCATCCCCTTATTTCTCTTTTTATAACTATCTCTAGTTCTATTATCCTATCTGTCACTAACAGCATCTAGACAGTTAGTTATTTCCTAACCACTCAAGGTTCTACTTGCCTACCCTCGGGTCTATTCCTTCTAACATAGACCAGTAAAGAGGTCTACTTGCAACCTTCTGATCACTGCAGTTGTTAACCCTTCTCAAGAGTGCTTGGAAGAACCAGCCTGCCACCATTGAAACCAATTCAGCTCTACCTTCCATTGCCATCATCACTGCTTGCAGTCTTTCGTTTTCAGAATCTCCTTTAATCTGAAAATTCCGCTCCGGTCTATTGACCCATCCATAAGCATCATTGCCTGAAAATAGAGGAATCTCTAATTTTCTCCATCGATTGTCGCTGGGCCCATCGGAATCACTGGGTTTTCCGATTCTGCCCTATGATGTCCCATCTTCCCCATTTTCCGACGCTCCTGACACTGCTCCCGCCACTGGCCTCTTGATACTGTGTGGGTGATGTTCTCCAAGAGTTCTTTGATCCTTTTCAACTGAACTTCTTGAAGTTCTCTATGAGATTCCCGAAGTTCCTGTTCTGCCTCCTCCCTTTTCCAACCCAAAAACTGCTCGAACCCTGTCTCCAAATTTTCTAGACAGGACTCCATTCTTAATCGTACCATACTGCTCCCAGGATCTCGGGAGCTCTGATACCAGTTGATAGATATTGGTTCAGATTTAGGAAGAACGGATGCCTTATTTAATTGAATTCACTATGATCAGTACCATTGTGGTACAGAACCAGAGATCAAGATGATACAATGGAACTCTCTCACTCAAACTCCCACGTATTTGAGAGACCGGGATCTCTCCCTTCTTTCCTTACTCCACTCACAATGCATGAGACCCACTCCCACCCCTTATTTCTCCTTTTATAACTATCTCTAGGTCTATTATCCTAACTGTCACTAACTAATAGCATCTAGACAGTTATTTCCTAAGCACTCAAGGTTCTACTTGCCTACCCTCTGGCCTATTCCTTCTAACGTAGACCCTCTTTATTGGAGGTCTACTAACATACTCATGGGATCCTTTCTATTGCATATGAGTTTTGATTGTCACAATCATGTTTTCTATGGTCTTCAGCTTGATAGTGTTAAGGGAAGAAAAACATTAAGGTCATCCATGGTTCAGCTTAAATTGGTACAGTGGGAAATAATTTGGTTGAGAATTTGGGATGCCATACTTGCTTGGTAGTTGGTACAGCGCGAATGGGATGCATTTATTTCATTTCCACCCTCTAGAGCATCTACAAGTTATCTGGTAGTGAAATCACCTTTTTTTTTCCACTTGTTACTCCATCTTTATATTCTTCTTTCTTTTCGCCAAGCATGCCCCAGGTACAAGAGAAGGAAATTCTGTTAATGCAGCCCATTTCCTTTTAACAAAAAGGTATAAAGGTGAAGGAATAATGACATATTTGTTGAATGTGGGTGTGTTGTTTATATTTCACCAGCATCAGCACAAGTTTGTTGTATGCGACAATTCGTCCAAAAATGGATGCCTTCTTTTCAGCCAATCCTTATGGTTTCTTTATTTCAAAATTTAGCATCAGACTCAGCTAAATTCTTACCTTTGTGTGTATATATATTGCTATAGTTTGGATCTTCATTTGCATTAATATTGAACTTTTTCCTAGACAGAAATGATTTCTAATGATAATCCTTGAAAGCAACATGAGTCAGCAGGTAGTAGGATAATGACAGACTCTCGGATTCAATGTGGGTGTGTCCTTGTGTCCTCTGAACTCTTTGGATTTGCATGGTAAATGAATTTTTTATGTCAATGCGATATTTGTAGAATGCTTGTTGATGGGATTCCTGTTTGTGTTGCAGAGTGCTTCCTTTGAAGAAAGCTGCTGAAGAAAAGGCTCATGCGATGCGTGCAGCTGCTGCTGCAAGTTTTAAATCAATGCTTAAAGAGCAAGGAGATATAGCTTTTAACTCCCGTTGGTCCAGGGTATGGGCACATTATGATTAAGTTGCGACACACTTTTCTGTTCTTGAGATGCAGATTTTTGAAAAATGTCTTTTAAGTGCTGTCACATATCAATAATATTTGTGGGTCTATTTTCTATTTGATTCAGATCAGTAGCCCAAGTCATAGGCTAATGACTGTTGGTTGAGTTCTTAACAGAGCACCCTTGTTTTGGTGACTGAATTTTTTTAGCTTTTGTTATTTGCCTCCAAAGTTGTAATTGATTAATATGTGATAGGAACTGGAAAATACTAGATAATATTGAACTGGAAAATTGGAGCTCAGCTCCTTAAAAGGAGGAAGTTCCTCTATTAATCCAAATATGCAAAAGGCATAGGAATTGTCACTAAGCGAACAATCCTCACCTAGGCCAAGGCCTCCCTTACTATAATTAGAATTCTCAGATACCCCCTACTTCTCTTTATCCCCCTATATACCATTTGCTCTCCCCCCCCCACCCCCCTCTCCCAAGCTGTCCTCTTTTTCTCTCTGCCAATCAGCATTCTGGTATACTGCACAACACATTTGTGTGAGCATTCTCAATATTCCCCATCCTATCCTTACATCCGTGGGTCTAACAATATGTCTCGAAACAAACACTAATGAAAACGAAAGACAAAACATGAATCATCGGTCAACTAAGCAAGAATAAGAAAGACGAATCTTATGTAGACACCATGGAATAAGGTTTTCCTATTCGTGGGGATTCTGTTCCATTCCGGAAATAGATAATTTCGTACAATTGGAATTCTTTTGGAGATTGAATGCGCCAATGCAGTTAGTAAGTCATGATTAGGCATGTTTAGAATAAAAAAATTCTCAATTCTACCAAAAAAGTTATGAGAGCCTTCTCTTCAGTAGTCGATATAGGTAGAATACTTTGAAGCTCAATCTCGTTTATTTTATCCTATACTTTCAGGAGAAATTGAAGCTATAAAATGTGACTCTTTAAGTAATTCTTTATGACATGTATACAAGTTTGATGTAGAGTGAAATGAACTTGTCTAGTTTTTAGTTTTCATCTCCCTCTGAGTTATTGTTTAACTTACACATGGTAGATTTTCCCCATTAGTGTTTTGAATGAATTGGTGTCTGAAAAGCCAGTTGTGGCAGGAAATTAAATTTACTTCAGAAGTTTGTCGGATAGAAAATTTACTTCATTAGCAGGATAGAAAATTTGTTTGCCGTGTTACTGAGAATGATCTTAGCAGTAAATCAAATGTAAAATCATTTTCTCTATGATATCCATTTATTTGAACATTATATGTATTAAAAATTTTGAATGTGGCATGCATGAAATTTTTTTCATGTCAATCTCTCTCCTTTTGACTTGTTTGATTTATAGTCTTTGGTTGATGCAGGTTAAAGAAAGTTTAAGGGATGACCCAAGATATAAATCTGTGAGGCATGAGGACAGGGAAGTTTTGTTCAATGAGTATATATCTGAATTAAAAGCTGCTGAACACGCAGCAGAACGAGAAAGCAAAGCCAAAAGGGAGGAGCAGGTATATTAGCTGGCTAATATGTGCCATTTGGAACACTTTTTTATTAAAAAAATTGACAAATAAGTTGCTGAATAGAAGCGGGGATAACTATGATCCACTTATTCTTTTTATTGATTCATTGACATGGTGCTCCTGTTATGATCCTAGCGTGTAAATGATGTTGAACTGCTTCACAATTTTTAGCTGATTGGAAGCTTAGATTTAGAGTGACTTCTATGATGGGCATCAGAGGTGTCTCTTTAATTGATGATTTTTCTGATTTTATATTGGTTGGCATTGAGTTAGCTTATTAATTTAATTGAATAGCGATGTTCTTCCAGCAGCTCATTCTGAAGAACTTATTGTGAGTCTGTGACGTATTGATTATGAAGCAAATTCAAACCCTTGAAATTGATTTGCAGGATAAGCTGAGGGATAGAGAACGGGAGCTGCGCAAAAGGAAGGAAAGAGAAGAACAGGAAATGGAAAGGGTGCGACTAAAAATTCGAAGAAAGGAGGCAGTTTCTTCTTTTCAAGCTTTACTTGTGGAAACAATCAAAGACCCTCTGGTATAACTTTCATTTACCTGGTACTGTTACTCATTACATTTTCTTGTTTGGTGGATAAAGTTGGAGTAATCTTTTTTTTTCCAAAATCCGAAAGGATTAGAATATATTTTTAGTCCCTCCAGTTTTACAAAATTTCATTTTTGTCCCTTGAGTATTGATTGACATTTTTACCGTCCCATCTTGAAAAGAAGGATTAAACTGCATCCAGTCAGATATCAGGAAGGTTAAATTTACAACAACAACAACAACCAAGCCTTATCCCATTAGGTGAGGTCGGCTACATGGATCATACGGCGCCATAATGTTCTATCATGAATCATGTTAACAGTTAAATCATTGACCTCCAAATCTTTCTTAATAGTTTCTCCTATAGTTTTTCTTGGCCTACCTCTGCCTCTAGTTATTGGATTGCCCTCCACTTGATCCACTCTCCTTACTACAGAATATAAAGGTCTCCTCCATACATGCCCAAACCACCTAAGTCGAGATTCAACCATCTTTTCTACAATAGGTGCTACCCCAACTCTCTCTCTAATGCTATCATTCCTAATCCTATCACGTCTAGTTTTTTCGCTCATCCAGCGCAACATTCTCATCTCTACTACATTGATTTTACTCGTGTTGATTTTTACCGCCCAACACTCCGTCCCATACAACATCGCCGGTCTAATAGCTGTACGGTAAAATTTTCCCTTTAACTTAAGAGGTACCTTTTTATCACACAAAAAACCCGAAGGGAAGGTTAAATTTAAAATTAAATAAAATTTTGATGGATGCAAATGAGTTTCTTAGACATAATCGATTATACATATAACATATATTCGGTTATCAGCATAATCTATTTTTTCCAGCTTTTCTAAACACTCCAAGACTGCTTGCTGGTAATTTGCTTTATTTTACTATGAAGTTAGCTGTTAATAATGATGAATTTATGTGCTATTTTCTTTCTTTTCAAAGAAAAATTAAGGTAATTTATTGTGCTACTCTTGTTCTTAGGCATCATGGACGGAATCTAAGCCTAAATTAGAAAAGGATCCTCAAGGACGTGCTACTAATTCCGATCTTGATTCAGCTGACACGGAAAAGCTATTTCGGGAACATATCAAGATGCTTCAGGAAGTAAGTAACAATATCTGACGCTAGGAGTCTTTTATGCTCTCTATATATTTTCTACGCCAACATTAGTGACCCATGTGATTTGGGCAGCGTTGTGCTAACGAGTTTAAAGCACTCTTGGCCGAAGTCTTGACTTTTGAAGCTGCATCCAAGGAAACTGATGATGGGAAAACAGTTCTTAATTCATGGTCTACAGCTAAACGTCTTTTAAAATCTGATCCAAGATATAACAAGGTTCCAAGAAAAGAAAGGGAAGCCTTGTGGCGCAGGTATGCAGAGGATGTGCTGCGGCGGCAAAAGTCATCTCATGATCCAAGGGAAGAGAAACATGCAGCAGATGCTAAAGGTAGAAAAACTCTTGATTCTGCAAAACTTCCCCCGGAATCAGGGAGATCGTACGAGAGAAGATGATAATTTTTTTTTATCGTTTATATCATCTCTCCTTTGGCAGAGATTAGGTTTCCCAACTTCTTTGCCTGATATTAGAACAGAATTATATCACATTGAAGACGATGTTCTAAATGCTATGTTTACTATATCACTCTAATTCCTCAGATCGCCTTGGTGCGGTATGAAAACATCATTTCAGTACACTGTATCATTAATTAGAGTTTGGACCGTGCTCCAAATATTATTCCAATTTTCCCTTCAAACTGGGTTCCGTCCATGCAATGAGAAACACTTGATCATCATTAAACTATTCGTTCAAAGCCATCGCTATTATCAACTCGTTATAGTGATTTGCCCATAATAATTACCTTCGGAGATTTTTTGATTCACTAGTTACTTTGCGGCGGTATAAGTTTATTTTAGAAATAACTGTTATAAATATTTAATTCTTTCCATACGGTTCACCAGCGATGATGAAAATAGTTTTTCTGTCCATTAGGAAATAGATGGAAATCGATGAAGATAAATGGAGGAAAAATAAAGGCGAAAGCTTCGTAAACTTATTTTAAATCCTTTATATATATATTACAAATAAAAGCTTACATTATAATGTTACAATAATAATTCATCTTGACTGAAAAGGAAAGGAATGAAACTAAACTACTTTTATGTTGTCTGGAAGATTAATAAAAGAATAGAAAAGAAACTCCATTCCTGTTTCCATTAGGTGATTTGAATAATCAACAAAGTGAACACATGAGAGATTTAAAAATGACTTTACTCAAGAAGCATGTACATTATTTATTCTTGGGTGCAAAAAAAATTACCCTCCTTCCCATGGAACCATATGGAAAAGGATTTGGCAAAACGCAAGCGACCTTTTGCCAAGTATGGTACAGACTCTCCTTAAATCTTGAAATGCCTGTAGGATAAACAAGTCTTATGACAGATACAAAGCTTCCAAATAATCATCAATGTAGGCTAAGCTAGGCCAGTGATCTGTCCTAATACGAACTAAAGTTGAAACATCACCAACTTCCATTTGGAAAAGGAGATGGAACCGCGGTGGAAGAAATATCAGAACAAGAAAACAGCCCATGTTTCTTTTTCTGCTATTGCTAGTAACCCCCTTCTCATACTCTTCATCATTGTAAGTAAGACGAAGTGGACCTGTATCAGGATTAGAAGCTGAATTAGCATCAGGGGAAGCATCTTCCCAAATGATGTTTCGGATGATTCCCCCCTCCCATACAATATCAACAAGTGGCTCCCCACTCACACCTACAACAAAGCGTTCCAGATGGCGCTCGGTTGCCTGGATCAAAGAGGTTGCAGGGACATCAAGAAGCTTGACAGACTGAGTTCCACTGATGGCAGCTATCCCTTTGCCCCCTTTCAATTGAAAGGTCTCCCGCCCAGTGTTGGAGGATGAGCCGCATGCCTCCCATAAAGCAGTGAACAAGTCAAAGTTGTATCGGGGGATTGCTTCTTCTGGGATGTCTGATGGGACAATAGCCTTGAGAAACATGTCTTCTATGCCTACTGTGATTCCCTGGAGTTGACCTTGAATGATCTGACTGTTTTCCGCATTTGTTTCAATGTGAACATCAACTATACCCGGTGTGGGTTCTCTAGGCTCCAAATCAATCACAACATTAGCTCTAAATTTTTCCTCTTCTCTGGAACCATTTCCAACAGGAACAATGCTAAGGGAGACATTCTGAGAATCATGATCTTTACTGTGAGGTTCACCGAGAAGAAAAGGTATGTGATATGATGGAATAGACCCATATGGTGCAGAGGACGAGAAATTTAACACGGTAGCATATATAGCAGGAAGTGAATCTATCTCTTCCAAAGATGTGGCAGTGTTATTGATTCCCAACATGCGATTGAAAGTATTAGATTCAAACCTCAAACTACATGATATTTTAACTCTAAGTCCTGGCATATATCTGAAGTCAGGGATACAGGAAAAATACTTCCTTAATGTGTTCAAAATTTCTGCAACTTTAGAATCCATCACACGGAGTGGCTCTTGTGGCTGATTTATTCTTCCAGTTTCAGGAATGATATGTGTATCGGAACTGTTGGGAAGTTCCTTTTCTTCAACAGGGGCTTCCACATCCCTAATACCCTCCAGATAAGCAGGTTTGCTGTGACTAACAACTAAATTTGATAATGATAAAGACCAAAACTGTTTAACAAGCAACGGGGTCAGACGCTCAAGGTAAATGCAGGATGATAAGTTTTTAAATGCCTTGAATTTCTGAGAAGGTCGAGGTGACTGAACATTGAAAAAAGAGGTTGGGTGTGAAGTTGGTGAAATCCCAAGGATCGAGTCCCCAAGACTTAGGATGTCTCTAAGCCTCTTCCCTGGAATGCAAACCAGCATACGTAAGTAGATCCTGCAAAATACCACATATCAGCATAGCCAGGCAATCATTTTTTGCAGGCCTTCTGAATTTTCCGTAGCTATCTTTAATATGAAGAAATAACTCATAAACCTATGGTGAAGGAAAAAGACGTGGACATGAATGAAATACCTTGAATTATCACGAACTTCCAAATCAGGATAATGGAGACAAGTAAAAGCAAGTAGACGAGACAGTCTAAGGAACAATCTAGAACTATGGCGGTGCATCAACATAGTTCGACAAATTCCAAGAGCTCTACTTCCCTGGGACCAAGATTTCATTCCGGTATCCGGGCCATGTTTCTCCACAAGAAAAACCATGAAGTTTGTGAGCAGCTCTAACAATCCACGTGGAGGTATTGTCTGATTTTCAGCAATTCTATCAAATATTGGGAAGCAATAAACCAACTTATAATCCAATCTCACTTTTGGAAGCAAGTGCTCATCAAATTTCTGAAGTAAGCACTCACCCAACCAAGAATGCTTTTGACAGGAGAGTAAACGGTCAACAAAAGCAACAACAACAGGAACCAGACTCCGATTCTCCAGCATCATGTTCACAAGCATTCCCTGAAAAAGAGAAACTTGAATACATAATCATGCCTCTAAAGACACGGCACTGACGAAAGACAACATGACCCTGCATCAACATGCTGTCCATTCACGACCATTGAATCTGATCTATAAGGGAATAAAAAAGGGAGACTCATCTGATAGCTAGCCTAGAACCCAAAGACAATTAGAAGTAATACAAACATGGACATCCACTTTAATTTGTAAAATGATACTGGCATTGGAAACTCATATACCTGTAAAGTACGAAATATCTTGGAGTCCAATAGATTTCTTGTGGTAGAAGGATCATTGTCAGAATGAGATGATGCACCAATGAGAAACTTATGGAAGGTCCGGAACGCAACCGCAATTTCTGTGCTCCCCGGAGGCAACCATTTGATAGATGACACACAAACAAGACCATCTTCAAACAGCTTCACCGGATCAACTAACTCACCCTCCTCATTGGAGGAATTAGTACATTTCAGTCTCAAAACATCAACACACACGGCACAAAATGCAAGAAGGTCAAGCTTCAATGCTTTCAAGGCCAGCGGATCGAACAAAGCCGGATAAAAGCTCGATCGGGCCTCAATGGTAAACCCATTCTTCTCAACTTGTTTACCAAAAATCAATTGATTGAAACCCAACAACCAGTGAAGAGCAAGCATTCTAAACACCAAATGATGCTGCGATTCTCTTGAAATCAACAATAGCCTGCGCGAAACCTCACCCTCTTGACCATCCAAAGCATCTAACAAACGCAAATACATGATCAAAACAAGGTGCCACAGCATGGGATCATAGGAATAAATCATTCCGAAAAACTGCACCTTTAGCATGGATGGTTGCAATTCACATGCTAAAGCAAGAGGTAAGATCAAAGCCATGAACTCCATCATCCCACAAGGGGTCAAAAGTTGTGGGCACTCAAGCAAAAACGACAAAGCCCTCTTCAACTCCTTGTAATTCAAACCAGAAACTGCGGTAACCTCTTTGGATTGAGGCATATTGAAAGGAACCAATGGAACGGAAGTGTTGAGGATCGAAACGTTGAGTTTGTGAGCAACGATGTTGTGAACGACGGTGGTGAAGAGAAGAAAGTAGCTTTGTGAAGCGTGGGTTCGCTCGTTCTGGCAGAGGGTCCAGAAGTGGCCAACCACGTCGGAGAGCAAACCCGGTTGGGAGCGCTCCAATTCCCTGAGGCATTCGCAGGCGATGGACCTGGTTTGACGGTCCGGGCCGAAATTGGGGCGGTTGATGACGGTTAACAGCAGTTCGACCAACGACGCCGTTTGGGTTTGAGAGTCGGGAGATACGGAGATGAGGATTGAAGTGAGGGAAAGCATGAATTGGTCTTTGAGAGTGGGAGTGATGTGAGGGGGGTCGAGGGGCGCGTGGAGGAGGGAGCGTAGCGCGTGGAGGAGAGGTTGGAGTTGTTGCAGAGGGAAGAAGGGGTTTGAGAATTCGTCGATGAAGATGAGGAGTTGGAGTTTGAGGGAGAGAGGGAAGTCTTTGCGGAGAAGGGAGGAGAGGAGGAGATCCACCAAGGGAGGAATTGGGTTCCGGGAGGTTTCTCTGTCTTTGTGGCGGCGGGACTGGAATTCCTCCATTAGGGATTCGCATTCTTGCGGTGTTAGGGGCTTCGACGCCGCCATGCCGGTACCGGACAAGATGCTTTCTTCTTCCACTATGTTACCATGCGATGACATTTGGGCCGGACTATCCAAACCCAATTTACACTAATTGGATCCTTAGGATTACCCATGTGCCATGTCCTCAAACTCCGAGGCAAGTTGTTGAGCCAACGCAGCACAAGGCTCTCATTGTTTCCATCCACGGGGTTATGTTTGGACGTAAAATATAGGATAACAATCAATCAATAATTGATTGATGGCGTTCGAAATTACAGTTAATATATATGTTAAGATGAGTAATTTATTAATTATTTATTGAATTATATTAATTAAAATTTTATATATTATTAATCAAGTTGTCGGCAAGTTATCTATATACCATAAGTATATTCAACATGTTATTAATCATGATCTTGAACGTCATTCACCGTATGTTGCATTATTATTTAACTTTAATGTCCAAATAACATTTCTTTATGTTATTTGGTTGAGTTTTTATTGAAAAATAAAAGTTAGTAAATTTAAATTAAGCTTTTATAAGAAATTATATTTTTAGCTTTTCAAAAACTTACCTTCTCTTAGGGTAAAATATATTTTTGGTCCATAATCTTATTTTCAAAATCGTTTTACTCCTTTATTTTTAAAAAGATTCGTTTTAGTTTTGTATATGTCAAATGTTATACAAAAAGATCATTTTCGCTAGTTTTGTTACTAATGTTGTTGTTAATAGTAGCGTATGCGACCGTTAAGTAATGATCTGGGCAATCGGGTTGACACGTCGTCCATGTGGTGAAATATGTTGGAGCCACGTGGGAAGATCAAGTCGAAACAAAAAAAAAAGGACCAAATTGAAACCAAACAACAAGATAATGGACCAATTTTTCTTTCTCTCCTCTGTCAGAAGTTTTCCTATATCTGATAAGAGTATGAGTTGTGTGTGAGATATCTATCAATGGTGTCTTCTTGCTTTGCTCAGTTAACATTAGAGGATGAGGAGGCGGATTTGGAGGTCCCGGTGGAAGAGTTTCGACGAGTACTGGATGGAGACCCAGCCCTGTGCCTGGTTGGGAGATTCCTGATTGTCAATCAGGTTTCACATGATGAGGAGAAGGATGGCTGGCGTCTGGAAGCCAGGAAGGGGCGTAAACGTGAAGGAGGCAGAGGGAGGCATATTTCTGTTCCAGTTCTTCCATAAGGTGGATGTCTAACGGGTACTGAGGGGTGGACCGTGGTCTTTCGACGGACATTTGTTGATACTGGGAACGATGCAGGAGGGTGAGACACCACAGGAAGTGGAACTTTTCAACGTACCCTTCTGGGTTCAAGTTCATAAGATCCCTGTAGGGTTTATGACAGAAGCAGTGGGAAAACACCTGGTAAACTTTCTAGGTGAATTCATAGAGTATGATGCAAAAAACAATTCAAAATTCCTTAAGTCCTACATGAGATTCTGAGTGCTCCTTGATGTGAGCAAGTCACTGAAGAGATTGAAGAGGGTGAAGAAACTAGGAGGGGAAGCAAAGGAGGTTCAGTTCAAATATGAAAGGTTGGGGTCTTTTTGGGGTCTTTTTGCTATCTGTGTGGAATGCTAGGTCACGTGGAGGATTTCTATGAGAAATTATTTCTGCTAGATGATGATGATGGTAGCCGATTGTGGGGACCGGAGTTACGGGTTGAGCAGCGGAGGAACCAGGGGGATGATGGTGATGGGTGGCTGAGGGAGGAAGGAGTTAAGAGTTGGGAAGCACCAAATCGGCAGAAAGTTTCGAAATTCAAATCTGCAGTTAATACAGATGCGAATCCTAAGGAGGTGATTACTGGGGCAGTAACTGACGCAAAAATCAAGGAGAAAATTTTGGTTTCAGTTGTTGACGTATTTAGAAACCCAAATATTCTCTTTCCTGAAATTAAGGATAAAGTTATTGGAAAGAGAGGAATGGATATGGAAATGAAAGAAGGCAATCATGAGGGCAATTATGAGGACAATCATGAGGAGAGAGAGTTGGAGTGGGATAAGAAAAGAAAGTTAACAAAGTTGGTGGGTGAAGGAGATCACGTATAGGGGGATCAAAAAACGTGGACTGCATGGAAATTGGTCCTGATAATGTGATTCCAAAAAAAATTTTAGCGGCAGATCCTGACAGCCAGGGTTGCCGAGGACTATGAGTATACTAAGTTGGAACCGTCAAGGCCTGGATAACCTGCGTACAGTTTCTTCGCTGAGGGACCTCGTTCGGGACCACAAACCGGATGTTATTCTACTTTTTGAAACTTTATGTCACTCAAATAAAATAGAGGAAATTCGTGTAAAGTTAGGATTTGATTTTTCTTTTGCTGTTGATAGGGAGGGACGCAGAGGAGGTAATGCGATTATTTGGAAACAATCCTTTGAATGTCGCATTATCAATTACAATTACTCAATGAATTTTATTAATGTGGAGGTGTCTGATAACGACAGAGGTTTATGGAGGTTGACTGGGTTCTATGGCTATCCTGAGAGGACCAGAAGACGGGATTCCTGGAATTTATTAAGAAACTTAGCTACAATGTCATTGCTTCCTTGGTGCGTTATTGGGGACTTCAATGACTTGTTAATGGCTGAGGATAAGAGGGGAAGAGTCCATCATCCGAACTGGCTTATAAATGGTTTCCGTGACACTGTTCGAGAGTGTAATCTAATTGATCTTCCTCTTAATGGGTATCAGTTTACTTGGGTAAATCGTTGTGATTCTGATAGTGCAGTGGAAGAACGTCTTGATAGAGCCTTGACTTCTGAGGTGTGGTTGAATTTATTTTCGAATGCACAATTATCAAATCTTTTAGCTCCTGTCTCGGATCATTCACCACTCATACTTTGTATTGATCGATGCCCCGCCTCGGAAGCACAAGAGAAAGTTTCGCTTTGAGAATCGTTGGCTTGAAGAACTCGAGGTGGGTGATGTGGTGCGGTCTAGCTCGGAGAATGGGATACATGATGATGTTATTTCTAAACTAAAGCAGTGTAGTAAGGACCTGGAGGTTTGAAGTAAGAAACTTAATGGGAATTTCCGCAAAGAAGCAAATCAGTGTAAAAGGCTTTTGGAGGCTACTAGAATTTCTCATGATCCAGAGGATGCCACGATTTATGAGAGACAGCGAGAAAGGCTTGCATCAATTTTGGCTCAAGAGGAGATCTATTGGAAGCAAAGAGCCAAGGCCTTTTGGCTTAGAGATGGAGATGCAAATATAAAAATTTTTCACTTGCCTGCTACTGCTAGGAAGAGTAGGAAAATTATTGACAAGCTAAAAAATGATAACAATGAATGGGTAGGTGGTCAACCGAGTCTTTGTGAGCTTGCAAAGGACAACTTTGGAAACCTGTTTCTAGAACAACAGAGCATTTATTCTCCAGTTATTGAGGTAGTGTCCCCTATTGTCTCGGTGGAAAATAATCAGGGGTTGGAACTCCCCTTCACTGGAGAGGAATTCAGAGCAACTGTTTTCCAGATGCACCCAGATAAATCTCCGGGTCAGATGGTTTAAATCCTGCTTTTTACCAGCGTTTTTTGGATATTTGTGGCAAGGATATTTTCACGGCTTGTTGCTACTGGTTGGAGACTGGTAACTTTCCATCAACTCTTAATGATACATATATTGTTTTAATTCTTAAAGTTGATAGCCCTTCTTCTATGAGAGACTTGAGACCTATATCCTTGTGTAATGTTCTATATGAAATAGTGGCAAAAGTCTTAGCTAACAGGTTGAAAACATTATTGCCAAAGTGTATCTCAGAAGAGCAGTCTGCTTTTGTAGAAGGAAGATCTATCCTGGATAATGTGCTCATAGCTTTTGAAATTATCCACCATATGAAATTCAAAACAAAGGGAGTTAAAGGTGAAGTGGCTTTGAAAATAGATATCAGCAAAGCTTATGATAGAGTGGACTGGGGTTTTCTCCGTGCTTTGATGGAAAAGATGGGTTTCTGTGATAGATGGGTCAGATGGATTATGCTGTGTGTTTCCTTTGTTAGCTACTCCTCTTCTTACGGTTAATGATGATTACTTGGACCAATTGTTCCAGGCAGAGGCTTAGGGCAAGGTGACCCTCTTTCCCCTTATCTCTTTCTTATTTGTGCTCAGTTCCTTACTTCCCTAATCAAAAGAGCTGAGGGGAGGGGTGACATTCATGGTATTCAAATTTGTCGGGGTGCTCATTCTGTTAGTCACCTTCTTTTTGCAGATGATAGCTTTCTGTTCTTTAGAGCTAGTGAGCGTGAATGTAATGTGATGAAGTCAATTCTTGCTACTTTTGAAGCAGCATCAGGTCAAGCACTTAATTTCAGTAAATCTGAGATTTTTTATAGTAAGAATGTGGACGATGGTACTCAGTTGGCTTTATCTAATATCTTGGGAGTCCAGACCTGTCTTGGGTCAGGAAAATATTTGGGGCTTCCCTCATTAATTGGTAGAAAAAAGATAGCTACATTTAGTTATCTGAAGGACAGGGTGTGGAAGAAAATTAATTCTTGGAGTGGCAGACATCTCTCCAAGGCTAACAGGGAGGTTCTGGTGAAGTCTGTGCTCCAAGCGATTCTAACTTACTGCATGAGTGTCTTCTTACTACCTCCTTCATTGGCAGAAGAGATTGAAAGGATGATGAACTCTTTTTGGTGGGGATCCAAGAAGGGAGATACGCGTGGCATTAATTGGTTGAAATGGGATAAGCTATCTATGAGGAAGGAATTTGGTGGCCTCGACTTCAGAAATCTGGGAGCTTTTAATTTGGCAATGCTAGGGAAGCAAGGTTGGAAATTTGTTTCTATCCCAGAAGCTATGGTCTCAAGGATTTTCAAAGCTAAATACTATCCTAGAGGTCAGTTCTTGGATTCGATTCTTGGTCATATTCCAAGTTTTATTTGGCGTAGCATCTGGAATTCCCGGGTCTTGTTGAATGAGGGCTCTAGATGGAGAATTGGCAATGGACACAATATTCCAATCCTAAATGAGCCTTGGATTGCAAATGGTCAAAGGCTGCATCACCATTTTAACTTCACCCAAATGACTCATAATTGGGTGGTCAGTGATTTTATTATGCCTGGTACCAGAAGACGGAATGAAGATTTTGTGCGTCAGTTTTTTACTCCTTGTGATGCTGCTACTATACACGATGGAGATTGGCGAAGTATTTGGAACTTGGAAGTGCCCCCCAAAGTGAAGTCCTTCATTTGGCCTGCATGCAGCGAGGTTCTTCCCACTAGGATAAACCTGCAGAGGCGTGGGGTGGCTTGTAAAAGTTCGTGTGTGAGATGCGAAATTGGTCTTAAATCTCAGTGTCATGCATTACTGCAGTGTGACAAGAATAGAGATATTTTGATTCAAGCTGGGTATTGGCACATCATTGATCCGTTTCTTAACCAGGCGAACTCTTTATCTGAGTTATATTTCTTGGTTAGTGGTGTTATTGACTCAAATAAAAGGGCGGATTTTGTGATGATATTGTGGGGCATATGGAAGGCCAGGAACCAAAAATTGTGTAACAATGAGGATATGACTAGAACTCAAGTCATCAGCTGTTCAAAAGAGATGTTGTCCAGTTGGATTTTAGCTAGGAAAAGGAAACCACCTTGGGTGGCTGTTGGTCCTGGAATTACCCGAGCTAGATGGTCACCTCCTCCTTTTGGGTCTTTGAAATGCAATGTTGACGCAGCTTTCTTTGAGGCCATAAATTTATCCAGGTTTGGCATGTGCATCCGTGATCATGAGGGCAAGTTTGTTCAAGCTAAAACAATATGGGTAAAATCAAAGTTGGAAGTGAAGGTGGGGGAAGCAACGTGTCTCTTGTTTGCCATTAAATGATGCATTGAGATGGGTTTCACCAACGTCCACTTTGAAGTTGATAGTAAAGGGGTGGTGGATGAGTTATCTTCATCAAAGGAAAGTATTACTGAGTTTGGTATCATTGTCAATTGTTGCAAGGGTCTTACTTCTTACTTTACAAACTTTTCAACAAAGTTTATTAGGAGGCAAGCAAACAAAGTGGCTCACTCTTTGACTGGGGCGTCTTTGTTGTATGCTAGCTCCCGTTGTTTTTACATTGCTCCTAGTTGTATTGCCAACACTATTATGAATGAATTGCCATAATTTGGCTTTTATCAGCAAAAAAAAAAACAAGATAATGGACCAAATCAAGTCTTCTTCCCCATTGCTTTCTTCCGAAATTGATGACCTAGGGTTTTTGAAGGTTGTTGTTGCTTTGGCCTAGAGTTAGGTTTTCTAAATCGATAGCCAAATTTGATAAATTATTCCCTAAATTTGATGGATTATTATCCTTTTCAACACTCTAGATTGGAATCTGATAATGACTTCTGAATTGTTTGTCAAGATTATAAGTTTTTGTGGGTAATTATGAATAAATACTCTAAAAGGCCAACAAGGGGGTTTTTGTGAAGATTGTTTTGCTGGCTCAATTCATATTTCTCAGGTACATTCATTGATATTCTCTTTGTTTTCATGAAAATTAAATAAGTTTATGACGATTTTTTTTTGTCCATTATCTGTGTTCAATGTGAAAAAACTAACGCCATCTTCATCCTAATCTAACCCAAAAACTATAATTGTGGAAAAAAAACCAATAACTTCAAGCACCATTGTCAGATTCCAATCGAGAGTATTGAGAATGGTAATAATCCATTGAATTCGGGCAAGAATCGGTTGAATTTGGCGTTAAAGTGAAAACCCTACCTCTAGACCTAAGTAGCAATAACCTCTTAAAACTCTAAGTCATCAATTTGGGGAAGAAAATTCGATTTGGCCCTTTATCTTCTTCTTCTTTTAATTATTTTAATTCGGTCATTTATTTGTTTTTTTGGTTTTATTTACTCCTCATATGTGGATGATGTGCCAATTAAGTTGCCTGGATCATCACTTAATTGCCACATACACTAACATGAACGGCATCGGTAAGTAGTAACATATTTGACGAAAATGACTATTTTGTATAACTTCTAATAGATTAATGACTGAATTAGATTTTCTTAAAAGAGAGTGTTTGTTACATATCATTTGATGAAAAAAATTACTTTTTTAATTAAAAATTAGTTTTAACGGGCTTGATTGTTTTTGTTTAAATATTTTATAAAAATGATTTTTTAAAAATTATTTTAATGATTTTAATGAAAAACTACTTTCGTCAGTTTTTGGGAAAAATCATTTAAAAATTAAAATTAATAAATACTTTTGAAAAAATAATTTTTATGACTTTAAACAAACACAGAACAATTTTTAATTTTATGTAAAAACAAAACAAAAAAAAATAATCTCATGTCAAAGTTTTTTTTTTTTTTGCAATCAATTTTTTTTTTTTTAAATATGTAATAAACTGGCCTAAGATAAATGGCTAAAATCTGATTTATTTTTTTTAAAAAAAATCCTTTATTTTTCTTGCTTCTGTTTCCTGTCCCGTTCTTGGTTGTGTCATGGGTTCTCGCCGACGTTTTGACAAAGCTGTGCGATTGTGATGATAGGGCTGACAACATAATCCAAATATTCATAACACAACTGACTAACCAATCCAAAATCCCTGAATTCAAATTTGCAAAACTTTGTCAGCAAATCCAAGCAACTTGGAAGGTTTTGCATAGAGTGAGTGAAGTGAAGAGAGCGAGTTTGAGGTTCAGCGAAGGACAAGGGATAAGCTGACGAGTAGCGATCAAGAGCCACCACCACCTCACCTGAGACAATCTCTGTAGGCTTCAATTCTATATTTTTCAAATTTAATTTGTGAGTAATTATTATTTTATGCTCTAGTTGAATGTGTATGCAAACACTGATTGCTCATGTGACTTGATCAGCTTTGGGTGTCATGTGATATGAAGATTGTAATGACTTTTGATGAACTTATAAATTTTACTCATTGCATACTACCTATTTGATTAAACGCTCAGATTACTTACCTTTGTTTTTTTCCTTAATTTTTTCATTTATTATTTGCTTCTGATCCTGGAATTTTTTCGTTGTATGACAACTGAGAATGAGGGGGTTGCACTGTAAGAGTGTATGATAATTCTAACACATTTGAATATTTGATCATTTTTTGAATCTGTCGGTGCATACGATTTTCGATTATAGGAACTTAAGATTGATGTTACTGTTCTGCCATCTTTAGTTTGGTGTTGAAATCAGATCCTATGATTTTACTATTACCTTTTCAGGTTGGTGAATCGGTTTCATGTTGAACTTGTGTATTTTTTTATTTTCTTCCTACTTGGTCAATGCTTTCTAAACCATTTTGCATCGTAGTCGTGTGCAGTAATAGGCATCAGTGTAAGTTCCTTTTGCTTTGTTAGTGGGATTAGGTCGAGGTATCCATTGTGTGAATCTCCTTTGCTCGCCACTGGTTTAAATTTATGAAATGCTCTTATTGTGAATGCATCAACACTATGGCCTGCACTTGCTGGAAAAGCTTGTAATTTGTAAACCATATATTTGTGGTAGTGAGCTATGATCACTTTGATAATAAACAAAGTAGTTCCTGAGATCCTCTCCTTGACTTCCTTTATCATTGTCATCCCTATAGGTGTTTCTTCATAGACGTATACACATGTGTTTCTTATAACCACCTGGATACATTTGGAAATTGTAACAGTATTCAGTGAAGAAAATTTCAAAGCCCTGTCAACAGGGGTAGGGTCTAGAGAGAGAAAATTTAGAGTGAGAAAACATGTTACATAAAAATATATTTGATAGGTGAAAAAGTTTAAAATAGATTTTTAAAATATAATATATTTTTAAATGGGTGGGTCGTATTTTCATCCGTAAAAGATGATTAATGGATGATTTAGATGGTTTTTATTAAATGGGTCATGAATGGATTGAATTTTTTAATACATTTTTAACGGATCATAAACAGACTTGTGGTTTGGTTTTGACCCATCCATTATAATCCAATTCAAAATCCATCCAAACAACCCGTTTTACACCCCTAGTATTAAGAAAATAATTCTCTTTTCAGACTTGATTAGGATTTTTTTGACATTATTCATATATGTTAATATAATCAGCAACTGTTGTAAATCAAATTGTTGTTCATAAGTCAATGTTTTGTGATGTTTAGATATTCTTACAGTTAGTTCAGTACTTCAGTGCTTGTTTGTGTGTTACAATGACTAAATGATAATTCTTTTTTTGTTTTTTGTTTCCTGAATATTCTTTATGTGATGTCTACTTTGGGCATTCATTCTATTTGTTTACTCCTTTTCTTTTGCTTGAAGTCATTTAGGCTTTGTTTGGTTGTGAGGAGAAAATGAGAAGGAAGAAAGAGGTGAGAAAGAGTATGAGAAGAGAGAAAATGGGGAGAAATAAAGTAGATTTTATGTGTCTTTTGGTATAAAAGAAATATGAGAGAAATAGAGGAGAAAATGGTGTTCTCTCTCTCCCATTTGTTTGGTTGGATAAAAAATAAGAAGAGAGAAAATTATTATTTTTTTAAAAAGACAAATATCCTTAACTAAAAAATCAATATAAAAATATTTAAATTTAATTGATTTAAGTTATTTTAACTAATCAAATAATTTAAATTAATTTAACTTATTTTAAATAAATTTATTAGTTTAATATAATTATTTTATTTATTTCAATTTAATTTAATTAAATAAAGATTAATTTAATTCAATTTATTTAAATTTATTAAATAATTGAATGAGAACCCAAAAAGAATGGTACAAAAGTCATTTTACATGAAACACTCCCCCCCTCTTCCATTTTCTTCTCACTTCGGGAGAGGAAAAAATTTCAGGTGGGTCCCACCAATTTTCTTCTTTCTTCCCTATGTCTCTCCTCCACCAAACAAGAGAAAAGTGTATTTCCTCCTCCTTTTCTGTCTTCCTGTTTTCTCTCTTGTCATTTTTTACTCTAACAAACAAAGCCTTAGTTATTTTCCAGCTTTTAGGACTCCTCAGAAGAGTTATTGATTGACGTTCAGCAATAAAGAAGGTCTATGTAAGGGATCATAATTGTCGGGTAGAGGAGGGAAATTAACTGATGTAACTAATTACTATAAATAGGATGAGAGCAGTTTTTAGTAGTTAGGAACTGACTCATTTCTGTTAGGAGAGAAAAGGTGCTCTCGAAATCACCTTCCCATTATATTCAGAATAATACCAAGGGGGTATCTACCCTAATTCTTTTCATTCAATCATCAATCTTTCTTCTCTGTACCAGTTGAACCTATCAGTTATATGGATGCTTTTAGTTCTTCCTATGTTTAAATTTTAGTCTTATCAGAGATTTCCCTCCTTTTTGTGCTGTGACATGTGCACACTAGTTTTTCCTGCCAGAGTTTACATTGATACCTAGTCTAGAAAGTATTTCATACTTTCCTGCTTAAATGTAAAATTATTATTGTTATTGTAATGAATGTTGAAGTGCTCCTGTTCCTTCGGGTTGAAGCTTTAGTTCTGTATTTAGGGTAAAAGGTTAATTAAGTTTGGATAATGAATTATTCTTTCTTTGATAATTGATTTCAGAATAGACGACCTAAAATGGTATTACTGACTTATATATCTTGTTAAACATATAATAGCCAATAGGTCTTAGGTGCTGCCTTGTCATCCAGAGGAATTTCATTATTTGTGGACTCTGAATGTGTCCATCTCGATTCTATAGCAGTTAGATTGATACTTTCACACCCTGAGATCAACATTCTTTCTGAAGCTGAAAGTATGAACAGTTTGTAGATATAGCGTAGCTATAATATGGATTTCTATGAATATTTTTGTGGAGGTATTTCAAATTCAAATTATATGGTTAGATATATGGTTGAGACCAATCATCATTATATGAAGTAGATAATGGATTTAATTTGCTGTTATGCAGGGTTGGAATACACATACATAATTAAGATTTAACAAGTAACAAATTTTCTTGCATCCATTGTAATTCTGCTCTGTTCTATGCAGACCGGATAGTTGCTTGTTGTGGGAAGCTTGAGTGCAGCTACATGGGAGAATATAACAAAAGCAGCTTGAAGAAGGCAAGACTGCAGTCAGTGCTGACAACGTTGCTAGATGATCCTATACTTGCTGATGTCCCCAAGAACCCAACATTGGCAGATGTTGACACTCTCATCAGCCATGAACTGGGTAGCGCCATGCGCATTTCTATCTTGAAACTGGATGGAACTTCATATGGTAATACTCACACTCTTAAATATCCTACACCTTTTTCAACTGGGAATTTATATCTCTGGAAAAAGATGGGGAAATTACAAATGTAAAGCTCTGGTTGACTTGTAATTTTGGTGGTGAAGATGTGACAATGATGAATTCAGCAACAGTCAAGGATTTGAAATTTGCCATCAAGAAGAAAGTAAATGACATGGAACAATCCAGTATGGGCCACCGCCATATTTCTTGGTGAGTAGAGTTTACTTTTTCTCTTTATTCCATTTATGTTTCTATTTTCCTAAAAGGAGGAAAAAGGCAATAGCATATTAGTAATTGGGGGCTATCCATCACATGCCGTTAACAATGGTTTGATATTTGATAGCAATAGATCGGCCGGAAATTCTGATTTTGTGCAACTCCATATTGCAAAAATTGATCCAATTGCAGGAAGCACGTATGGGCAAATTATTGCTTGTCATACCATAACAACAAGCTCCTAGATGATGATGACATGCTTCAAAATTTTGGTATACGAAATAATTCTCAGGTATGCCTTACCAATTCTGAGTGTCTAGCTGGATTTTCTATCTCTTCTCTACTAATTTTCTTTCCCTGTACTATTCTCTTTTTCTAATATTGAAATTTTAATATCAAAATCTTTCAGAGAATCTCTCTTCCTATGGCATGAATTTATTTACTCACCCTCATATGCTGTCATATCTTTTTTTGATGAAAAATTATATGGTTTGCTTATATGTTAATATGCTATATTATGCCCGCAAATAGGACATGTCATTTCAAATAGAATTATATTGCTTGGTGTACTTACCTTTTCTTATAGTGAAATCTAGATTTTTTGAATTCAACAAAATCCTATCTTTAGACAGTTTTGTACACGATCAGTCCATTTCGCCTTTCTTTTAAAATGGTGTTTCTTTGTTAGTTTTCTTCTATTCCAAACCCATTAATTTTTCTTGCCTTTTCAACTTATAGAATGATGTCTGTTGTCTTGGGGAAACAGTATAATTCAGTGGTATTTTATGCCTATGCAGGTACAATTTGTCCCGTGTGTCATGACAAAAGAAGCTTGCAGGCACTCAAAGAGAAGAAAACACCGTTTTTTTCATGGCCTTAATAAGCTATCTTGAACAAACAATTGCAAAGGTTGAGCCCGTGGTTTGTATAGCATGTTCTGAAGTCTTTGTTGCTTGATTTCTGTCTTATTACTTGCACCAACAGCGGCAAGGTTACCTGCTGCTTTCATTCCTTGCTCGCCAACTCATCCCATCTCTCGCCTTCCGCACAAGAAAAACAATATTCTCACTCTTTTTTCTCACATCTCCTTTTGCATTTACTTCATGCGATTGGGCTATGGTGCACCACCCACATTTTACACCGTCCACTATACCGCCCATGTGGTAAATTTTGGGCCATTCAAATTGTCATATAGGTTGGTCAAAATTTCAAGCTTTCTAATTGTATTATACTGTATTCAAACTATATGAATACAATATATTATAGTATAATATATGTGTTTTTTGTATTTACAAATTTAACTCATATTAAAATAATGTTTTTTTATTAAAAACAACTGATTATATTGCAAAATATTATTGATCACGAACATTATTTTAATTCATATTAAAATGTTATTTTATAATATAATCAGTTTTTTTTAATAAAAATCATTATTTTAATATGGGTTAAATTTGCGAATACAAAGAGTACATATATTATACTACAAATTTTGATCAAATCCATGTGACAATTTGATTAATCCAAAATTTGTCATATATGGATGGTGTAATGGGTGGTGCAAAATATGGATGGTGCACCTTAGCCCAATCCTTACTTCATAACCATTTATTGACCGTTCATTATTGTTTTCAAAACAAAAGTTTTTTAAGTAATTGGATATGTAAGATTCTAGTGATCCTATCACTATCTTACACCAGTCCTGTTCTCTACCAACAACAACAATGAACAGTTGTCATTATCTATACAAGTCATATAGATTGTATGGTGCAAACAAGAAGAATGCATGGCAGTGACACAATCTACACTACCATGTCTTTTGCCAACAAGTGCAAACTTAATTGTTATTATAAAACTGGTAAATGTAAATAATTGTCAATGAATATCAGTGCGCAATTGACTTAAACGCACACCTTAACATAACGTATCTTTTTACATGCACCTGGTTTTATATCAGCAATGAGTTCTAACCAAGGTTTACAAAATCGGATTAGCCATCGAATCGGTGAAAGCGGTTTCGAGGTTGAATAATCCCAACCGAGATTGAATCGTGATTGAACCGGTTAGAATTAAATAATATTATTTTAGTTTTTAATATAATATTTGTAACAATATTAAACAAAAAAACAACATAACAACTAAAATTATTAAGCACAATTTTTTTTTTATTTTGAAATTAAACTAAATAAATATAAAGATATATGTTAAAATCATCTTCATAGGGAAAACCAACCCAAAATCTACAATCAGCCCACATATGTTAGAAAACAAAAGAATTGGGTTTTGGTTAGGATGACCAAAATCCTTTTATGCTATTTTTTTTAGGAAACCGGTTCAGGTCGGTTCACTACCGGTTATGATCGGTTTTGAACCTAAGTTCTCCGGCTTTTCCACCTGCTCAATACAGGGACGATTTTCCATGTAAACCTGGACCTACCAAGGTCACTGTTCATGCAGTTAAACCGGTCGGACCGGCTGGTCCGGTTTTCAAAACCTGGTTCTAACACAGATCTTCATCAAACTCCAATTTGAGAACTTTGCAGTGAACTTTAGCCCCTTTAGAAAATTTCTTCTACAAGTCCTAGAGCATAAGCTTTAGCAGGAAATTACAGGTAAGATTATCATAGACAACATTCATGCTTCAAAGTTAAAATTTTACACAAGAAAAAACGTGTGATATCTTTTAACATAATCTTTAAATACTTAATTTCTAAATACTGTTAAAATTAATTACTTAATTAAGGAATTGTGTGTTATGAAATAACATTCATTAATAAAATGTAGAGTAAAGGCCTAAACTCATCTCGACAAAAAACATGGTGATATATATTTGATTAATGAGAACCGAAAAATATCAGTTTAGTCCTCAAAAATATCAAAATTTGATCAAATGAGTCCTTTTTTAAGATAATTTTTAGGGACATTTGGTCATTGCAAGGGACATTTTGAACACTTTTGAGATTCACGAAGACAAACTTGATATTTTTCGTTTTTCAAGAACCAAATATGTCTTCCTATTTTTTGGCAGGGTTCAATTTGGGTCTTTAAAGTAAAAATAAGTTAAAATTTAAGAGCATTATATAATTTATCCAAAAAATATTAATTCTTGTTTACATATAATTAAGAAGACTTAGATTATATTTTTGATCCTCTTAGTAGTGATTATATGCGGTTTTGATCTCTAAATTTGTTTTTTTTATATACATTTAATCCCATTTTTTAATATTATGAATTTAAAAGAGTGAAAAAAATAAATAAAGAACCTAAATTTGTAAAAAAAAAAAACTTTAAGAATCAAAACACGTAACTGACGGGCATTTAACCCAACTATCGAACCCGGTTGGTTTGTCCACGTTGGCAAGCCCTTCTTTTCCCCATTTAAAACCTTCTCCCTTCTGTTCTCATTCTCATAGTCGGCACGCACGGCAACCTTGAACAAACTCTGTGAATCTCTCGAACCTTCTACGATCTTCCTCTCACCGCAATGGTATGTACCCTCATCATCTTCTTCTTCCTCTTCCCCTTTCTCTCTTTTTTCGCAATTTTTATTTCTGGGTTTGTTTTCGTTCACATCCATAGATTTTACAATTTTTATTCCTTTGCCTTCCATGAAACCAACTCGAATTCAATCTTCATTTTTTTGGATTTTGATTAATATCTCATTTTTTTACAACTGACTACTGTTTAACTTTTCAATTCACTTCAAATTGAAATTATGGTTCATCTTATTCCTGTGTTTCTATGTTTTCCCTCTTTTTTCATGCATGTTCTAAAAGATTTGCAATATTTGTGCCTGTGAGGTAAGAAATAATCTCTGTTGGTTATCATTGTTATCTGTTTTAGATTTCTTCAAGCTGCTATAATCGCCAGTTGTGCATCAAACTCGCTTTAATAGCTGTAAGTTTAGGTGGTTTGGATGCATAATTATGATCCTCTGGCGGTTTAATTCTTCCCTTCAGTCTGGAATGTGTCTTGAGTTTCTTCGGCTCCTAGTATGAGGGTCTCTTGGGCGGTGTCGTCTAATAATACAAGTGGTCCATAAAGATTTTTGGGTGGTTATATTCGGCTTGCGGTTAGTGAGCCTTTTATCACGGTTTTACTGCAAATAGCTCTAAAGTCCACTTGTTTACAAACAGGGTGACCATTTTTGTTTGACTTTGGATCTTTGCGTTATTGTTTGTATACGATGCTTTCTGGATAGTGTTTTTTTTTTGGGTCTGGGTTGGTTATAATTCACATACCTTCATAGCATTTTTGGTGCTAGGCTATTGTAAAACCCATACTGATATTATCTTCCAGTATTCTATTTACTTTGGGCCTAGTTCTCCTCTTGTCTATGGCGTGCTCTCAATCGATATACCTTTTACTTATAAAAAAATGTATTAACTTGCAACATGATAATGTTTGAATATTGTAGGATGCTGCAAAGACGGACAGTGCTGTGTTGGCATGTACAGACGAAGCAGTTCTTCCTGTCAGTCAAGTGTTTGATGCAATTAAAGAACTTGGCAATGATGGGGTTGAGCATTGTGATCCTTTGGTTCTTACATGTGCATCAACACTAAGTAATTCTCCCAATCATTCCTTTGATTGCATTTTTTGGGGATTATTTTTTATATTCTATATATTGATTTTGCATATAGAGAATGTATGGCAATGTTACTTTACATTTTGAATATAAGGGTTTCTTTTTAATATAAACCAATAAGTTATACGTTGCTATTGCATGCATCTTCCTCCATTTTGAACTCATCAAAGGAAAATATTTTTCTCTGCAAGTGATGCTCAGCTATCCTTTCTTGAGTGTTCCTGTTATGTATTGTTGTTAGATGTGGTACATTCGTGTGATTTGATCTTTTGCTTCAGTATGAACTAATTTTGTACAAGAACTCATGGCTCAATAACTTGTGAGTGACGATATCATGTTCTTAGGATTTTACTTTCTTCTTCTTGGTCACTGTTCTTTTTTCTTTTATTTTTTTATGTTGGCTTAGTTGAGCTGCAATGGTATTTGGGGAACAAATTCATCTTAGCTTTAGCTACATCAACTTTAAATCTTTTTCTAGTCAATGGTAGAACTTTTAGTTTTAGGCTTTTAGCAATCAAAAGTGAGGGTACTAGATCTCATAAAAGTGAGGGTATGGAGCTGGTATAAAGCATCGACAAAGAGGGGTGGTTTTTCTTTCACTGACTGGTGTCTTAACCCGGTGTGCTGCATCAGTTCTGCAGGGTATTTGTGCAGCTAAGGGGGCGTTCATCATCTTGGCTAAGGCTTAGTTTTTCTACCTGGCTATGGTTCTTTTATCATATCCTCTAAAAACTGGGCTTCTTTGTCTCTATTTTAGTTGTGGGGTTTGGAGTGGCCAGGCATTTTGGCATGTAACTAAACTTTAGATCTATGTATTTGGGTTTAGAGTACCCCTTGTACTCTCTTTAATATATTTTGGCTTATCAAAAAAAAATATTGCCTGAACTTTGAGAACACTGGTGACAGCCAGTTCTGCCTATATTCTGCCCACTTTCTTTAAGATATGTCAACCCCACAGTTGATGTTTGTTGGAAGAAGTTGGATAGAAGCTGCTATTTCCCTTGCAAATACATAATTTTCTATTTTGTGCGTATATGCTATTTATTGTATCGTAGTCAAAGAAACCAATTTTTACCACCTATGCATCTTGCAAACTGCAGGCAAGTTGCCAGTGGAATCTTCGTCTGTGGATATTGTCATTTTAATTTTGAAGTCTCTTGAGTGTCCTACTGAACCAACTGATTCAAGAAATCCTGAGAGTGTTAAAAGTAGGTGGGACAACTCTTATTCGACAGTCATCTCAGTCTGCCACAGGTTCGGTTGATAAGGTAATAATAACCTGGATTGTGCCTGGGTGAATTTGTATTATTGTACATGATCTGATATTTTTCTCCTTGTCCTTGCAGATTATATCTGATCTTGAGAACAGGTTATTGTTGGCAGGGTTTTCAGAAACACAAGTTTTACAATCAACTGTCCCATTAGGAGGTAAATCTTCTGCGGTAAGTTTCATTATCTAGCATATGCCTTTGCCATCTTTTATTCATCACTGTTTCTTAAATACTTTTTCTCTTGTATGGTTTCTTGTAAAATTGAATACATTAGAAACATATTGTGGATGAGTTGTATAATGGGCTCTACTAACATTTATCTTGAGAGTATCCAATTCATGAGTGGTGTTTAAAAGTCTACCAGTATTTGTTTTGACAACTATTATTGTCAAGTTAATGGTTTTTAATTTTGAGCATTATGATTATTTCTGCAAAACTTCTCTTCTTTCCGGTATGATGTTTTTTCTTTTCTTGCTCCACTGCCTTCAGGCAATTTGTCTTCCTATTGTCTGAGGAGTGGAGTATTGGGCCATGAGTCATCTAAAGTTACTTATTTTCTTTCTTTATTGACTTTTCTATGACCATCTTACAAATTCTGAAATGTTCTGCATTGAACATAGATCAAAGCTAAAAAGCCCTCATGGAAAGTTGGTTCGACTTTTGCCCTAAAGAAGGTGGTGAAGAGTTCACCTAAAGTGCAATTTGATGTTGATTCAGATCTGATTGATGAAGATAGTCTTTTGAGTGAAGAAGATTTGAAGAAACCCCAACTGCCACCTGGTAAAGAGTACTCTTCTAGTTTCTGTCATCAATTGATCAGTATTCTGTGTGATATCCTATTAGCTAACATGCTTGTGCAGTTGGTGATTGTGAAATTGGAAGTACAAGAAAAGCCTGCAAAAATTGCTCTTGTGGGAGGGCTGAAGAGGAGGAGAAAGTATTGAAGTTAGGATTGACTGCAGAGCAGATTAATAATCCTCAATCTGCATGTGGCAGTGTATGTCTTTTTTTTTTTTTGCAATATAAAGTTTTTTAATGCTATCTTGCATTGGATTTCTCCAATTGCATCTTACATGGCTGTGCTGTTCAAGAAGACCTCATTTTTGCTTTCTGTGCATTGCAAGATAGAAAGTTCTGAGAAATTTAGACACACACACAGGCACACAAAAGCAATTTAGTAGCTTTACAGTGGTTTGTTAGATAGGTAGCCTTATTGCTTGGTTTAGATGATATATAGAAGAATAGGATGATAGGGAAAGCATATGAGGGTTCAAACAACCCCTCCCTTGGTTCATGTCAGGTAAATCAATTATTATGAAATTAAAGAGATAGTGCTGCATCATAAATCCTTGCCTTTTGTTACATATAGCTCAGTAATATGCATTTAGAGGCTTATGGATGAAAGAAGTGCTAATTTCCTAATTCCTACTACTGCCATTTCTTTCAATTTAGCTATAGAAGCTTTGCAGAATTTGTAATTTTTAAATAAGAGTTCCTAAATTCATTTAGCTGGCCCCACCTAATGCAAAAGGACTTCCATTGTTGTTTTAAATCCTGCTACTGGGTTGTAAGCTCTCAATTGTATTGTATCTTGCACATAAAAAATATATTGACTTAATCTTTTACTAATTATTTCGATAAAGCATTCGTAGAACTAGGATTTCTAAGATCCGTTTGACTTAGGATCAGCTTTACTTGTACAATGAGAACATACAATTTTCTTGCGGATTTTGTGATATGCTCTTTTGTGAGTCGATACCCTCTACTGTGTCAGTCTATTTTCTAATGCTGTTTAAGATTTCCCCCGAGTGATTGGCATTGCTCTCAAGGTTGTCTTTGGTCTGCAGTGTGGGCTAGGGGATGCTTTCAGGTGCAGTACCTGCCCTTACAAAGGTCTTCCTCCCTTCAAATTGGGCGATAAGGTAGTTTCTTTGACCTGTTTGGTGTCATTTCTTTGGTATGGCCTATAAGCATTAGTTAACATAAGTCATTCATTATATTTATGCAGGTGGCACTGTCCAGTAACTTCCTTGCTGCAGACATATGAATATATGATGGATAAAGTTGCAGCACACTGTTTTGGGGATGATATAATGGAATTAGGCACATCTTTAGATGCTATGGGATTCTTGTTATTATGGTAATGGTAGCAGAACCATTCATCCGAGTTGTTTGATCCAATTTTTTAAGTATGTACGACGGATACAAGTGTTTTTAGCTACTTTAGTGCTGCAGGCATATTAAAATGCTTCTTTAAGTGTTAAAGGAATCATAGTGCTTAATGACCTTGGCCTTGTTTTTTTGTCTACCGCATTCCATATAAAGTCCTTCCTTGATTGTGATGATAAAAAAGATGAGTAGTTTTGTTCACCCTGTGGTGTTATATTAAAGTAGTTAAAATTTAAAGTGAAGGCCTCTCGCATCTGGTAAGTAACCTTGGCCTCTGCGGTCCGGTTGTTATAATTTTAATTGTCGTAAACAAAAAGAAAAATAATTTCACATGTTATTTTGTTAGAAGGTATGAGATAAAATAGAGGATGGTATATTATGCTGGAGGCAACGTGACGTCAATATGTTTCAGTTTTTAATTCAAAACGTTCTGTATTAACAAAGATAATTTAATTTCAGCTATACGAAGCTTGAGTTTGGAATGACTAAGAAAGAAATTGATCGGATCTTTTTTTTCAAAATTTTTTATCTTTGTAATATAATCTCTCTTAGTAAAGTTGGATTATAAAGTATGATAAATAAAATAAATTTATGAGATTCTAAAACTTCTACATACAAATTTATGAGATTCTAAAAATTAAAGAAGATGTAAGCTTACAGGATATGATTAGTTGAAGATGCCAGAGAGGCACTGGAACTCTTTTATCAATGCCGATGTGGTGATTACTTCTCTCTGAACTCGTTGGAATTGCAAGTAATGGGTATTCCTTGTAAGATATCTGTGCTCAATGTTGATACTTTACTCTTTACCGGGGCTTTTTTTTTAATGAATGAGATTATTCACAATTTTTTTTTTATAATGAAAATAGCACATTATGACTTGCCCATCATTAGAAAAACATTTCTTGTACCATGAATTTGAAAGTGGAATTTGGAATGTAGCATAATTAGTTTCTACATAGAAATCCTTGCCAAGTGCCAACTCCTTAAAACTAAGTTATAGTATTAATTAGTGTTATCAAAAGAAAAATTGAGCCTAACATAAAAGTTTAAACTTCGTCACACCAAGAAAAAAATTCATGGTTTACTGTACGAATTTTGCTCTAGAGACTCCAAAAAGCTGGAGTCTTGCACAAAAACCATGCAGTCTGCAGAAAACAAATACGAATTCAAGTAAAGAATATTATTCAACCATTCTTCATTCATATACATTTCCGAAAAGAAAATGTTATCCATCAATAGATTCAATACATCATACATACAATCTATGTAACAAGGACATTATAGATACTATCTATTTGTAAACTTATGATGCTTTTATACATGAAACTTATTATTTTATGCCATAAATCATAAATTTGCTTTCTTTAGTTCCAATAGTCTTGACCACCTTTTATCAAAAGAGGCCTGGCTTTGTCCAGTAGTAACTGCAAAATAAAACGATCTTTCATAAGTTTTATCATGGCTACTTTGCTTTTTTTTAGGAAATCAAGGCTACTTTGTTGGTGCCCCGTGTATAGAAAAAATAGAAAAAAATAAATGAAAATTAGAAAAGCAATCAGCAATGCAGTGACCTTGTTGGACGCCATGAAGTTTTAAGGAAAAAAAAATGCTTACATTGTATTGTAGCCTCAGATTTCTCACACAACTCTGAGCACGTATCCTGCAATAATAATAAGAATAGTAAATATAGGATCTTCTAAGTTCAAAATTTTGAAACCCACAATGTAAAAATGAATTTGCAATTCTGCTAAATATACTTTTACTGAGGAGTTTAGCCGTATGGTATCTTGTACAAGACGGTCAAGATCAACTTCGTATCCCGGTCTGACATATATAACCTGTATTGTATGAGTGGCTGTGTTAGATTACCCTTAATAACTTTGTTAACAACATTGAACATGATGATGTGCTTTGAAATCATCCCATGACTGAAAATTTGGTATAGGTATGGCCAATGCCTTCTTAAAATACTATGGTAAAAGCTAATATCCATTGAAACACTGCTTATTATGGCCAATTCTATGTTACAACGTAGATGGTGTGTTGTAAAGGTACAAAATTTCCTGTAAGGCATTTTAATGTATTATTTTGAAACGTTGAAATAATTCATGATAATTTAATTAACAATACCAGATTATTTTAGAGCAGTACATCTATACACCAAAAAAGAGAGACAATGAAATTAATTGGATTTAGAGACTTACAGAAGGGTCACCACCAATTTCAGGTAGCTGTATCTTCCGATTATCTCTATTCGCTATGAGAACCCATACATTAAATTTTGTGTCTATCTGTAACCATCAGTAGATGGACAGGAGTCATCCACATATAATAAATTAATTTAATAGAATCATGCATCGTATAATTGAATAAAAAAGAAAACATCTAAATAATCAAGGCATGTGACAAATCTCAAACCAAGAAATCAATGAGTATAGTTCACAATGAAATGAAGTACCTGTCTGCAATATGGGGAGGAACAGTTGCTACATTTTCTAGTGAAGGATGTCATAACTCTTCCATCAACTGATAAGCCAAAGCTAGCATGCTGGCATTACCATGTAGAAGTAATGACAAGTGAATAAACAATTAAATTTGAAATTTGGGAGTATTCATTCTATTCAATAAAATTAGAAAATATAATCCATATCAAGTCATTAACATAAAAGGGGGGAAACATAATTAAAAAATTGAAAGTGCAGAAATACTTCTTTTGGTGTATGAGGATCAGTTACAATTACAATTTAAATATAAATTTCTAGCCAAACATGAAAATAAATTATTTGGAACTACCTTGTGGATGGTGAGGTTGATGAACACTTGAGCATCCTTATGTGGATCATCTTCAACTTCAATCAAATCCTGTAACTGTAGGTCTTGCAAAGAGAGGAGATAATCGCTTGTCCAATTTCCATGATATTTGCCATCACCTGGTGATATTGTGATCAGACGGCGAGCAACCCTACTTGTCTTCTTCCCAATCTAGGTTTGATCATATAGAATTACTAGCTTTAGAAGATGATTGAGGAAAAAGGAAATCACAGACACCATTAGTATTACAAGACAGCACATTATCCACACTTAATAGTACTAATTTATGAAACCACAGTTTGATTGGGAATTTTTATAACACCAGATCAGAATGAAAATGTGACAAGTATTTGTTATTACAGAATCATAGACATAATAAAAGACATGATGAGATTATGGAATAAGTTAAATGAATGAAAGGGAGCATTAGCATATATATATACCAATGGAGAGTGCAAGTTATCCTTTCTTTTGGTAGAAGCAGAAGCAGTTACTGCATTATTAGAAGTGTGCAGCTGAGAGAACAACCTGAGGGTCTTGAGTTTTGGTGCAGTGTGGGATGGATTGAATAGTGGGTTGAAGCTCCCTGCAGGAGATACCAAATTTCCAGCTTTTGCCATAACAAAACTTTTCTCAATTATCAGGAATTGAATGAGAGATAGGGATATTTCAATATTTCATATTTGTGTTTGGTTTAAGTACCTTATCTTGATGTCATGTGTGATAGATAGGCTTTGTGCCTCACATTCAAAAATGAAAGTTGAGACTTGAGATGCACATGTATCTGACAACCTTTGTTTTTATTTTTCTTTCACTTGCAGCCTCAAAAGGATTTTTCATTTTCACTTTTTCACCCTATTGTTTTATATCATGTTGGAATCATTCAAATATAATTTTATTTTATTTATAAATTATTTTTATGTTTACAAATTATTATAAAAAATATAATTTAAAGAATTTCAATTAATTTGTAAATTATATTGCATGTTTTATTTATTTAGAGCACCTTATAAATGAATAAACTTAATTCCATCTACGTAGTTTACTTTTTTTTTCTTTTGAAATAAATCTAAGTAGTTTGCTTATTACCCCTATTTAGGACAAATTTATCAACTCAAACAATTTAAACTAAAATTCAACTATATCCATTTAAATTTAAATAAACCTGAGTTGATTTCCAAATATAGACATCTTATAAAAATATTTTAAAATCAAATTAGTTCTTAATTAATAAGATTCTGAACAAAAAGAAATTATTTATAAGTCAACTAAATTCATAAAAAATATTGTTGCTCGAGCATACTCTCAAATACACCCAGAATAACGATACTTACTACAAAATTTTATAGGGTTATAATATGCATAGCTCTTTTAGTTACTCTTTACTCTATATATGTCATGAGAAACATCTGTATTTGTTATTTGGTTCAATTTATATATTTAGTTTAACTTTTACATTCTAAAACTCTCAACCAAACTGTATAGTGTAAAATTGTGGTTTAGATATATAGAAGGCAGTGGAATAATTGTTGTGATTTCATTCATAGTACGAGTCTCTTTTCGAGAGATTACAATAAAGACAAAACAAATCCAATCAAATCTCTTCCTATAATTAAGGAAGGAAATAAAACAAAAAAAAATAAAATAAAGATAAAATCAAATAGAATCAAAGAGGATAAAATCAGGGATATTTTCCTTATTCTCCAACGCCCCCCCTCAAGTTGGTGCATATATATCTATCATGCCCAACTTGCTTATCAAGTGCTCAAAATTTGGTCTTGCTAGACTCTTGGTCAAAATATCAGTTGTTTGTTGGTTGGAAGTCACAAAAGGAAGACAGATAATGCTAGCATCTAATTTTTCTTTTATGAAGTGGCGATCAATCTCAATGTGTTTGGTTCTATCATGCTGGACGGGATTGTGTGCTATGCTTATTGCTGCTTTGTTGTCACAATACTGCTTCAATGGAAGATCAACCTTCATCTTGAGTTCCTCCAAGACTCTATAGATCCACAACCCTTCGCATATTCCTTGGGCCATTGCTCTAAATTCAGCCTCAGCACTACTTCTAGCAACCACACCTTGTTTCTTGCTTCTCCAAGTTACTAGATTTCCCCACACATAGGTACAATATCCTGAAGTTGATTTTCTGTCGATGACTGATCCTACCCAGTCTGCATCAGTAAAGATTTCAACATTCCTCTCACTGGTTTTTCTAAAGTACAATCCTTTCCCAGGATTGCTCTTCAAGTACCTCAAAATTCATGAGATCGCCTCAAGATGTTCTTCATATGGGGAGTGCATAAACTGGCTTACAACACTCACAGAAAAGGCAATATCAGGTCTGGTATGAGACAGGTAGATTAACTTGCCAACTAATCTCTGATATCTCCCAATATCAACAGGAACATCTCATTTCTCCCAAAGTTTCACATTTGGGTCCATGGGGGTATCGACTGGTCTGTAACCACTCATTCCAGTTTCCTTTAAAAGGTCCATAATGTACTTTCGTTGGGAAACCACAATTCCCTTTTTTGATCAAGCAACCTCCATACCAAGAAAATATCTCAATGCTCCCAAATCCTTGACCTCAAATTCTGCTGCTAAATTTTTCTTCAGCCTTCCCATCTCTATTACATCATTCCCAGTAAGAACAATGTCATCAACATAGACAATTAGTGTAGCAATCTTCCCATCAGAAGGAAATTTTGTGAATAAGGTGTGATCGGCTTGTCCTTGACTGTATCCCTGTTTCTTCATGGACTGGGTGAATCTTACAAACCATGCTCTCGGGGACTGTTTGAGCCCATAGAGTGACTTCTTCAATTTACACACATTTGACCCAAATTTTTCTTCAAATCCAGGAGGTCCATCTATGTATACCTCTTCTTCTAGGTCACAATTGAGGAATGCATTCTTCACATCCAGTTGGTGCAAAGGCCAATCTAAGTTGGCAGCAAGGGATAAGAGAATCCTGACAGTGTTCAATTTTGCCACAGTAGCAAAAGTTTCCGAGTAGTCTATGCCATAAGTCTGAGTGAATCCCTTGGCCACCAAACGTGCCTTGTACCTTTCTACGGATCCATCTGAATTATACTTCATAATGAAGACCCATATGCAATCCACTGTGTTTTTTCCAGCTGGTAAGGTCATAACACTCCAAGTGTTGTTCTTCTCAAGAGCTCTCATCTCCTCAAGAACAGCTTCCTTCCACTTTGGAATTTTTAGAGCTTCCTGTACATTTTTTGGAACTTCTATACTAGACAACTGTGAGGTAAATGCAGCAAAAGAGGAAGACAAATTTGAATATGACATAAATTTAGACCAAGGATGCTTAGTACAAGATCTAATACCTTTTCTAAGCGCTATGGGGATGCCTAACTCAACTGATTCATTGTGACAATTAGGTTCAGACGGGGACGTACCTGTATCAGGTTGACTGATTGGATTTTCCCTCGGTTCGGATTCATGACCATGCTGGAGAATTGATTCTTCAATCCTTTTGTTATGGTTTTTTGAAACAAAGAACTTTCCACACCTTCGATCACCATCCTTGAACCTGTCAATTTCTTCTTCACAAAAATCATCATGTTGTGGCATTTCGATTAGTTCTTCATTATTATCAATTTCCAAGGATTGTTTGTCAGAGTTTTGATTTAGAGATGTAGACCCAGATTCCACAGGAGCCTTACTCATGATGGGAGTAGGTCCAGATAAGGAATCTTAGTCATTTGCTATTGGTGCAACAGTATAAGTCTCAGAATTGTGTGAATTTTTCAGATAAAGTAATGGTTTCAAAAGAATCTTCATGTGAATTCCCCCCTGAAGATGAATGTCCTTAAAAAAGGTTGTTTTTCAAAGAAAGTGGCATCCATTGTTACAAAAATTCTTTTTGATTTTGAATCAAAACACTTGTACTGTAACATCCCAAAATTACAATGTAAATTATTTTAACGAAAATATTAAGTTGTTATAAGGCTTAACGTAGAAAACAATTAGTATAACGATTTATTGGAATTATTTAATATTTTTAAATAAATACAAAATTTAGATTAAAAAAAAGAGAGAAGAAAAAGCCTTGAACCACCATCCATTTTTGGATTTCTCGTATAGGAAGTGAGCATGCTTAGCTTTGTGTGAAAAACAATTAGGAGATGTAATATTAATGGGAATTCTTTTGGGTTAAAAAAAATGAATGAAAATGGAAACAAAATTATATAGACATGTATGTTAAGGTGAAGGACTCCTCACGTCAGGGCTAGATTGCCTTGCCTTTCATTCATCTAATAATAAGGGTCAGTGAGTCCCGCAACAACAATAAAGGTAGGAAAAAGAAAGAAAGAAAAGAAACCTAATGCTATGAGGAAACCTAGTTTCTATTCACACGGCTACATAAGTTTATAACTCCTCTTTCTCTCACTCACCTAACGAAACGGCATGGCCAGACAAGGGAAATAAAAGAAAGAACAGTGATAATTGTTGAATACGAATGGGGAGCCACACACAGACCAAAAATTATGAACGAAAAGAAGGAAGATTTTTTTGGGTGAAGGGCTAGCTCTTCCCTTAGATTAATTTTGAAGCTTTTGAAGGTCTTCAAGAGGTGAGTAAAAATATCTTTGTTCACCCTTCCATGGTATAATTAATTTTAGGTTTCTTGATTCTTGATTTGAGATTCTTAAAATATTATTAGAATGATCATATATTGTTCCTTGTTTTGTATTCATAACTGGCAAAATTGCCAGAAAAAGTCACGTTTTCAAGCTTCCAATTTTTTTTATCAATTCATATTTCATAGAATGGAAAATACTCCCTGTGCGTATGTTAGTTTCTTCTTTAAAGACAAATTACTTTGACTTGGATCAATATTCAAACTTCTTTCCCTGTAGCATCGTTTACCATTTTGAATTGCGATTAATTTTTTGAATTAGGATATAATTTATTATTAATTATTGTTAAGAAATATGTTTATTTGGTATGAATAGTATTGTCGTGGCATGCTCTTTTATATTATATATGATGTTATTATAGCATAAGGTTATATGTCATGTCATGAGGTCATGGTATATGCCCAAAATATGATCTGGAATTATTATTTGTGATTATTAAGATACCTCCTTTTGGAAAGGGGAAGACAGATACCTCCTTCTAGGAAGGGGAAGAAAGATACCTCCTCACTAGAGGGGAAGAAAGATACCCCCTCCTTAGAGGGGAAGAAAGATACCTCATTCTGGGAAGGGGAAGATAGATACCTCCTCATTAGAGAGGAATACATATACCTCCTTCCGGAAAGGGGAAGACACATACATCCTCGTTAGAGGGGAAGATAGATACATCCTCGTTAGAGGGGAAGATAGATACCTCCTTCTGGGAAGGGGAAGACCCATTATAGATAGTTCCTTTTGGGAAGGGAAAGGCGGTGGGACGCCATTCCATTTGTCATGAGCTCATAGACTTAAATTTTTGGTAATTAAATAAAAGAGACTTGGATATACATTGAGATTGATTGGACACGAGAGACGTCCTTTGAATGATTTTACTTATATTATGTGGATCGAATTATTTCTTTTGATGGTGTTACGTTTTATACATGAATTTCATACGATTAATATTTATTCTTTAATTTATGAAGACATTTTGAGGCTTTTGGTTTTATTTGGATGTATGGATTTTTATTATATTATTACTTTGGATACTTTATTACTATTTTAATTAATATAAGGTATATTCGGACTCAATTAATTTGCGAAGTTTTTATGATTTGTATATTTTAATTAAATGTTTTGAAGGATTTTTATTGAAATTAATTTGGGTTACTAATGTAACGAAAAGCGTTAAATTTTTGGTATCAGAGCAGTTCGATTCTAAATCGGACTGTGGTAGTGGGGCTTTTTTCAAAAACAAAACTTGGGCGCATAGGATGCTTGTTAGAGTTATAATTCTGCATTCTATTCTTTTGGATATTGGACTTGTCAACCCACTGTTTGATTGGTGGTATGCAGATTATGGCAGCGAACAGGCGAGGGAGAAATGATGCACTTGCAGCGACTTTGGCTCGAATGGCTAGAGTTATGTAGGAGCAGACGGAGACACTCCGTCAGATAAGGGATAATGGGGACGTGCTTAACGTGGTACCAGTTGCAGCACCAGATCCAGAGTACAAGGTCTGTCAGAGTTCAGGAACAATAATCCGCCAGCTTTTCGAGGGACCACTGATCCTATTGAGGCAAGAGGAATGATTGCTGAAATTAGAGAAAATCTCCTGGGTCATGAGGTGCACCGATGCTCGGAAGGTGGATTTTGCCACCTATATGCTAGAGTCGGATGCAGAGCACTGGTGGAATTGTGCTAGGGGCGGGTTGCTTGCTTCGGGCACCCCTATCACGTGGGGCATATTCAAGGAGGTATTTCTGGAGAAGTACTTTCCGCACAGTGTCCGTATACAAAAGGAGATGGAGTTTCTACAGCTTCGCCAGGGGATTATGACAGTGGTGGAATATGTGGCCAAGTTCGAGAGGCTTGCAAGGTTCTCTACTCAGGTGAGGGATAATCCTGATGGTCAGTGGAAAGCAATTAAGTTCGAGCAGGGTTTGAATCCAGAGTTGCAGAGCCTTATTGGGCTCCTGGAGATTCGAGACTACCCCACTTTAGTGAACAGGTGTAGGGTGGCGGAGCGGAATATGCAAGTTGTGTTGGCTGAGAAACCGAAGGAGAAGAGCTTTAGTGACGACAGGATTTTTCAGGGCAGAGATGGGAATTTTTGAAGCATTTGCGACCCATCTCCACCATCAGCAAAGGGGAGCACGTGCATGGAGCTCAGAGTGACAAGGTCACCGGGTGCCATAAGTGCGGTTTTGTTCATGGGGATCGCTTGTGTCCCGCAGTCCAGACTACTTGCTACAAGTGTAGCAAGACAGGTCACTTTGCCAGAACTTGTCGAAATGGAGGGCAATCCCAACCAAGGCCACAAAACCAAGGGAGGGTCTTTACACTCCAAGGAGAGCAAGTGAAGGAGCCAGATGGTTTGATCCAAGGTATGGGTTTTATTAAAGAGATGAGAGTCGTTATATTGTTTGATTCAGGAGCAACTCGCTCTTTTATATCTCATGTATGTGTGAAAAATATAGATTTACATGCTTCCAAATTACCATTTGATTTGTGTGTTTCTACTCTCGTGGAGGATAAACTTGTTACCTCCATTACCTGTTTGAATTGCTCCTTAGTTTATCAATACTTGACTTTTTCTGTTGACCTTATATGCTTGCCTATGTCTGGATTGGATGTCATTCTTGGTATGTATTAGTTGTCTTCAGATCATGTTGTTATAAATTGTTCTGATATAACTATCTCCGTTACTAAATAGCCAATGTATAACGAATCTTCCCTATCCAATTCTTTTGCATATGTTAAAAGACACGAGATTATGGAATAAGTTAAAAGAATCAAAGGGAGCATTAGCATATATATATACCAATGGAGAGTGCAAGTTATCCTTTCTTTTGGTAGAAGCAGAAGCAGTTACTGCATTATTAGAAGTGTGCAGCTGAGAGAACAACCTGAGGGTCTTGAGTTTTGGTGCAGTGTGGGATGGATTGAATAGTGGGTTGAAGCTCCCTGCAGGAGATACCAAATTTCCAGCTTTTGCCATAACAAAACTTTTCTCAATTATCAGGAATTGAATGAGAGATAGGGATATTTCAATATTTCATATTTGTGTTTGGTTTAAGTACCTTATCTTGATGTCATGTGTGATAGATAGGCTTTGTGCCTCACATTCAAAAATGAAAGTTGAGACTTGAGATGCACATGTGACAACCTTTGTTTTTATTTTTCTTTCACTTGCAGCCTCAAAAGGATTTTTCATTTTCACTTTTTCACCCTATTGTTTTATATCATGTTGGAATCATTCAAATATAATTTAATTTTATTTATAAATTATTTTTATGTTTACAACTTATTATAAAAAATATAATTTAAAGAATTTCAATTAATTTGTAAATTATATTGTATGTTTTATTTATTTAGAGCACCTTATAAATGAATAAACTTAATTCCATCTCAGTAGTTTACTTTTTTTTCTTTTGAAATAAATCTAAGTAGTTTACTTATTACCCCTATTTAGGACAAATTTATTAACTCAAACAATTTAAACTAAAATTCAACTAAATCCATTTAAATTTAAATAAACCTGAGTTGATTTCCAAATATAGACAACTTATATAAAAATATTTTAAAATCAAATTAATTCTTAATTAATAAGATTCTGAACAAAAAGAAATTATTTATAAGTCAACTAAATTCATAAAAAATATTGTTGCTCGAGCATACTCTCAAATACACCCAGAATAACGACACTAACTACAAAATTTTATAGGGTTATAATATGCATAGCTCTTTTAGTTACTCTTTACTCTATATATGTCATGAGAAACATCTGTATTTGCTATTTGGTTCAATTTATATATTTTAGTTTAACTTTTACATTCTAAAACTCTCAACCAAACTGTATAGTGTAAAATTGTAGTTTAGATAACATTGATTTCATTTGTTTTCTTGGGAATATCCCTAATCATAGTAATATATGTTCTATGTCAATTATAAGGGTCCATCAAAACTGGGTGATGAACAATGGTGCAAAGGCAAATGCTATTTACAATTCAAATTGCATATCCAGACTTCTAATTAAGTTTTTTATTTACAAAATTATGATTAGTTAATGAGCAGTGTGAATAGACAATTTTAAGTGTTAAGAAAATACTATGATATAGAACTATTTGATTGCAGACCATGCCTGTTTCACTTTGTGTGTCTCTTCTGAGTCATGAGGGAGTTTGGCAAAAATCTTTTTACGGAATATGGAACAGCAAAAAATCTAATAAGATTTTGGCAATCCTTCTTTCCAGCTCCATTATCAGCCTGTGAGCTTCGGTGACTCAAGTAAGTTTCCCCCTCATAAATATAACAGAGCTGCTGCCATAGAAGAACACTCACTCCTATCTGCACTGAAACACTTGAAACAAATAGATAAACGATAACATGCCCCATAGAGGATAGAAGTGGGGCAGATCTTGTTAGAAAATGGGGTATGAATCTACAACAAAGAAGAAGAAAATAATGGTAATGCACAATCTCCAAAGCGTGTAAGGACACTAGGCTTTAGGTTCGATTCGCCCCCACCAATCTCTCCTCGTAGATTGGATGCAACAAGTGTAACTGGTGAATCCCCTTCAGGATACAATGGAGAACCTTGGTTTGGTTTGCATACCCTAAACCAAGCGTATCGTCAATGACAGTTTACATAACAATAGTCTTCTTAACTCTCTCTATACACAAGGGAGAAAAGAAGGTGATTTGGAGTGAAGATGGCTTGGGAAATTCTGAGATTTTCGTGTCAATTACTGCATACAGATGGTTCTATTCATAGACCAACTCATGTCACTTGGTGAAAAAAAACAACTTTTCAAAAGTTCCACAATCGGTCAAATTCGATACATAAGTAGTATTAACGTTTATTAACTGACACAAAACATCAGTTGGCCTAGCGGCTAGCGGATGCATCCCTTCTGTTTAAGAATTTTGAAAATTTCTCACAATCCCCCACCATTTTCAAAATAAATCCAAATCCCATTATTCTGGAAATCGCATGCTTTCAGACAAATGTATCTTGGCGATTTGAACATTTGCTTAGTAAGCCATGGGTTTCACTCATCCCCAAATAATTTGGTAGACAAGCTTTGAACCAAATATTCATTAGTACAAGCGTGCATGACTTACACATGAAATTTCGGTACCATTGAACGACGTGGTAGTGTGACACATTTGGTAAGGCCTTGTGTCATGTATCCTTTTCATGAGAGCTTACAGAGTCAAGCCCAACTCTAAGAAGCGGCCACACTTCACTCTCACATAGGTGGACTTTACCAGAAGCACCCCATAAATTGGGCACCTCAACACATATATGCTATAGGTCCATTAAGAGCAAAAGCTCACCCTTTTCTTTTATGTCCTTATGGTTTCCAAGTACTTTTAAACCTTGGGATGCATCTATTTGTCAAGTACTTGCAATCACTCTCATAGTGTACTTTGGCCCATTGAACTCAAGACTTGATGCTACTCAAGTGTGAGTCGAGTTTCCACCATTGGTGATCATGTAGATATGGGCCTGAGTCCCATCCCTAATGATGTTTTCAACACCATATCCCTTGTCAGTCCTTTCGTCAAAGGATCTGCAAGATTCCTCTCTGTTTTCACAAAGACTATGGATATTACTCCATTTGTAATCAAATCTTTTACATAGCTATCTCTTAGCCCAATGTGTCTGGACTTTCCATTATAAACCTGGCTATATGCCTTTGATAGTGTTGATTGACTATCACAATGTATGGATATTGGTGCTATTGGCTTTAGCCAAATTGGTATCTCATACATCAAATTTCTAAGCCATTCAGCTTCTTTGCTTCCTGCTGCCAATGCTATGAATTCTGCAGCTATGGTGGAGTCAGCAATGCAAGTTTGTTTCTAGGATTCCCGAGAAATAACACCCCCACCAAGTGTGAAGACCCAACCACTTGTTGAAGCATGATCTTCTGTATAAGTCACCCAACTGGCATCTGTGTAACCTTCTAATACTGAAGGATACCCATTATAGTTCAAACTATAATTCATTGTCCCCTTCAAGTATTTCAATACTCTTCGGACAACATGCCAATGGTCTTTGCTTGGATTACTTGTATACCTACTTAATCTCCCTACAGCATATGCAATGTCTGATCTAGTACATGTCATGGCATACATTAAGTATCCGATTACTTTTGAGTATTCAAGTTGTGCTACTGGACAACCTTTATTTGGTACTAAATTAGTGTTATGATCAAAGGGAGTAACAACAGATTGACAATCAAATTCATTAAATTTCTTTAACACCTTTTCTATATAATGAGATTGGGACAAACCTATGATCTCACCATCTCTAATTATTCTAATCCCTAGTATCACATCGGCTTCCCCTAAGTCTTTCATATCAAAAATTACTAGAGAGGAAACTCTTAGTTTTTTCCACCTCATCTAGATCAGTACCAAATATTAACATATCATCAACATATAAACAAATCATAACACCTTTTCCATTATGGAATTTATTATAAATACACTTGTCAGATTCATTTATTTTATATCCATTAGCTAGCATAACTTGATCAAACTTTTGATGACATTGTTTAGGAGATTGTTTTAGTCCATACAATGCCTTATTCAATTTACACACCTTCTTTTCTTGACCATTAACCACAAACCCTTCAGGTTGTGACATATACACCTCTTCATCTAACTCCCCATTAAGAAATGATGTTTTCACATCCATTTGATGAATGACAAACTTATAGATGGATGCAAGTGCCAATAGCACTCTAATTGGGGCAATTCTTGCCACAGGTGCATATGTATCAAAATAGTCAATGCCCTCTTTTTATGTAAATCCTTTAGCAACTAGTCTTGCCTTAAACTTATCTATGGTTCCATCTACCTTCATTTTCCTTTTGAAAATCCATTTACAACCTATAGGTTTGGAACCAGGTGGGAGGTCTACTAATTTCCACGTTTTATTCCCCATTATTGAGTTTATTTCCTCTTGTATAGCTTCCTTCCAGAAAGCGGCAACTTGAGACTTTATTGCCTCTTCGAATGTTTCTGGATCACTTTCTGTATTATAACATATTGGTCCATAACTGTCTATGGACTCTCTTGTTCCTTCAACAAGGAACATGAAAAGGTCTAGTCCATAAGTTTTCTCTTTCCTAGCTCTCCGACTTCTTCTAAGTTCTGAACTCTCTAAAGTATCATTATTAAATACATTGGTTTCTAGATTATGTGCATTACTATGAACATCATTTTTGTGACTTGGAATTGAGTTAAACCTATCTTCTTGAAAGATAGCATCCCTAGACTCAATTACTGTATTTACAGGATATGAGTCATTAGATTCTATAACCATGAATCTATATGCTTTGCTATTTTTAGCATAGTCCAGGAACACACATTCAATTCCCCTTTCACCTAATTTCTTTCTTTTTGGTTCAGGAACTTTTACTATTGCCCTACAACCCCAAACTTTGAAATAGTCAAGGTTGGGCTTTCTATTTTTCCAAAGTTCATATGGGGTTATTTCGTTCCTTTTGTTTGGAACTCTATTCAAGATATAACAAGCCGTCAATAAGGCTTCTCCCCAATAACCCCTTGCTAGACCAGAATATGATAACATTGCATTTACCATTTCTTCTGATACCCTATTTTTCCTTTCAGTTATGCCGTTTTGTTGTGGGGAATAAGGTGCGGTTGTTTGGTGAATTATTTTAGTAGAATCAAAGTAACTAGGGTTATAGAACTCTCCTCCTCTATCACTCCTAAAACATTTAATAAATGTTTCATGTTGAAGTTCTACTTCTGTTTTAAATATCTTAAATTTATCTAACACTACATCCTTTGAATGCATTAAATATACAGAGCAATATCTAGTACAATCATCTATGAATGTCACAAAATATTTTTTACCACCTATAGTGGGCCAACCATGTAAATCACATACATCAGAATGAATTAAATCTAACACTTTAGAACTTCTTTCAACTCTAGGAAAAGGAAATCTAGTTATCTTAGTTAGCATACAAGTTGTACATGCATCTGAAATCCTACTTGTTTTAGGAATTAAACATGAATTCATCATTTCATCCATTTTCCTAAAATTCACATGTCCTAAACGAGAATGCCATAAATTACAACATTCAACAATATAAGCATAAATAAATCCATTATCATTAATAATATTGAGTTTGAACATATTCTCACAAAGGTATCTCTTTCCTACAAACATTCTTCCCTTAGAGAGAATAAACTTGTCTCCCTCAAATACACATTTGAACCCGTACTTATTAAGTAACGGTACAGAAATTAAATTCTTCCTAACATCTGGTACATAATAAACATCTGTAAGAGTGACTACTTTTCCCGAAGTGAATTCTAGTTCTACCGTCCCTTTGCCTTTAACTTGGACAGTTGATGCATTTCCCATATATAGACACTTCCATCTTCTTCATTAATTGTCTTGAAGAGATCCTTGTTCTTACACACATGGCGAGTTGCACCGGAGTCAATCCACCATGATCCAACATCTTTTATCATGTTGATTTCGGAAATGACCGCAACAAGATTGTCCTTTGTTGCACTAGATTCCTTCTCTTTTTCCTTTTTCAGGAGACGACAATTCCTCTTGAAATGTCCCGGTTTTCCACAATAGAAACAACCATTTTTCTTTTTCTTTTTCTTGTAGTCATTCTCATTGTTGTTTTCATGAGATTTTCCAAAATCTCGATTCCTCTTTTTAGAGGACTTACCAGATTTCCCTTCCTCTACTACATGCACATTCTCATGAACATAATGTTCTTTAGTATCATCTTGTTTACGATACTCTTCTTCTAAACGAAGGTGATTACCCAATTGTTCAAGAAAAATGTCATCTTTCCGATGTTTAAGACTTCTTTTAAAGTCTTTCCATGAAGGAGGAAGTTTGTCAATGATTGAGGAGACAATGATGGTTTCATCCATGTGCATATTATGTTGTTTGCAGTTATTGAGAATACGTTCCATTTCATGCATTTGTTCCATGATAGGCATACCATCAACCATTTTATAATTATTAAAACGACTAACAAGAAATTTCTTACTTGTTGTGTCCTCCATCATGTATCTTGCCTCAAGTTTCTCCCATAGTTCTTTGGAGGATCCCGCATTTTGATACACATCGAACAATGAGTCAGTCATGCCATTCAAAATATGCCCCATGCCAATGTAGTCATCATTAACCCACTTGTTCCTCTTACGAGTCTCATTGATGGTCTCATCTTCTCTTTCCTCTGGTCTTGGTGTGTTCAACACATAGGCCACCTTCAATGTTGTAAGAAGGAAGTGCATCTTCTTTTGCCAACGATGAAAGTTTCCGCCTTCAAATCTCTCAAGTTCCATAAAGTCAGAAGTCATCTCCTTCAACGTTGCAACCATTATTACAGAAATCGAACCTAAAGATTGTTAGAAAATGGGGTATGGATCTACAACAAAGAAGAAAATAATGGTAATGCGCAATCTCCAAGGCGTGTGAGGACACTAGGCTTTAGGTTCGATTCGCCCCCACCAATCTCTCCTCGTAGATTGGATGCAACAGGTGTAACTGGCGAATCCCCTTCAGGATACAATGGAGAACCTTGGTTTGGTTTGCACACCCTAAACCAAGCGTATCGTCAATGACAGTTTACAGAACAATAGTCTTCTTAACTCTTTTGCACACAAGGGAGAAAAGAAGGTGATTTGGAGTGAAGATGGCTTGGGAAATTCTGAGATTTTCGTGTCAATTACTGCATGCAGATGGTTCTATTTATAGACCAACTCATGTCACTTGGTGAAAGAAAACAACTCTTCAAAAGTTCCACAATCGGTCAAATACGATACATAAGTAGTATTAACGTTCATTAATTGACACAAGACATCAGTTGGCCTAGTGGCCAGCGGATGCATCGTATTTGACCAAGCGTATCGTCAATGACAGTTTACAGAACAATAGTCTTCTTAACTCTTTTTGCACACAAGGGAGAAAAGAAGGTGATTTGGAGTGAAGATGGCTTGGGAAATTCTGAGATTTTCGTGTCAATTACTGCATGCAGATGGTTCTATTTATAGACCAACTCATGTCACTTGGTGAAAGAAAACAACTCTTCAAAAGTTCCACAATCGGTCAAATACGATACATAAGTAGTATTAACGTTCATTAATTGACACAAGACATCAGTTGGCCTAGTGGCCAGCGGATGCATCCCTTCCCTCACAGAGCCGGGTTCGGAGTATGTCAATGGTGGCCAAATATGCAAGCTTGCATATGCAGACATTATAGAAACATAGATGGTGCTACTGTACACTGTAATGACTACCAATAATAGCATTTAATTTAACAAAGTTGATAGGCAAGGATTAAAACTATGAAATGTAGACTCCAAAATGAGTCATGTTCATGCTGGAAACACATGGAATATTTGTGTTACACACGACACAATTCTATCAGCCACAACGACATGAACCTGCAAGAGAGACATGCAACATAGGGGCCTGGATATGAGTAACAAAACCTGGAAAAGAGACCGCATATTTCCAACCATCTAATTCAAACCTTTTAATTGAACCCTTAAGCCCCTTAAGTATCATAACTCCTAGACAATAAACTGTAAAACTCCACCATAAGCCACAGTTGGAAAATCTTACATCCTTCTTGCATAGTTGCATTAGCTCTTATTTTTCCTCATTAACTTGAATCATGAGAAAACAAAGAGACAATAGAAGGGGGTTTGATTTGTCACTGCTTTCAAGCTGTCTAAATCCAATACAAAAGGAGCACAGCTAAAAATCAACAGAAACTTAATATTGTCTAATCATTCATTGCAAGAAGTTGTACAGTTAAAGATGGCATGCATTATATGCATACAAAATTAGAGCGAATATTCCACCATGGTAGTAGATATTCCCATATTTGGAGGATGATGGAAACTTACAAATGGGCAGTGGTGATCCATGTCCAGTATACAATTACCACAAGAATGACAGTGATGGGTCCTGGGTGACTTTGGTTTTGAGCAGTAGTGGCAGAAAGTATAATTTTCAAGGTCACCTTTCCCTATAGTAGGGTAGCTTCCCCACAATATGACTACACCAGCACTCTGAAATGCTGCAAGGCCGAAGAAGGAAATGGTAGCTATGGACAAGGTTGCTGTAATGATAGAGTGAAAAATTCCACAAAAAAGACTGATATAAAATACGATGGGAAAGACTGCCCACGCCCCACTAACTGCACAAAAAACAATTAAATATATAAGAAAATTCTAAAATAATACAGATAGAAGTCTCTTGATTTTTGGAAGAGTAAGCAAATGCCATGAATTACAATACGGTGAAACTCACTCCATGATAATAGATATCACAATGACACAAGAACTCTTGAAGACAGGAGCTGAGAACTGCAAGATTGAAAATGAAAAAAAAAAAACAAAGAAGGGGAAAAAATTGAAACTCTTCCCCCGGTCTCAGGAGGCAAGTCTGGTCAAACAGGATGGCATGAAAGCAAAAATCTGTGGGAACAAAAGTGGCTTACATATTACAAAGAGCATAAACACAAGGAAAACAGAAACAATGCATCGATCATGCAGTAGTCTCCACCTAAAGCGCCGCTTGTCACATTCCAGTTTGTTCGGATTCGTAATGGCCCCACACCAGCCGCATTTGAAAACATATGCAGAAGAATGAAGCAAAAGGTGCAGTCCACAACCCCAGCATGTTGTCTCATAAGTCTCGGTAACCGCAGTTACATATTGCTCCTATATATGACTTATATGAGCAACCAAAGAAGCTAGAAATTTTCAAACTATAGAGGGGGGGAAGGCAACCGATAGACTCCATGAAGTCATCTATTTACCATAAATGATTAAGCATACCATAACAGCTAATAATACAAATTAGTATGCACTTTATTTTATTATGCTCAGTAAGATTCTCCTAATTTAATGAATAATACATTAAAAATCCCAAAGAGCACAACCCAACCTTTAAAGGAAGTAGTACTACAACTCAAGTGCCAAGAGTTTCAAGGGTTTGAATGAACTTCACTTTACCACCCTAATTTATTCATCCAATTGCCACCCCACCCCATAATCAAGGGTAATCTATAAATTAAGCACATCGCCCCCTGATTTAACATTATTTTTTTAATGTCGACCCATCCTCCAAGTTAGTATCAGTAATCTGTTAACTCCCATATTTGTGAGAACTGAGAACCGCATGTACCACAACTAAAATTTTGAAGAAAAAAAAGACTTTAACATAGCATGTAAAAGTGAGACAAAATGATTTTCCACCCTCTACAAAGAACCGAGGAGTGAAGTTCAAGCAGCTAAAGAAAAAAAGGAGTGAAATTAAAAACCTTTTGTTTACATGAAATATGGCCAGTTACCTTACTTGTTCCCTTTTGCCCCAAAAGTTATTCTTCGCAAATTCCTATTGACCACTCTCCTTCCTTGGTAATCCTTATAGCTCAAAATATTAAAAGGGTGTTAGCAAATTATCCACCAACTAACCTGATTTTGTTGTTAAGCAATTTAACATTTGATTTTCTTCTCAATTCAAAAGTTCTCATCCAAGTCTCCAATATAGAGTTGCAAAACTACTATAAAAGCAAAAGGACGGAAGAGACATTCTTTTCTGTACCAATAGAAGAGTTCAAGAGAGACCAAGCAAGGAACTTTTAGTTCTACACAGTCTATCAGTCACAGCAGAAGAAATAACAGTTGGATGATGAAAGAGTAATAATAATCAAAAGAAAAATGATTGACACCCAAAATCAAAGAAAAGTCAAATGCAGAAGCAGAACCAACCTGGGTTGAAGAAGAAGCCATGTATGATATATGACTTTGCTTTTGGTATTGGAGCTCCTTCCTTCCTTATTCCTCAAACAAGAACAACTTAACAAGTGGTTCCAAATCAAAATGCCAAGTTGTTTGAGGTGCGGTTAATCAAAACCAGACATTCACACAGCAACACTGGACTCAACTCGACCGTGTCTTATTGAAATCTCCGAATAATATAAGCGATATTTGGTTCCATTTTTTTTTTTAATTAAATTACTAACTATGTGAAACATAAAAAATAAAATTGAACTGTTTTCTTTCGGGAAGTTTTTGGTAACGTGTACCCTTAGGCCTTAACGAACGTCAAGAATCTAAAAAATATAAACTAAAACATGTAATATCTTAAAAAATTTAAAAATACTTAACATTTCAAGACGATTGATATAGAATAAGAATTTCTTTTTAATTATGCTTAATATTTATTTAGAATGGAATGATAAACACTGTTAACCAATGCCTACGTAATTAAAAATATTTAATTTCTATAATAACTATCTTAAAAGTTATAATAATGGATGATTTATTGGCATTACTAATACATCAAAATTAAACTTTTATGATTAAGGACACATGTTAATAAGATGATTCTTCTGAAAGCTCTTTTCTTTCTTTCTTTTCATTTTTCTGAGATTTGCCATCGGCACACTGATGTTTTTTCACCTTAATTAAACTTGGCATGCATAGTAAGATTTATGCAGACGACACAACTCAACAACCTTGCTCATTGTCTCCGCCAAATTGACATAAGCATAACACCAAGTAAACATGCATTGAGTGGTTCAAGTAACCATTTAAAAACAAAATTATGGATGCCTTACCCAACACACGTTGTGTTGGATGCTATTTTCTACTATGCTTTTGTAAATTGTTCCTACAACTGACAAGGAGATCAGAAATGTTATTGGTACAGATAAGATGGTGAATAAACGGTAGTCATGGCCACTTTAAATGTCTCGTTCCATTCTCACTCAAGCTCCAAGCTCCTTCAGCCATCTCACTATATAACTGGTTCCATCCCCAACTTGAGTACCCCAAGAAAAACCAGTAATCACCGACTGATTGATTTGCTGACTTCAGCTCCCCAATTTTACGAATTGTAACCACCTGATTGAGGAAGTAAATTCCAGGTAGGATTTCCGGTAAAGAATTTGAGGAAACTGTTCGAGTTAAGGATGAAAGAGGCATTCCGGTTTGCATGACTGGACCCCCAAAAGACAGAGGAGCCTCTTCCAATTTTTCAAAGCCTTCTTCCAATTCAGGCAGAAAACTCCATTCTATATGCTTGTTAATGATAAGACCTTGAAAACCAGTTATTTGATCGGCTGCCACAATGAGAATCTTTGATCCATCAAATGGCCGAATCCCTACAAGCTTTTCTGTTGCAATTAGCACAGAACCGATCACCACGTGAGGCAATGTTTCATGCAGTCCATTTGATACAGGTGAGTTCATTAGGTTAGGTTTGACCACCTGCTCCAGCATCCTGTCATGACCTGCGGCTCCATGATATTCGTTGCGTGTATGAAGTGATTCCTCATGGATATCAGTTTGCAAAGGATCATATAAGTTCTGATTCCTGACTACTCTTTCAGATAGCCATAGAACTGCAACTGGGACCATGAGATAAAGTCGAGAATTTAGACTACCATAGTTAATCTTTATCCTTGACGAAACAGAAAAAAAATTAAAACATAATATGCTAATAGCAGCAGAAAGCAAACAACAGAAGATACACTAGCTACAAGTCTATGACTCCTCTACTGAAGTCTGAATGGGGCCTAATACAAGTAGAAACCAGGAAACAGGGATGTCGCAGATGCTTTTTAACACCAACATTATCTGGCTCAGATGCTTTTTGATAAACCATATATACAACATTAGTATATTTCACAAGAATGTTTACCTTTCTCTCTGATAAGATGATGAAAATTACTTCCATGCTCGGCCACAAACTTCATAACGTCAACTACTGCCATATCTCCTTCATAAAGAAGAGGTTGCTTATTTCCTGCTGGAAATAAAACCAGAGCAGGATAAACCTCCCTCTGCATATTAAAAGTAAACCAAACCACATTAATCATGGACTATAAACCAATAGCTATAATGTCCAAATCTTTTAACTGCATAAAACTTCAAATTGGCAGGCCAGGCAAATTATATATTTAAATACAATGTTACATTTTTCAAAATATCAAATAAATAATATATGAGATTCATCATATGTCTTCATGATATCTGTTGATAACAGGAATATAAAATTTTAAACAATGTGAATGTCCCTCTAGTCTTTACAATGCAACTAATTTAATCCCATCTCACATTATTTCTACTATTCTAATTAATTGAGACTTCTCCCTTACTAAAACTACACCAAGATAAATGAACAACAGTTTTACATGCAGACTACTGCTAAAAGTCTTAGTAAATGAGACGACAAAACTTTCAAAAAGACATAATGTCCTTAATCTCGTGTAAGATAGCTTTTAGCTCCCAATTCATCCTTGACCATATTTTGAGAAGCTTTGGTTTTTTTTTTGATGGGTGGGGGAGGAGTAAATGAAGAGAGCCATTTTAGTCCAATATCATTCTAAAGTTCTGTGAAGAAGTACCTATCGACAATCCATCATCTTCATTGGGATCAACAAAAATGACATGGGTTAGCAATATATTGCTAAGTACATACAACCCACTAGTTAACTCATGTTTAGAGAAGTTGATAATAATAGATGATAAATAGAAAAACAAGATAGATCATGGACAACCAGAGAACGTAGTTCACAAGTACCTGACCTACAGACCTCCGTATCAAATCACAGTCATTCAATGTACAATCCAATAAGTAGATTACTGGAAACTTCGTGGTAACATGATCCAAGTTTCCTGTCATGTAACAATCGATTGTTAAACTGTTAGAGTCAATATCTAGCATTTTATCAGGAAATTCTTCCAAAAGTCAACTAAAATTACATATAACATCAATCAAGTCTACCAAATAGGATAAGAATCATTCAGATTCATGAAAAGATCAATGGTTCAGAGCCTGATAAAGAAATCAGTCACAAATTACAAGTGAAAATTGGCATTCCATGACCAAGTAACAATCAATTTGGTAAAGTCAGATGGATGGCCGGAACAACTAATTGCTAACATAGAAGCAAAAGTTTACTAAAAGTAAAGCCACAGGCTTCTCTCATTTTAGCAAAGCCAAGAAATAGCAAAACTTGCCAAAAACAAATACCCTAAACAAGTATCTTAACTGGATGAAATATTAGATGGGAGAGAAAAAGATACACACAAACACAAACACACACACAATATCTTACCATGATCAGAAATACTTTTCACATTCCTAGATCCATTCTTTAACATATCCACATAACCCTTGATGGCCCTATATACTTCACGAACAACCAGTTCCATTCTCTGGCAGAATGCGCACCAACTATTGCTAAACAAGACCAAGACATCTTTATCCCATGCACTAGAAGTGTTTTCTTTGCTAGACAGGTTGAAACCAATAACAAGTTCAGAGAAAGTATGAACCGTGATTCGAGGTATAGAATCCACCTCGTGAAAATCCAAATTAACAAATGGAGGACGGGTGGCTTTCCTTTGCTCTGGAAGAATATGTTCTGACCGCTGATATGGAAACAGAGTTCCATTAAGAAAGCCAGAAATAAAACCATACAAAGAAGAAAAGTTGAAATTTTCCTCTTCAGGGTAAACATAATGTTGCTGCCATAAGGGATCAACTATAACCAAAGATGGAATCCTACAACCACCAGTTAACCTTTTAAGTAATTGGTAATTACCATCAGAATAGAAAAAAGAACCATTAAACCCAAGAAAACGAGCCTGCTCTCCCCCGGAATTGTTTCCATCTGAAGGACCATCTGTTTCTGATTTCATAATTTTGGCAGTAGAAAGTTCATGATCTGCGACCGATTCTGCATATTGCGCAGGTTTTATCTCTTTGTCTGTGACAACAGAAGGTGTTTTCACTTCATCGTGCTGAGAAGATAGCTCAGTCAATTTGGGATTTTCCTCAAGCTCTCCAGCAGGTGGATCATGATCCAGCTTTACAGTATCTGTATGGCTTTCTCGAGACATTTCTGATGAAATTTGATTTAATTGAACTTCTGACTGTGATTGTTGTGTATTAACTGACCTGATGTCAATATCATCAGATAAAAGTTGGAATCCTAAATCCTTTGCAAGGGAGCTTAGTTTGCGATCCTTCTTTTGCTGGAGAAGGTAGCCCAAGATCTCGTTCAGAGAACTCACTTGTAGATCAGAAGCTACATTATCCAAACTAACTTGTTTATCCCCATTTATAATCCTGATGGAAGACATCTTTTCCTTTAGTTTAATTGTCTGAGCTGTCATAGGCAGCTTTAACCTAGGATGCTCTGCTGTACTCTTCAAGTCATGGTAATCTTGGGTAGAAACTTTATCATGTTTTTCACCATTGTTCTTACCTGTTTGATCTGCAACATGATAGTGCTCCAATACTCTGAAAGCATCAAGTGCTTCCTTACTTTTTCCCCTAGTTTCTGAGGAATCAGATGATCTATCAACAAATAGAAGTACCGATGGCTTATTTGCTGGTAAAATGGGCTCTAGATCACGTCCATTACCTTCCAACTAAACGATAACAAACAAAACAGTGTGAGTCCCCAAAATGGATAGTTAATTGAAAGAACCATGGATACTTGCATATTGGTGGTGAATCTACATCAGTTAAATAAAGTAATCCACGACAATACAATCAGAATTGGGCTTAGAGGCAGGATATGGGAACAATGAAATATAACATCATGACAAACACTCCAAAAATAGAACAGGGACAACAATCAAAATTTAGAAAGGTTTAATTTACCTCTCTGACAAAATAATTATTCATCTGCAGAACGGAGTTCAAATCATCCTCTTCTTTAAGAATAGTCGAACAACTTGAACATCCAGCAAGGTAGTGAACTGCAAACCACAAACCAGAATCACCAACACCTAGGGATGAAAGCATCAACCTATCTGAAACCAGACCAAATCTATGTCGTTCTGGAGGCAGAAAGAATTCTCTCACAGCAGTCATGAATTTCAAGTAGAAAGAATGAAAGCGCTCAAACTCTTCAAACGAACAGGAATATAATAAATCATCAGAGCCCTCAAAAGGACCATCATTTACCGAAGTAAACTCCCCAATCCCAGCTTCACAAAACCCATTATTGATGCTGAGTTGAGCTTTGCACATATGCTCCTCTGATAATAATTTGTAAAACAATAAAAACAATGAAATGATGAATTTATAACTTAAGCTCAAAATTTTCACATTGTCATGCACTTAGATAATACCAGCCACCTTCTGGTTAGTCTTCTTCCCCTTTGAATTTGATAGCGGCATTATATCAGTCCCTCCACTATCGCCCCCTGCAACAAAAAACTGGTCTTTACAATTTACAAACTCATTAGCCATTAATTGAGCTTCATTAACCAAGATTTTTGTACATCATTAATCAACTTGTCGATTAACGAGTTACCCATCTAACTTATTAACCAACTTGAACATGTCATTAATCAGGTGGTGTCGCAAGTGTTGTGTCGGATGTTCAGATGTTGTAATAACATTATTGTTTACATTTAGCTTCAGGCATTGCAAAACAACATTGCTCCACAAAACCACAGTCACTCACCGTGCACGGTGAAACCATTTTGTGTCCCATTTTTGTAACTCTCTCGCAGCAAGTTGGGTGTCCATCCACAAAAGTCAACGAGAACTAGAGCCTTATCAGTTGAATCAAGGAATGTTGTGAAATCTTGAGAAGTGTGGAGGTGTTTGAGGGGAAACTCCTCAGGTGCAAGGGATAGATAATGATACAAGGAAGATAGAATATTCTTTGCAGTGAGTCTTCCTCTGTACTTGTAAGATACAGAATGGTGAAAATAAATAACGGTTATCTGATCAGTGGTATCACCAGCACCTATAGAATCAGCTAGGATCTTATCTGTGTTTCTATGCATAAACATGAGTTTAAGAGATTGAAATTTGTGATGAGCAATTGGGAGAGAGTGTGAGAGATCGTTCATAAGAGAGCGAGACTCGCCAGACCCTGTGGATTCAAAATTGACAAAGAGTGTTAGATGAAGCAATTAAATTGAAGAGGATTAAAGAAAGAAAGAAAGAAAGAAAGAAAGAAAGAGATTGATGTGTTATTTATTATTTATTTACAGGGAATGGTGACTAGAAGAAGGATGTGAGGGTGGAGTCGGATCTGAGAAGAGAAGTTGTGTTTGGTGAGGATCTGCCAGTGCCAGTCGGCGGTGGCGTGAACGGTGGATGATGATGATGATGATGATGATAAGGATGCTATAGATAGTGTTAGGAGTATCATCGACATCAATAGAAATAGGGTCTTCATCGTTTATTCCCTGCGAAGATGGTGATGCTCACTATCTCAACACTCTCTAGCTAGCTACCCTTTTCTTCTCTTGTGCTACTTGCTACTGCTATCTCGCTGGTCCATCAGAGCCATCCCACACTTTGGACCCTTCCGTGGGTTCGGGTCGGGGGGGTCAAAAATTGATGTATTGTTTTTCGATATCCGGGATGGAGATCATCATCTCAAAATAATATCTCATTTTTCGACTTGTCCATTTAAAATTGGAGAAAAAACTTCGGTATAATTCCATGACTACATTAGTTACTGTTTTACAATAGAATTAAGGCACAGCTCATACATGATGTTATATTTTCATTTACACATGTTATAATTTTGTTAAAAAACAACATCTAATATATCTATGGGATTATACCTGAATTTTATCATCTAAATTGTGTTATGTCATTTAAAAATGATATATTTATAATAAATAATGTGATTAATTTTTCAAGTGCACGATTCAAGTGGGTGTGACCGAAAATGAGACTTCACTTTGAGACATGAGTATGTTTGGTTTGTCAAATCCGCTAGCATACATCAGATAGCTTGTAGCGAATGGAAAGGTAATCTCGTTTGGTAACCGTTTTTAAAATTAGATTATAACATTTTTCATTAGCGTGTAGCGTTTTTTCAGATGCTACTTGATCGAGCTTATAGCGTATAGCTTATCATTTTTTCTCTCATTTTTATCCCTACTATCATAATTAAATTCTTCGTTTATTCTTAGCTAATAAAGTAAAATACTAATTATTCTATTTTAATTAAAAAAATATTAAAAATAAAAAATAATATTTAAATTTTTGAAATGATAAATAATTTAAACTAATTAAAGTGTTAAAAGTGATAATTATTTTTAAATAAATAATATATATATAATTTATATTAAAAAAATGTGCAAACATGCCCATTATGTCATTTTATAGGGCCGGACATCGGTCGGTTTTGATCGGATTCGATCCCAAAATTTCAAATCCGACCAAAACCGAACTGAAGAGTATGAGGTCCATTCACGTCCGTTTGTGGCCTCGGTTTGGGCGGTTCTCGGTTAGAGTGGGTTGGACGGGTAACGGATGGGTTTGTGCGGTTTTTTGATAATAAAAAAAAAAGATTGTAAACAGAGTAGGAGAAGAGAAACCCAGAAAGGTAGAGCCAGAACCATAATACATGCAACTTTTCCACAAAATAAAAAAAAATCAAGAACAACACATTACACAAAAGAAGAAAGGGGAGATTTAAAATGACAGATCTGAAACAAAACACCGATCTTCTTCGTTGAAGCAGACGACGTGTCGCCGTTGTGGACCAGAGCCAAAGACAGGCTGCAAGGACGACGCGCATAACAGATCTTCTTCTTTGGCAGACCTAGATTAGATCTGCGGTGCTCTGTAATAGATCTGTGGAAAGAACAATGACACGCGGTGCTTGGGACTAACGACAGGCAGCGAGCGGTCACTGCTCTGAACGACGACCACATGTAGTTCGTGACGAGGGCTAAACAAAAAGCAATGAAGGCCTCTATCAGATCCGAGAGAGACAAAGATGAGCTTGAGTTGTAGTGAGGATCTCTGTATCAGAAGGGTTATTGACGAAGAAAGAGAGAAATGGAGAAAGGGAAAAAATGGAGGAAGAGTGAAAGAGTAACCGAGAAAGAGAAAGAGAAAGAGAGAGCAAATTTTTTTTATCAGAAGAAACTAGAAAGAGAGAGTAAATGAATGAAGAAAGAGAAATAATTAGGGCTGATCATCAACTCGTGACCCGCCCGAACCCGAGCTAACCGATTGTCATTTTTTTAAAATGGGTGGGTTCGGTCGGGTCGGCGGATTGATCGGGTGAAAAAATCGAATAAGCATGGGTATACTCGGTCAGGTTCGGTTTCGCATAATGCAACCCATCGGTAACCGAACCCGACCGAGTACACTGAATTTTTTAAAAAACTTTCCTTATATTATGCACTCTGGCTCACGTTTTCTCTAGAACCACCCACCCCATTTTTTTTTTTACATGTTTGTCATTCAATCGAAAACTTCTCCTTCTCCCTCTTCTCACACTTAGATCTCTTTCTCCATAGCTCCCTTTCAGCCTTCATCATCATCAAGATTTTCTCTCGTCTCCCTCCTTCATCTCAGACACGTCTCTTCGTCTCCCTCCCTCTCAGTCTCTCTTCCTCCATCTCATACTCGTCTCCCTCATCTCCCCTTTGTCCAGATGAACTCAGATCGGCAGTTGGAGGCGTGTCCGTCCAAGCGAAGTGGTGCATCCATGCGAGTGGAGGTCCGACCAGGTAGAGATACAACTACGACGGTGAGGTTGGGGGGTTCTGTCTTCTCCTTCGCAGGTTGGGGTCATGGTCTCGTGGAGAAGGGTCAAGGGACCAAGGGAGAAGAAGAAAGGGTTTCACAGACGGCAGATCTCCCTCTCACATTGTTGGGCTGTTTTTTTTTTTGTTTTTTTTCTTGAAATAAAATAAAATAATTTAAAAATCCTGAATCCGTTGCAAACCGTCCGAACCGAACCGGCACCCGACCAACCCGATGTATAGATGGGCGGAAGCGGATTTCATTTTTCTTGCATCAAATCCGCCCGAACCCGACAAACCCCACCCAAATCCGCCCGATGCTCACCCCTAGAAATAATGAAACATGGTCAAATGGAGAGAGAAATTTCTAGAATCGAGGGTTGCTAGCTTGTCTTCCCAATACACTGAATCATCTTCCCAATGCACCGGGACTGAATGGACGGTGGGTATTAATTAAAGTGAGGATTCAAATATTCTTACATACACTCGGTCGGGTACGGGCGGTGTCGAAGTTTTTTCATCCAAACCGCACCGGCCCGTAACAATCCGCTTGAAATTGACTCAGAAACCCGTGCGACCCGTGAACCGAAACGACCCACCCGATTGCTTGCCTTTTCTTTCGGGTTCCGGTCGGGTTGAAAATTTTGTCTAGTCCTATCATTTTACATGCACTTCTCCATTGTTTTCACATCTGAAGTTACCAGCCATTACTTGTATGGTCATTAAATGTAAGTGATTTTCTCTCTTCTATCTCTTTTGTTATCACTCTTTCATTCTGCAAACTTCATTCATGTTTTAAAATTTTAACTAATGTATGCACTTTTTTTTTAAAAACTTTTGACGAGGATCATGATGCAATTTGGTGTGACCAAGTTCTAGCATACAACTCACTTCATAAAGTTATATTAATTTACTACATTTTTCAATTTTTTAATAAGGCATTTCTGCTTGGTTTAAAAAATAAAATAAAATAAACGATTCTGTATACATAAATGTACTTTTTTATTCACTTTGAATCACATGTTACGTCCAACTCATCAATTTGTACTTTTAGCTTTCTTCCTTACGTCACAAAATTATTTATTTAAATCAATTTGCTAATCTTTTTCAAAATTTACTCTTCATTGGCAGAGATATAATATTTGGTTTTTCTCTCTCAGTGACCAAGACAGAAATCTCGGCTATCAGGTTAGAAATTATTAATTTTTTTAATTCAGTTTTGGTTATTTCACTTAATTGCTTTTCTCTAATTCTTTAATGAAATATTGTAGTGCATTTTATATTTATTTATTTTAATACCTATTATTTTAGTCATTGTTTCATTTGTTTGTGTGTTATGTTCATTGATTATTCTATTCTATGTGTTCTACGTTGATGAATATGTTAATATATGTCTGTATATATTGATACGTTGGTGTATGATTTTTTGGTTGCTTTTTATTTCTTCCTTTTTGGGACCAATTCAATTTGTTGTATATTATTTATGTTGAGGGTGAAGGATTTGGTCGTTGGCAATGAATAAATTTGTAGTAAAAAAACATGCAAGAAAAGGACAATACTCAAGGTGGTGGTCATTTGCCACATTCTAATGTTAAAAGAGGATTAAGCAGTGTTTCAAAGATTTCATCTCCGATAAATCATGACAAAGGTACGATGATTATTCTATTAAACTTTTATACTATTTCTTAATATTTCGTAATTTTATTTATATTTTAATTTAAAGTTTACACTCTAATCTTTTTCTTTCTTCTTTTGATTACTAGGAACATATTTTATGCACACTCCAAGCTCTACTGTTATTCAAGAATGCCAATCTAAATTTTCTCAAACCCCCACTTCAGGTAATTTTATTTTGCCAAGTCATGTTTCTTCTGAGTTTCATAATGTGCGCTCTATTGCCGGAAGGAATAAAAGTTTGTTCCAAAGTTCAAGAAATATGATGTCTGCACTTTGTGACATAACAAATACAACAACAAATCTTAGTTCAGAATCTAACTCAAAAGGTATACAACTATATCCTTTATGAATATACGAAATATTTATATTATCATTTTTTTACTTAATTTTTTGAATCATTATTATTTTGCAGGTTGTAGTGCTGGAAAACAAGTCATTGAATCATTTGATTCAAATTCCAGTAAGAAAAATAAGAAAGCATGTTCTAACCTCCCTTTCCAGAATATATCAAATAGTATTCTTACACCGTTGTTGAAGCCGGGGAAATATGTCATAGGCTCTTCCTCCAAATCCACTCATAATAATTGTAATTGCTATATCCATGAAACAATTGACGCATGGGTGAATTCTCCTTATACTTTCACACCTTTTGAAGCTCCCATCGATTCAGAAAGTAAATTTTCTGCAACTTTTGTATTTAATTTTTTGAATATGGTATTTCAAACATATATATGATTTGTTGTGTTCTTCAAATATTAATATCGTTCTACCTATTAAATACTTGCAGGTGATGTTGATGATAAAGTTGACTCCAACCTTATATCCGTTGATACAGGTATATTTGTCAATGTAAGGCTATCTAGAATTATGATTTAAATGTGTTGTTGTTTTTTTTATTATAAATTAATACTCATAATATTAATGTCATTTTGTTTTAGATTATGTTGACTTTGGTGAGCCAGAATATGTTTGTATGTCTTGCGGTGCTCGAATGTGGTTCAATGAAAGAATTAGAAATGATAGAAACACTTCAACCCCAAAGTTCTCTCTTTGTTGTAGTCAAGGGAAGATTAAGTTACCGCTATGGAATGAACCTCCGCATTACATATCAGAACTTATTCTTGAAAAGTGATCCCTAGAGGCTAAGCATTTCGCAGATTATATTAGAGCTTATAACATGATTTTCTGCTTCACTTCTATGGGAGGCAAAGTAGACAGGTCTATAAATAGTGGTCGTGGTCCTTATAGTTACAGAATGTGTGGGATGAATTATCATAGCATTGGTAGTCTTTTGCCTGTTGAAGGTCAAACACCTAAATTTGCACAACTCTACATTTATGACACAGAGCAAGAGGTTCAAAACAGAATGAGTATTCTAAGGTATTCTTCTTTATTATATATTACATTTACAATTTAAACTATTATCAGTAGTCATGCTGGCATTGTAATATTTTTATTATACTACAATTATTTTAATAGTGTGTTTTAAATTCAGATTTGATGGAGAAGGAAAAGGGCTCATACATGATATTGTACAGAACCTAAAAGATATGTTTGATTAGCACAACGTTCTGGCTCAAGGATTTAGAATGGCTCGGGACAGGTTTCAGAATGAAAATAATCCAGATTTAAAGTTGAAGCTAATCCGTCACAGGGATAATGATGGAAGAACTTATAATCTTCCCACTGTTTCTGAAGTTGCAGCTTTAGTAGTGGGTGATGTTGATACCTGTAATTCTGGAAAGGATATAATTCTTGAAACAAGATGTGGAAGGTTGCAAAGGATTAATGAGTTACATCCTGCTTGCTTACCTATATATGCAATATCCATTATTGGTCCCTTATGGTGAAGATGGCTACAGGGATAACATTTCACATAGTGATTCTGTAATGGCTACTGGTCGGGCGAAAAATAAAGTCACACTGTGAGAGTACTTGGCTTTCAACCTTCAAGATAGAGATGTTGAACAATCTATCTTACTCCATTCTCGAAGATTGTTTCAACAGTTTATTGTAGATGGTTACACAATGATGGAAAATCAACGGCTATCATACATTAGATCTCATCAAAAAGAACTTAGAGCTGATCTTTATAATGGAATAAGAGATGCTGTCTCGAGTGAAGAAAGATCGAGTTCCTTTGTTGGTAAACGTGTTATCTTGCCAGCATCATTTACTGGGGGAGCAAGATATTATCAAGATGCTATGGCAATATGCAAATGGGCTGAATATCCAGATATATTTATTACTTTCACGTGTAATCCAGCTTGGCCTGAAGTTACTCGCCGATTAAAGGTGCTTTCCTTGAAATCAGAAGACACACTTGATTTGCTTTCTCGTGTTTTCAAGATTAAGCTTGGCCACTTGATGAATGAACTTAAAAAGGGTGATATATGTACACTATTGAATTCCAAAAAAGGGGATTGCCTCATGCACATGTCCTTTTGTTCTTGCACAATGTCGACAAGTTTCATGACCCACAAGATCTTGATAACATCATTTCTGCTGAAATACCTGACCAACAAACTAATCCAAAATTATGTGATTGTCAGTAATTTCATGATGCATGGTCCTTGTGGACATGTTAAGCCTACATCACCATGTATGAAGAGTGGAAGATGTTCAATGTTTTTCCCGAAAAGCTTCGTAAACTTCACTACTCTTGATGAAGATAATAGAAATGACACAAATCATGAAAACTTGGCTGAGGTTAAGTAATACTTGGATTGTAGGTATATCCATCGGTTGTGTATTTGTAAAATTTTATTGAATTTCTGCTATTATTCCTTATGTGAATTTGAATATTACTTTTTATATTGTTCTTCAATAAATCTGCTTTTGCTTCATTTTTATTGAAGGTATATTTCAGCTTGCGAATCAGCTTGGAGAATATTCGGTTTTGATATCCATTATAGAAAGCCATCTGTGGAAAGACTTAGTTTTCATCTTCCAAATGAACAATATATTGTATATGAGGAAGGTGAATCACTTGATTCAATTCTTGAGAAACCCCTAAACAAAGAGACCATGTTCACATCATGGATGGAAGCTAGTCGTACTTTTGAGAGAAAGAATCTTACTTATGCAGAATTTCCAACAAAGTTTGTCTACAAAGCTCAGTCCAAGAAATGGTTTCCGAGAAAGCAAGTATTCTCTATTGGGAGAATGTATCATATTCCTCCAAGTAGTGGTGAACTTTGTTGAAGTCTAATGGCCGAAGTTTAAAAGATTTTCCTTCTGTGCCCATTCCCGAGGGTGATCTTGATTTAGACTTTCAAAATAGATTGATTGCTGATCAATTAAATTTTGATAGAGAAAAACTTGTGGAAGAATATACTAAATCTATCGGTATTATGACTGCAGAGCAAAGAACTGTATTTGACACTATCATATACGCTGTATCTAAAGATGAAGGTGGTGTTTTTTTCCTTCATGGATATGGAGGAACAGGGAAAACCTTTATATAGAATGCATTGACTTCTGCTCTTAGATCACATGGTATATCATCAACTCTTCTACCTGCAGGTCGAACAACTCATTCAAGATTTTGTATTCCTTTACAGCTCACTGATGCAGATTTAATGCGGAAGACTAGATTAATCATATGGGATGAGGCTCCTACGGTCAAAAAACAATGTTTTGAAGCACTTGACAGAACACTTGGTGATATTCTTAAATTTGATGATCGAGAAAATACGGCCAAGCCATTTGGTGGAAAAATAGTTGTTATGGGTTGGGATTTTAGACAGATTTTACCTGTAATTCCTCATAGTTCAAGATCTGACATTACTCATTCAGCAATCAAATCTTCTTATCCGTGGCAATTTTGCCGTGTTTTGACATTGTCCAAGAATATGCGGCTACACACAAATTCCACAAATATAGATGCCAGTGAACTTAAGGAATTCTCGGATTGGATTTTGCAGGTTGGTGATGGGAAGTTATCTGAACCAAACAATGGAGAAACTACTATTGAAATACTGGATCAGCTTTTAATAAAATCCTTTGATGATCCTATTGCAGCAATAGTTGAAAGTACTTATCCAGCATTAGTTGAGAATTATAGTGATCCAGATTACTTGAAATGGAGGGCAATTCTGGCACCGACTCTTGATATTGTTGATAAAGTGAATGCTTATATTTTATCCTTGATTCCTGCTGAAGCTAAAGAATATTTTAGCTCTGATTCCATTTGTAGAGCAAATGAACAAAGTGATCTGTTTGAAGATATACATCCACCTGAGTATCTAAACACCCTTCATTGCTCGGGTTTGCCAAATCATAAGCTTTGTTTGAAAGTTGGTACTCCGATTATGCTTCTTAGAAATATTGATCAGTCTACTGGACTTTGTAATGGCTCAAGGCTTATTATTACTAGACTGGGTACACATGTTATTGAAGCTAAAAATATGTCTGGAAGCAATTTCGGCAAAAAAAGTATTTATTTCTTGAATGACAATGAGTCCTTCTGATTCAGTTTGGCCGTTTAAACTTGAACGAAGACAGTTTCCATTGATCGTTTCATATTGTATTACAATTAATAAAAGTCAAGGGCAATCTCTTGACAATGTTGGTCTTTACTTGCCAAAGCCTGTTTTCACACATGGACAGCTTTATGTAGCAGTTTCAAGAGCCAAATCAAAGCACGGGATCAAAATTTTGATCCACAACAAGGAAAATGAAGCATTGTCTGAAACTATAAATGTTGTCTACAAGGAAAATTTTCAGGATCTATCATAACAAATTATTTAGAAGGGTGTTTTTTTTCTTATATGTTAGAAGTTGACATTTATTTACTTTTTGGAATTGTTATTATTGTTTGAATTGATGCCCATCAGTTTGTTTGTGTGAAGTTACTTTCTTTTATATTATCCTCTACTTCAATTACGAATCTTTTAACTGTCTGTTCCGTCCAAATATCTCAGATAAGAGATACTCGGCCGGAGAAAGTTTAGTGAGAGTGTTTTGGAATTTGCTTGACATAATTGAGATTCTACTCCTACGTATCCAAATGGGAATCAAAGCAAACGTAGTTCTCAGTGAGGGGGCTGGACCCCTATTTATAGATATTTTCAGTGCAACCGCTTGAGTAAGACGGTTACCGAGATCCTATTTGTTAGGATCAGATCATTCTTGCGGTTAGACAATTGATATGGATAAGGCTCCGAGTTATACGGAGAGATATTTGGACCAGCGAGATATTCGGTCCAGTCAGTTGCGGCTGGATAGCTCGGGGCTGAGATATCTTCATTCGTGGTCTGGTGTGGAATAGGGCCGAGTACTTGTCCTCGGGTGTTTAGCGTATTAACAGGTCTTCGGCTGTATGGGAATTCGGGTGAATGTCCTCCTACGAGAATGAGCTCGGTTGTATTGACAATCCTCGGCCTTATATCTTCGGCCGGTACACAAGCCCCCCGAGCTCCGAGCTTAAATAAGCGAAAGAGCTGATAAGTATGAAACCGAGCTTATTCTTCGGCCACACAAACTTTTGTATTCTCAGTTGTCATTTCAATCAAATCTTTCCTCTTTGTCAGAGAAGGCAATCATCCCCCCCCCCCCCAATACTTCTGCGGCACACTTTAGGTAAGAAACCCTAGAGTTCCGCGCCTATTTAATGAGGGGAAAATCAAAAGTCGCGCCTTTGGGCTTGATGGAACGTGGGCTGTTGATCGTGTAATCAACTGCAGCTACAAATATCCCCTTCAACTCCAACTCCCTCCTACCTTGCTTATCCTCCTTTGCCATTCACCTTCGTCTTCCAAGTTTCTGCCATCATCCCTCTGCTTGTCACTCTCCAGGTACGCTCAGTCTCCTTCCTTCCTTCGTGCTTCTAAGTTTAATTTCTGCTTACCATATATGAGTTCGTCCATGTCCTCTGAGTCAAATACCTCGCCTCTAATTGAGCGCGAGGTTTCCCCCATTGGGGGTTCTCCTTCTGCTTCTTCTGTTCCTTCATGGGAACTGAACGTCAGAGAGGAGGAACCGTCCTCCTCCCGGTCGTCTTCAACTGATTCTGATTCTTCTGAGTCTGATTCTCCTAGGCCTGGTTCTCCCTCTCCCCCAGTGTCCAAACCCGCCGCTCGTAAACAACGCCTAAGGGTTCCAAAAGACCCTATTCCCGATATTATCCTTCCTGGGTATACCTGGGTTAAAGGCGAGGTTGGGACCTTTTTCTCTGACTTCCAAACTCCAGAATCAATTGATCAACTTCGGTCCCAAATTAATATCTCGGCATCTGGAGATGAGTCCGAGTTCATTTGTTCTCCATGCTCGGGTACCGAGTGTGTCTTTCTCAGGGCTCGTCCTTCCGAGCCCCCCTTTACATACATGTACAAAACACTTTTTGATAGGCTGCATGTGTCTCTTCCTTTTACCGAGTTTGAGTGTGACGTTCTGAGAACCATGAACGTCGCACCTACTCAGCTCCATCCTAACAGCTGGACTTTTATGAAAGCCTTTCAAATCCTATGTAAATACCTCGGGATGGAGCCCACCACTCCAAAATTTTTGTATTTTTACCAAACAAGGTTTGGTGAGAAAATGGGATGGATTTCCCTTAATGGGCTGAACCGGAGAGGACTGCTTAGTCTGTACACATCATCGTACAAAGATTTCAAAGTCGGCTTCTTCCGAGTTCGCCCATCGGGCTCTCACTCCTCCCACTTTTTTGACGATGATAACTGCGCCAAGTTTCCTTTATACTGGCAATCCTCCCCCTCAAAATTCGTTGGCTTTGAGTACCAATCCATCCCGGCCGAGGATAAGCGGGACATAGACATACTAGAAAAACTTCCTCGGCCCCTCCATTGTGGACGCCTTCTGAAACTACCCTTCTCATCAACTCCGAGAATTGACCTGAAAAGTAAGTGCTCGGCTTTTTAGTTTTTGAATCTTTTCTGTATGTGTTGCTGTACTAACAACTCTTTCTTTTTGGCAGTCATTATGGGGAAATTCGACTTCTCCAAGCTTGTAAAGGCTGCTGCAAAAGAGGGTCAGGGTCCCTCTTCAACTGAGAAGAAGAAGAAAAGACCTCCTCCCACCAAGACCTCTGCGAAGGGAACTTCATCATCTGCCCCTCAAAAAAGAAAGAGGGTAGAGGTTGTAGTTGACACCGAAGATTCTCCCCCACCCCGTCCAAGTCCCCCACACCCTACTACTCAGGAGACCGGAACCGCGGGGCGAGAAGAACAAAACCCTCCTTCTACCCAGGTGAAGTGGTACAACACTTCCCTAAAAGCAGGGACCTCGTCCCTTTGGGACGAAGACTTCAACCCCTTTCCTTCTTTCGACTCGAACTTCCTGAAGCCCGCAGATCTCCGGTTAATGAGGCAACAAGGGGCTCAATCTAGCATGGAGGCTCTCTCCACCTACTGCATCCGAGCTGCTGCCTTGGCCCGCTTTTGCAGCCGAGATTTAGTGGAGGCTGAAAGGAAGTCTCGGCAACTGGAAGCCGAACTGGCTTCTATTGAGAAGCTGAAGGGGGATTTTACCCGGACCTCCACTGGGCGTGACGAGCTGGCCAAGGCTAATAATCTCCTGAATACTACCATCACCGAGTTGAATGGCCAGAACTCCGAGCTTAACACCAAAGCAAAATCTGCTGAGGAGAGTAAAGCTCAGGCTGAATAAGGTAGAGCTCGTGCTGAAGAGGAGCTCAAAAAGGCTCAAGCTGAAATTGAGCAACATAAAGCTGCCTTGGAGGCCGAGACCAAGGCCAAGATGGAGCTCCAGGAGGATGTAAAAGAGGCCACTAACTGCATTATTATCGAGCACCGGAAAGGTTTCGACAAGGCTATTGCTCAGGTTGAGATTCTTGCCCCGGGGGTTGATCTTTCGGGAGTCGATGTGAATAAGGAGGTGGTGAACGGGGAACTTATTCCCATAATTCTTGAAGAGGAAGAGGAGGTGGAGGTGGAAGGGGAAGAAGACTCTCCCGGGGATCACATTGAGGCCGAAGAGGGTCCTGGGGACAAGTAGCTGTATTAGCTTTTTGTAGTCTTTATCTTTTGTAATGGGCTTTTACCCTTGACACTTTAATTTTGACTTAATGAAAATTGTTGCACCATTTTGGTGACCTTTCATTGCTCTCATTTGGCCGAGATACACTTGAAGTATTTTTTTATCTTTCTATGTTGTATTCGGCCTGTTTAAACAAATCTTCGGTTAAGACCGAGGTATTCTACCGTCCATATAAAAAATGGACGGTAGTTGTTACACGTGAAACACATGTTTCACGCCTTACGCATGCAGTCACGCATTATATGCTTTGGAAACCGCAATGGGTTCATGCAATTACTGTTTTTTGCTTAGTTTCGAGATTTGTTTTTCCAACAAACCTTTTCCCGTGCATATTCTTCCTTTCCAACGCCTCTTGCTCCTTATAAATAGGGCTACTTCGCTGCTTTACTTGTTCATTCCTCATTCTCTTCCACCAGGCAAATTCGTCTTCCTTCAATCCGAGTAGTTCTAGGATAGTGTTAGAGGTTTATGCTCCCCTCTCCCAGTTAACATCGTTTTTTGAGTTTTATAGCTACCAAAAAGGATGTAAGTGGGAGATGGGATCCAGAACTCCTTTTATGATTTAATCCTCCAAGAAGGATGTTAACTGGGAGAATTGCAGTGTTCGGGCGTCGAGAAAGGGGTAGTGGCCGTCTACTCCCTGAGCACACCGAGTACCTCATCGTCCAGCTTTCGCAGGGGGAAGTGATTACTTTCCTCCTTGAGGGAAAGCCGTGGTGTCCGATTGGGGGGACAACTGGCCACCTGGCCTTGCTTCAGCCCTAATCAGGGGGACTACTGGCACGCCGGGCGGCCCTTATTTTCAATTTCAGCTCTTTATGTAGGTCGCAGTACTTTCTAGTACTCGACTCGTACCTTGTTTTTGCTTTCGACCTTGTACTCGGTATTATTAATAAATTTTAATGGCTCGGATTCGGCCTTTAGATTACAATTTTACTCTCCTTACTGCTTGTACTTTATTGTACTTAAGTAATTTCAAATGCCAGTACTCAGCCTTCAGGTTCAAACTTGGCCTTAGACAATTGAATTGGCTCGAACTCGGCCTTTAGGCTCAAACTTGGCCTTAAACAATTTAATTGGCTTGAACTCGGCCTTCAGGCTCAAACTTGGCCTTAAACACTTTAATTGGCTCGAACTCGGCCTTTAGGCTCAAACTTGGCCTTAAACAATTTAATTGGCTCGAACTCGGCCTTCAGGCTCAAACTTGGCCTTAAACAATTTAATGGCTCGTACTCGGCCTTTAGGCTTAAACTTGGCCTTAAACAATTTAATTGGCTCGAACTCAGCCTTCAGGCTCAATCTTGGCCTTAAACAATTTAATGGCTCGTACTCGGCCTTCAGGCTCAAACTTGGCCTCAAACAATTTAATTGGCTCGAACTCGGCCTTTAGGCTCAAACTTGGCCTTAAACAATTTAATGGCTCGTACTCGGCCTTCAGGCTCAAACTTGGCCTCAAACAATTTAATTGGCTCGAACATACATCGGCTAATTAAGAAAACAATGTTCATAATAAATTCTTTTATTGGATAAAAAGAAAGTCTACGGTGTGCCTCGTTAAAACCTTCTCGGTCAAAACCCTTTTTGGGACAAAATACCGAGGTAGGAAAAATAGTACATCACCTGACTATATACATCAACTATAATAAAATTTTAAATGCGAAGCATTCCAAGTCCTCGGGATAGGCTTCCCGGACAACTCTTCTAACCTATATGCTCCGTTTCCCAAGTTTTATACTACCCGGAATGGCCCTCGTGTGATCCTTCCTTGCTTCTCCTTTTATTCTCAACACCAAGTCTCCACGCAGGAAACTCCTCGGCTTCACTCTTGTATTATACCTCCTAGTTGCTCTCTATTTGCAAGCTTCTTCTCTGATTTTGACCTCCTCCCTGATTTCCTCTACCAAGTCAAGTTCGACCCTTAAATTGCTTTCATTATCATTTGGTTCATGTTGCATACGTCAGAAAGACGGCTCACCAACCTCCACTGGGATCATGGCGTCTGTTCCATATGTCAGCCTGAAGGGTGTTTCTTGAGTGGTAGATTGAGGCATGCAGTGGTAGGCCCAGAGGATACTTGGTAACTCTTTTGCCCAAGCTCCTTTTGATCTTCCCACCCTCTTCTTTAGTTCTCCGAGAATGACCTTGTTGGACGCTTCGGCTTGCCCATTGGTCTGGGGATGTTCAACCGATGTAACGTGGTGTTTAACACCGAGGTTGTCATAGAATTCCCGCAATGTCTTATCTATAAACTGTCTTCCGTTGTTTGTGACGATTGCAAAGGGAATTCCGTGCCTACAGATGAGGCTTATCCACACAAACTTTTGTACTTTCTCGACGGTAATCTTCGCCAAAGGCTCTGCTTCAATCCATTTTGTGAAGTAGTCCACTGCTACCAGGAGAAATTTGACTTGACCTTTGGCCACAGGGAATGGCCCCAGTATATCCATTCCCCATATAGCAAAAGGCCAAGGCGAGTTTAACGTGTGAAGTCCTTCGGGAGGAGTACGACTTATATTGGAAAATCTTTGGCACTCATCACATTGCTTCGTCCACTCAATGCAATCTGCTCGGATGGTAGGCCAATAGTACCCTGCTCGGACTACCTTGGAGGCCATTGATCTGCCCCCGCGGTGAAAACCACAGATTCCTCGGTGAACCTCTTCCATGACGTAATTTGATTGTGCCTTCGTCAGACATTTTAGCAACGGTATCGAGAACTGATGAGTGTGATTTCACCTCATCTTTGTCCATCATTTTGCATGCATTTTCATGTAGTTTAGGCATATTTTTATTTGATTTTAGGTTAATCTTCCTTTGGAACTGGTAAGGCGGTTTTCGTGTGTTGTTTTGCAGAAATCAAGGGTAAAATGCTCAAGATCAACCATGATGAAGTTTGGATGAAGATGGAGCTTTAAAAGTGCAGAAAATGAGCCAAACAGAGCCCATCATGGCCTAGCCGTGATGCCCATCACGGCCATGATTGAGCAAAACTGAAAAAGGAACAAAGGTCAAGTCGAGTTCATCACGATCTGGCCGTGATAGCCATCACGGCCGTGACCCAAAACCACCACAAGTCAGAGCCCATCACGGCCACAGCCGTAATTCTTATCACGGCCACAAAAGGAAGGCTCGCGTCGCGAGAAAACTGGATTTTGCAGAACTGCCAGAAACAGAGACCGTCACGGCCAGCCCGTGATGGCCATCACGACCGTGACACGCATTACTTGGACCTGAAGAAACCGAAATAGATCAGATTTTGAGTTGGTTTGGGACTCTAACTTCCCAATTTCTATAAATATGGACCAGGCAGATGCAGAAGGAGGATCCATCATCAATCCATCATCTTAGACTTGTACACACATAGAAGGACTCTAGGCATAGATCTCTCTTCTCCTCCTCTCTCCTCTTTTCTGATTTTCACTATGTTGTCAACCCAGCTTGTCATCTCCATGGCAAGACTGGATAGTAGTTTGTTTCTAGGGATTGGGGCTCTGCCCGAGTTTTGTAAATGTTGTTGATTTGATGTGAAATCATTGTTGATTTCGTATTTGTTTTAGATCTGATTTCTAGTGTGTTAATCTCTCATAAATTCGGTGACCGCTTATTTGCGTGACGTAGACGTTCTAAGGAGGAACCTAACGGTGAACTTAGGATTTCTAGTGTGTTTCACTCGTAAAGTCCGGCGGCCACTTATCTGCGAGATGCGGATATTCTAAGGAGGAACCTAGCGGTGAACTTAGGTTATTTGCATGACTGAGACATTCTAAGGAGGAACCTAGCGGTGAACTTAAGTGTCGGACCTATAGAAGTCAGACTTGGGACTGAAATCACGAGAGTTAGAAGCCGTCCCTCGAGGAGCAACGAGTTGTCACAAAACGCAAAGGGTCCAATCTGGGATCGACTACCACGAGAGTAGGGGTCGGGTCAATTGGGCACGGCTTTTGTAACCCGAGAGGGAGCTCAAGCTATTAGAGGATAAACTCGCCTTCAAGGCAATTTCGGTAATCAACAAAGGTAAATCAGATTAGCAACATAAACAGCCTCAAAGGTAACCCAAATCCCTAGGAATCCGTTTAAATCTAAAACCCCAAAAACATTTGTTTTCTGTTTTATTTGATTCTGTTTGTTTATCTCTCAATTCAAACCTTTTTCAAAACCCTCTAAAAAGTCCAAATTCACTCAATTCGAAATTAATTGCGATTCGGGAACACAGTCTCTGTGGGTTCGATATCTTTTATTACTTGACGGCAATCCGGTACACTTGCCGGAATCGCAGAGTCGCGTCGCACGACACGACGCACATCAAGTTTTTGGCGCCGTTGCCGGGGACTGTGCCTTTTCGAATTTCAATTTAGTTTTTAAATTGATTTTTCTGGACCCTTTTCCTTTTTATTTGATTTTTATTTCTGTAATATAAAAAAAAAATCAAAAATTTCTTTTCCTTCTGTTGTATCCATCTCTCTGTGTGATATATGCAAAGATCCCTAAGTCTTGGGAGCCTTGGTGAAGTTGATCCGGAGATCGAGAGGACCTTCCACAGACGTAGAAGACTACAAAGAGAGGGAGAAAGGTTGAGTCCCATTCCACTGATGGCGAATCAACCGGATACAAAGCCTTTGAAGGATTACGCAGCCCTAAATGCGAGAGGCTTACGAACTGGGATTGCAAGGCCAGAGATTGAGGCGGAAAACTATACCATACCGCCCATGCTAATCAACATGATTAGGCAACATCAATTTGGAGGATTGCCTTCGGAGGACCCGACTGACCATATAGAAACATTCTTGGAGTTCACTGACGCAATCATGATTAATGGAGCCTCGGTCGATGTTGTACGTTTGAGACTATTCCCCTCATCTCTCACTGGAAAGGCGAAGGCCTGGCTTAAGCAAATTCCCGCTAACACTTTGTCCACTTGGGACCAATTGGAGCAGGCGTTCTTGGAGAAATTCTTCCCTCCATCCAAGACGGCCTACATAAGAACCCAGATCACCGGCTTCTTCTAGAAAGACGGAGAATCATTGTCGGAAGCTTGGAATCGTTACAAGGGGCTGCTGGAGTCTTGCCCGCACCATGGACTCGAGAGGTGGTTAATAGTGCACACCTTCTATAACGGATTGGATTACTCTTCGAAGTTGTCACTTGATTCTGCAGCCGGTGGAGCATTTATGAATAGGCCTCTAACTAAGGCATTCAACATCATCGAGAATGTCGCCACCAACTACCACCAATGGGGATCCGAAAGAGGTAATAACCCGAACAAGATTTCGGGGGGTAAGTTTGAAGTAAGTAGCATTGATCTGATTATGTCTAAATTTGACTCACTAAATAAACGATTAGATAAGATTGAAAGAGATAATGTGAGTGCAATAGGTGCTACTAACACTATTTGTGAGATTTGTAGAATGCAGGGACATGACATGATGGAATGCCCTCGTGGCATCGCTCATGGATCCGGTGCTTCGGGTGAGCAAGTGAACTATTGTCACAACTTTTACGACACGAACCCGAAGCTGCCCAACTATGCTCCCCCAAATCCCTACAACCAAAGGAAGAACAACCCTTACCTCTCCTACGGCAACTACAGCAACACGCTCAACCATGAGTTCCAAGAGGGCCAAGGTAATAAGAGAGCCGCACCGGGGTATCCTCAGGTACAAAAATCTAAGCTCGAGTCTCTCATGGAAAACTTTGTTGCCACTCAAGCTCAGCAGAATGAGGCAATAAAGGAGCTAGCATCTAAGGTAGACCACTTAGCCACTCATAGCAAGATGCTAGAAACCCAGATTGCCCAACAAGCCTAAGCACGTACTCGAGACCTAAGGATACATTTCCGGGGCAACCTGAAGCAAATCCCAATGAGCATTGCAATGCCATACACTTAAGGGATGATAAGCTTGGGGTGGGGGTAGCTGAAATGGAGGTGGAACCGGAGGAAGACACGAGCGAAAAGGAAGAGCCGAAGCAAGTATGTCCCTCTCCACCACCATACCAACCCCCGATACCTTTCCCACAAAGGTTGGTCGGGAAAAAGCAAGTAGATGTAGAGACTAAAATGCCTACTAAACTGAAAGACCCGTGTAGTTTCTCCATCTCTTGCTCGATCGAACAAGTGCAAATTGACCAAGCCTTATGTGACCTAGGGGCTAGTGCGAGCTTGATGCCCCTCACTATCATGGAAAGGTTGGAAAGTAAAGAGTTGAGACCATTCAAATTCTCCTTACAATTTGCGGATGGCTCAACTAGGACTCCTCTAGGCATACTAGAGAATGTTCCTGTAAAGGTAAGGAAATTCTTCATCCCTACCGACTTCCTGGTATTGGACATGAAAGGGAATTCTGAATTCCCCATTATTTTAGGAAGGCCGTTCTTGGCAAATGGAGCAAGATAATAGATGTAAGGAATGGTAAACTCTCTCTAAATGTAGAGGAAGGTAGGGTCGATTTTCATTTTACTAACTCATATAACACCCCTCCTTTTGAGAGCCATGTGTGCAGGATAGGTATCACGTCTCCAGTGGTAAAAGAAGAGCTCAACATGGAAGCAACTCCGAAGATATGCATGTCTAATGATGCACCCAGCAGTGATGGAATTGGAGTTGCTGTCCATACTGAAACAAAACTTCCGCCGGGAGGAAGGAAGGCTAGGAAGCTCCGAGAGAAAAGAGCGAAGCGGAAGCGTTATTGGTCATATGAGCAGAAACGGCTTTTTGAAGGAGTTCCTTGGAAGAGAAGTGTTCCTGCACTTCTACGCCCAGCCGACCCCGGTTGATTGAAGGAAGTATGGTCAAGCTTAAGACCATAAATAAGCGCTTCTTGGGAGGCAACCCAAGTTTTTCTTTCCCTTTTCCTTTTGTTTTTGAATTCACCTCTTGAATAATTTGAGAAGATCAAGAGGCAAAAATATCATTAATAGGTTTGTCTAGTGTTTTCAGGTTGAGAAAGGGAAGAAGAGCAGAGAAAAATAAAGTCAGAAGCCATCACGCCCTGGCCGTGACAGTGGTCACGGCCGTGATGAACTAATACTAGAGCACAGAAAGGATCATGGCCTAGCCGTGACAACCATCACGGGCGTGATGAGTAGGATGCCAAGACCAGAGAGCATCACGGCCGTGAAAGGGCAACTCCTGAAGACATAATTACTCACGGCCGTGATACAATTTCCACCCAAGTTTTGACTGGAATGTGAGCCAACACCCGCTACCACCTCGGTAAGTTGTTCCAATTTTTCTCCTCTCTCCGACTTGATTATTTACATTGGAGACAATGTAAGTAATCAAGCTTGGGGTAGGGGTATTTTTGCATTATTTTTGCATTTGCATTGTTGCATTCATATTGCATTCTCGTAGGCATAGATTGGTATGATCACATTCTTTAGATTGCCCCTCACTTAGAACATGCATCCAATTGTGAGAACTTGGAGCCAAATGAATTGAGATAGTGAATTTTCGAACCCAATTTTTCATTATTCTTGTGATAAGGCTAAAAATAAAAATTCTTGAGATAATCATTTGATAGTTGATAATTAGCATGTGGTTCCTTAGATTTGTGTTTCTCACTGATTTTTGAACTACTAAATGTAAGATTTTGAGCCAAATAGGGGTATCCACTAAATCTACCCCATTTCTTGTGATAGAGTGTTGTAATTCCTCTTGGACTGTATTTTCTAGAACTTGACTTGAAACCATTTCAAAACTTAAAAAAATTTTGAAGACACTTTTGAAAATGATTGAGGCACTAGGTATTTTTTCGGCCTCCCGAGCTTTGAATGTTTAAATGCTACCCCTTAGTTGCCCAATTTTGAGCCTAAAAGAAATAAAATACTTTTCTTGGTACCTTGAATTACTTTGATAAATAATGCTTGGTATGGCACCTTTTAAAGTATTACAAAAAGGGCAAAATGGTAGTTGGAAAAAGTATGGGATGAAAAAGCTAGAAAATAATTTCTCTTGAGCTATAAATCTCCCCTTCTCCAAATAAATAAAAATGAAATAAACACAAAAAAAAATGGAGAAGGGGATGACAAAAGAAAGTGAGAAATGAAAAGAAAAGAAAAGAAAATAGAAGGAAGAAAGGTGGAAAAGTAAATCAAAGCCCCAAATAGGTATTTTAGAAGGTGTCATGCTTTGCAATGTTTGATGATTTGTCTAGCCTTCTTGAAATTCCCTTTCCTTGATTTTCCCACCTAACAATAAATCCCATGGCCACATTACAACCAAAGTGAAAGACCTCTTGATTCTTAAGTGTTTTCATTAATAAAGTAGAGATTTGGTTAATAGTCAAGCCTATGGTAAAATACTTTCCTTGAGGAAATGGAGCGAATTGTCATATACCCTAAAACACTTGAGTGAGGTGAGATGAGTGCCCAAATCAGTGAGAATATGAACTTGAAGAACCTAAGCTTCTAATTGGACTTGAACTTGATTATCTCTTGAGTGCTTATTAAATATGCCTGTCACTTGGATTAGCTTCTAGGGTTCTTGGTTCACTATCCATGCTTTGATTGATTTATCTTCTGGCCTGAGTAGTTGCTTGAGGACAAGCAAAGTTTTAAGCTTGGGGTGATTTGATGAGTGTGATTTCACCTCATCTTTGTCCATCATTTTGCATGCATTTTCATGTAGTTTAGGCATATTTTTATTAGATTTTAGGTTAATCTTCCTTTGGAACGGGTAAGGCAGTTTTCGTGTGTTGTTTTGCAGAAATCAAGGGTAAAATGCTCAAGATCAACCATGATGAAGTTTGGATGAAGATGGAGCTTTAAAAGTGCAGAAAATGAGCCAAACAGAGCCCATCACGGCCATGATTGAGCAAAACTGAAAAAGGAACAAAGGTTGAAGTCAGAGTCTGTCACGGCCTGGCCGTGATAGCCATCACGGCCGTGACCCAAAACCACCACAAGTCAGAGCCCATCACGGCCACAGCCGTAATTCTTATCACGGCCACAAAAGGAAGGCTCGCGTCGCGAGCAATATTTCGCGTCGCGAGAAAACTGGATTTTGCAAAACTGCCAGAAACAGAGACCGTCACGGCCAGCCCGTGATGGCCATCACGACCGTGACGCGCATTACTTGGACCTGAAGAAACCGAAATAGATCAGATTTTGAGTTGGTTTGGGACTCTAACTTCCCAATTTCTATAAATATGGACCAGGCAGATGCAGAAGGAGGATCCATCATCAATCCATCATCTTAGACTTGTACACACATAGAAGGACTCTAGGCATAGATCTCTCTTCTCCTCCTCTCTCATCTTTTCTGATTTTCACTATGTTGTCAACCCAGCTTGTCATCTCCATGGCAAGACTGGAGTAGTAGTTTGTTTCTAGGGATTGGGGCTCTGCCCGAGTTTTGTAAATGTTGTTGATTTGATGTAAAATCGTTGTTGATTTCGTATTTGTTTTAGATCTGATTTCTAGTGTGTTAATCTCTCATAAATTCGGTGACCGCTTATTTGCGTGACGTAGACGTTCTAAGGAGGAACCTAACGGTGAACTTAGGATTTCTAGTGTGTTTCACTCGTAAAGTCTGGCGGCCACTTATCTGCGAGATGCGGATATTCTAAGGAGGAACCTAGCGGTGAACTTAGGTTATTTGCATGACTGAGACATTCTAAGGAGGAACCTAGCGGTGAACTTAAGTGTCGGACCTATAGAAGTCAGACTTGGGACTGAAATCACGAGAGTTAGAAGCCGTCCCTCGAGGAGCAACGAGTTGTCACGAAACGCAAAGGGTCCAATCTGGGATCGACTACCACGAGAGTAGGGGTCGGGTCAATTGGGCACGGCTTTTGTAACCCGAGAGGGAGCTCAAGCTATTAGAGGTTAAACTCGCCTTCAAGGAAATTTCGGTAATCAACAAAGGTAAATCAGATTAGCATCATAAACAGCCTCAAAGGTAACCCAAATCCCTAGGAATCCGTTTAAATCTAAAACCCCAAAAACATTTGTTTTATGTTTTATTTGATTCTGTTTGTTTATCCCTCAATTCAAACCTTTTTCAAAACCCTCTAAAAAGTCCAGATTCACTCAATTCGAAATTAATTGCGATTCGGGAACACAGTCTCTGTGGGTTCGATATCTTTTATTACTTGACGGCAATCCGGTACACTTGCCGGAATCGCAGAGTCGCGTCGCACGACACGGCGCACATCAAGAACCCCCGTTTAAACAATTCTCCGGAAATAATAGCAAAGTGACTTGCTCTGAGCCTGATCTTCCTGGCCTCAATATGATCTGGGGGCAGAGTTTCTGAGGATAAATACTCCCAAATGGGTGTCGTCCATTCTCGGTCAACCGGCTCGTTGGCCATCACCTCCCCAAACGTGACACTCGGTTCATTTATGGTTTTTTGAATAACTGTTCTATGGTGGCCTGGCTTCTTTGTACTGGCTAATTTGGACAGCAGATCGGCCCGAGTGTTTTCTTCTCGGGGAATGTGCTCAATAGCAAATTTCTCGAAGTTGGAGATTAATTGGTTGACCTTGCATAAATACTTGGTGAGCTGAGGCTCTTTCGTTTGATACCCTCCAGATATTTGCCCAGTGACTAGCTGTGAATCACTCCGGCATCTAACAGCCTTCGCCCCCATTTCCTTTGCCAGCATTAATCCAGCTATCAAAGCTTCATATTCGGCTTGGTTGTTTGAGGTTTTGAACTCAAACTTTAGTGACTGTTCCAGGATCAGATCTCCCGGGCCTTCCAGAATCACCCCAGCTCCACTGCCCCTGACATTCGAGGATCCGTCCACATATAAATTCCACCATACATCATCGGTTATCGGCTGCGGGTTGAGCTCGGCTACGAAATCGGAGAGACATTGAGCTTTCAGAGGGCCTCTCAACTCGTATCTCAGGCCGAACTCGGATAACTCTACCGACCACGCAATCATACGTCCTGCCAACTCGGGCTTTTTGAGAATCTGCTTAATCGGGTGATCAGTTTTGACAATCACCTGGTGACTTTGGAAATACGGACGCAATCACCGAGCTGCGGTTACCAGGACCAAAACCAGCTTTTCAATGACTTGATACCGGGTTTCGGCATCATGAAGGACCCTGCTGATGAAGTACACCGGCATTTGAACTTTCTCTATTTCATGCACAATGACTGCACTGATGGCGTACTCGGTGGCTGACAGGTATAAGTATAATTCTTTCCCTGGGATGGGTCGAGTTAATATCGGTGGTGAAGACAAAAAGGCGTTGAAATCGACGAAGGCCCTCTCGCATTCCTCGGTCCATGTGAAGGTTTGAGGCCTCTTCAGTAATCTAAAGAAAGGTCGAGCTTTCTCTGCAGATCTGGGTAGGAACCGAGATAATGATGTCAGTCGTCCTGCAAGTCTTTGCACTTCTTTAATATTTTGTGGGCTTCGCATCTCAATCACAGCCCGACATTTATCAGGATTGGCCTCGATTCCCCGGTGTGTCAACATGAAGCCGAGGAATTTTCCACCCTGGACACCGAAAACACATTTCTCCGGATTCAACCTCATATTATACTTTCTCAGCTGCTGAAAAATTTCCTCCAGATCTTTTGGGTGGCTGTTGGGGTCATCGGATTTTACGACCATGTCATCCACATAAACCTCCATAGTCCTTCTGATTTGTTTTTCGAATACCCTGTCCATGAGCCTTTGGTATGTAGCTCCAGCATTTTTCAGTCCAAACGGAATTACCCGGTAACAGTAATTCGAGCCTTCAGTTATGAAAGCTGTTTTCTCCTCATCTGGGGGATACATTCGGATCTGATTGTACCCCGAGTATGCATCCAAGAAACTCAAAATTCTGTATCCGGAGGCTCCATCCACCAGTCTATCAATACTCGGCAAAGGATAGGAATCCTTTGGGCAAGCTTTATTCAAGTCTGTGTAATCGGTGCACATGCGCCACTTGCCATTTGCTTTTTTGACCATAACAATGTTGGCCAGCCAGGTAGTGTATTCTACCTCTCGAATAAAGTTGGCTGATAAGCCTCTGGCTCATCTAGTTTTATGGCTAGTATGACCAGGGTTTTGTGCAAATTATATCCTATTTTCACCCGAATTAGATTAGATTGTCCTCAAGCAAGGTTTTGAGTCTCTAAAGTAGTTTTAGGTTAATTTAGCTAGTTTTGAGTCAAAATAATACACTTATGGTTATTTCCTTGTTTTCAGGTTAAGTAGAAGTTGAGAGAATAAAGAACAGGGGATTCGCCCCGCGAGCTTCTTCTTCGCCTCGCGAACCTGAAAGCCAGCAGAATAGTGAAAATTTCATGCTCTCTGGTTCGCCCCGCGACTACCCTTATCGCCTCGCGACCCCGAAGGATGACTGTTCCGAGAAATATGCAAGCTCTCTGGGTCGCTTCGCGAATCCACCTTTCGCCCCGCGAGCCTGGAAGTCATAAAGCATCACGGTTAGGTCCTGATGGCCATAACGGGCGTAAGGAGAAGACTCTTCAGATCCTCGCCTCGCGAGAAAGTACTTCGCCTCGCGAGAATGCCAAAGGTTGCTGACTCTTCATGAAATTCGCCTCGCGAATGTGTGCTCGCCTCGCGAGCTAGCTGAATTCAGAATTTGTATAAAAGGCTGTTCTGAACAGATTGTAAAAACTTTTGCTTCTCCATTGTTCTGTTTTACATTTTCTGTGTGATTTCGTTTTTGTTATGGAGAACTAAGTTTCTAGGATTGATCTATTGTAATTGATTTCCATATACTTGAGGCTCTTGTATTTCCTGTTTTGTATGTTTTTTCCCTCTTCAATGCCATGCTTTATATTTCTGTTTGCTTAATTCAAGAGTATATTGTATTGTGTTGATTTAATTCCGGTGATATCATGTTCCTATAATTAATCGCATCTGCTTAATTTGCGTGTGTACGTTTCGTGTTCGCTTAGTTCACGAAGGGCTTAACCCCGTTTGCTTAATTCGGGAATAGGGACATGTATCTGTAGTAGTGGTTTCGCTTGTAAATTATTGCTACAACCGGGAGGGGATTAAAATCTGCTTAGGGCTTGGAAATTGCATGAACCTATGATAGTTGGGAAATCAAGAGCAATAGATTAATCTGTTTTTGGCCATTTGATAACTTCTTTGAACTGTCTTGTTTTATTGCTCTGTTTTCATTATTTTGTTTTCTTTGATTGCATCTCAATCCAAACCCCCCCAAAACTTATTTTGTGGAAAATAACACTTTAAGAGTCCTTGAGAACGACATCCGAGTTGTCGCCCTAAACTACATTTTTAAAACCCGCTCGTACTTTTTGGCGCGTGCGCGACAGCGCGGCCAAAAATTGGCGCCGTTGCCGGGGACTCTGAGTTGTTATTTTTCGCATTTATTTTATTTTATTTTCTTTTCTTTCTTTTATTTTTCTGTTTTGTTTTGAATTGGTCTGACTACTAGGTCGAATTGCCCTGAACTGTGTGATTTTGACCCGGAAATTGAAAGAACACTACACACACTCCGTAGGGAATTTCGGGCTAGCACTAGTAGTGATTCCAATTTCAAAACTGTTTTTGAAAACATGGGAGACCAGAGGACATTAAGACAGCTTGCTGCCCCTGATGTCAACTATAATGGATTGTGTATTTCATATCCTGGTGCTGACACTCCTTTTGAACTGAAATCTGGTTTTATTCACTTGTTGCCCAAGTTTAATGGTCTTGCAGGTGAGGATCCACACAAGCACTTGAAGGAATTCCAAGTTGTATGCTCCACAACCTCGAGATCGGAGGAGTCACCGAGGATAGTATCAAGTCAAGGCTTTTCCGTTTTCACTCCGGGAGCTGCAAAGGATTGGCTATTGTATCTTGAGCCCAACTCCATCACCACTTGGAATGATTTGAAGAGGGTGTTCCTAGAAAGATATTTTCCTGCTTCAAGAGCTGCTTCAATAAGGAAAGAGATATGTGGCATCAGGCAAGGGAATGAGTCACTAGCTGAATACTGGGAAAGGTTCAAGCATTTAGTATCCAGTTACCCTCAGCATCAAATTTCTGAACAACTCCTGATCCAGTACTTTTATGAAGGATTGCTGCCGATGGATAGGAATCTTTTGGATGCTGGTAGTGGGGGAGCATTAGTTGATAAGACCCCAGCTGCTGCCAAGCAACTCATTGAGAATATGTCATTGAATTCCCAGCAGTTTACTACCAGAAGAAATTCAGTTGAGCCAAGAGGTGTGCATGAGATCCATAGTTCATCTTCCAAACAGGCCGCCCTTGAGAATAGATTGGATGAGCTTACTTCTTTTGTAAGGCAATTGGCAATAGACAGAGTTCAGCCTGCAAAGTTATGCAGCATGTGCAATTCACCTGAGCACCCATATGATGCATGCCCTATCCAGAGGGAAGAGTTTGTCAGTGAAGTATCTCAAGCTTATGCAGTAAATCCATATAATCAAGGAAACAATCGAGAATCGGTACAAAGACTCTCCAGACCTCTCCACCAATAGGTACCATCCAAACTGGGGGAATCATCCTAATCTGCGGTATGGGAACTCATCCCAACAACAGCCGATGGCACCTCAGAATCCTCCTCCAGTGACCACTTCTGCACCTTCTGGACCTTCATTAGAAGACTTGGTAAAGCAAATGGTTGCATCTAGTATACAGTTTCAGCAGCGGACAGATGCTAGCATTCAAGACTTGAGGACACAGATTGGACAGCTGGCCACATCCATGAATAGCATACAGCAAGGTCAAGGGACAAACCAGCTGCCGGCACAACCAGTGATAAATCCCAATGCTTCCAACCCTAATGTGAGCGCCATATCTCTGAGATCTGGAAAAGTTGTTGAGGCCAACTCTGGAAAGGATGAAGAAACTATTGAGGTAACTCCTGAGCCTACTGTTGAGGTCACTCCTGAGCCTATTGTTGAAGTTGAAGTTGAGAAAGTGTACAAAACACCAATCCCATTCCCACACAGAATTCAGAAAAATTTGAAGATTGGTGGTGAAGACAAGGAAAAGGAGATCTTAGATGTGTTCAGAAAAGTAGCTGTAAATATTCCTCTCCTAGATGTGATCAAGCAGGTGCCCAAGTATGCGAAATTTCTCAAAGATCTATGCACCAACAAGAGGAAGTTGAAGAATAATGAGAAAGTTGACTTGGGAAGAAATGGTTCAGCTCTTATCCAGTCTAGGCCTGCACCAGAAAGAGTTGCTGTTATAGCCCCTACTCAGGCATTACCACAGAAGTGCAAGGATCCAGGAGTATTTACTATTCCATGCACTATTGGGGACAGGTAGTTCGAAAATTGCATGCTGGATTTGGGAGCCTCTATCAATGTCATGCCTACCTCCATCTTTAACAACCTTGATCTTGGTCCCTTGAAGTATACAGGTCTCACCATTTAGTTGGCCAACGGGACCAGTGCCCGCCCCATGGGAATGGTAGAAGATGTACTAGTGCAAGTTGATGATTTGATCTTCCCAGATGACTTCTACATCCTGGACATGGCAGGAGAGACACATTCCAGTAAATCACCAATCATCCTGGGCCGACCATTCATGAAGACAGCTAAGACTAATATTGATGTTGATGATGGGACCATGTCTATGAAGTTTGGGGATATAGTTGCAAAGTTTAACATCTTTGATGCAGGGAAACATCCAGTTGAAGAGCACTCCGTTTTCCACATAGAGCTGATTTCTGAGACTATTGAGGACACCCATGAGGACTTGCTTTCTAATTTTCCATTTATTTCTGGCTTTGATGATATTTCTGCATGTCCTGATTGTACTAACACTAACCATTGTGTGGTTTGTGCTGAGATTGCTGCATGTTTAGCAGGTGATAAATTTGTCAGTGCAGTGGGTGAGAAACATGCAGAGGATGAAGCAGCGCCGGAGACCCTCCCTACCTATCTGCCACCTCCTCCTGCGAAGCCACCAGAGGAAATGGATTTTGCACCATGGATAGTTCAAGGGACTGAAGCCAAATTCTATTGGGAGGACTTTGTTGATGAAGCGGTCGTCTTTGACCCAAGAGGAGGTGATGAGTCCGCCGCATTAAGCAAGGTCGCCATCATTGTCAAGTGTTTACTCATATATCAAGGATGCAAGTTATGGGACCATGGAATGAACTCTACCTCTTTGGCCTTAGGCTACAAGAAATGGGATCCAGGCGGAAGCTCATACACTGCCACTTTATCAGGGAGTACCCTTTCCTTTCCCTCACTATGATTTTATAGTACTGTTGTTCATTGGGGACAATTCATGTTTTAAGTGTGGGGGGGGGGGGAACTAGTTGTAGTTTTTCCTTTTCTTTGAATAAAGCTCCTGAATAATTTGAGAAGCTCAGGAGTATTTGTGTGTTGAGTCTTTTGTTGGCAAGTTTGATGGATTTTGATTGATGTTGCACAGATTGCTTGCATGATTGATATGTGATGATTCCCCCTAGGCTGAAAAATTTTGTTTTTGAAAAGTGATTCCCATGTGAAATTGAAAACTGAACTTTGAGATTTTGTTATGATGGCATGATTTATGATAAGTTTGGGGTGATAGGAAGCACACACTAGGGATAGAATCTCTTTCAAACAATTTGCATGAATGTCCAGGTGAGGTTTTGAGCCTCCAACATGTTTTTGACTGTGTGAAAATCACTTTTCAAGTTGCACTTTCCTGAATTTGCTTGAATCTCTTTTTGGTTTGCATGATTATGTGTTTGCTTCAGATGATTTAGGCATTTTCTTTGTAAATAGCTACTTGGCCTGAATAAAACAATTCCTAATGCATGTTCCCTAGTTAGCCCCTTTGAGCCTATTAGCCTGTTAATTCTTGATAACCTAATGTTATAAGCCCAAAAATCTGGAAAACCATGTTAACCCGATCTTAGGATTAGGAGAGCATGTAATCTTTGAATGGGGTGCAAGAAACTAAGTTTGGGGTGGCTGCAAGGTGTGTTATGTGTTGTTGGGATTGAGAAAAAAAGATACAATAAAAAGGTTGGAGCCAAAGGCTTCCATAAAAAATAAAAAAAAGAGAAAGTATTTGAATAAAAAGGCTGTAGTCACCCAAGGCAATTGGAAAGATGAATGGGAAAAGGAACTTGAGTAGAAATTCAAAGTGTAAAAAGTTCATGCTCTCTTAGTTCATAGGGTCTTCAGCCTAGTTCCTTTTGTATATCCTACCCTTAGCCAGGCCCCATTACAACCCATAAAAGACATTTTGATGTTGCTTGCATGTTTTCTGTGGGAACCATTTTGAGATGAAAATCAAATTTTTGGGAAGTGTTCTTGAAAAGTGAAACTGAGTGCAAAGTTGTTAGCCTGACACAAACTGAGCGATTGAGTGATATACTAATTGCCCTTGTGAGGAAGCCAGTTGTTTGAATTTGGTGATCTTCCTTTTGTGTGTGACTTGGATCCCCTGCTTAGATTTCTGATTGTTTGAATGATGAAATTCTCAAATATTTAGAATAAATGAATGTGGGGATTGCTTTGCTTGAAAAGGGGGAACATTGAGGAAAATTGTTTTGATGTATTGCTTGAATTTGTGCAATGTTGATTGAATCTTTTAAGCTTGCCAGGTCTTGAGTCTTTTTGTTTTTTTTGTGTCTTAGTTTGCTTGGGGACAAGCAAAGTTTAAGTTTGGGGTATTTTGATAAGCCTCTGGCTCATCTAGTTTTATGGCTAGTATGACCAGGGTTTTGTGCAAATTATATCCTATTTTCACCCGAATTAGATTAGATTGTCCTCAAGCAAGGTTTTGAGTCTCTAAAGTAGTTTTAGGTTAATTTAGCTAGTTTTGAGTCAAAATAATACACTTATGGTTATTTCCTTGTTTTCAGGTTAAGTAGAAGTTGAGAGAATAAAGAACAGGGGATTCGCCCCGCGAGCTTCTTCTTCGCCTCGCGAACCTGAAAGCCAGCAGAACAGTGAAAATTTCATGCTCTCTGGTTCGCCCCGCGACTACCCTTATCACCTCGCGACCCCGAAGGATGACTGTTCCGAGAAATATACAAGCTCTCTGGGTCGCCTCGCGAATCCACCTTTCGCCCCGCGAGCTTGGAAGTCATAAAGCATCACGGTTAGGTCCTGATGGCCATAACGGGCGTAAGGAGAAGACTCTTCAGATCCTCACCTCGCGAGAAAGTACTTCGCCTCGCGAGAATGCCAAAGGTTGCTGACTCTTCATGAAATTCGCCTCGCGAATGTGTGCTCGCCTCGCGAGCTAGCTGAATTCAGAATTTGTATAAAAGGTCATTTCGAATGCAGTTGTAAAAACTTTTGCTTCTCCATTGTTCTGTTTTACATTTTTCTCTGTGTGATTTCGTTTTTGTTATGGAGAACTAAGTTTCTAGGATTGATCTATTGTAATTGATTTTCATATACTTGAGGCTCTTGTATTTCATGTTTTGTATGTTTTTTCCCTCTTCAATGCCATGCTTTATATTTCTGTTTGCTTAATTCAGGAGTATATTGTATTGTGTTGATTTAATTCCGGTGATATCATGTTCCTATAATTAATCGCATCTGCTTAATTTGCGTGTGTACGTTTCGTGTTCGCTTAGTTCACGAAGGGCTTAACCCCGTTTGCTTAATTCGGGAATAGGGACATGTATCTGTAGTAGTGGTTTCGCTTGTAAATTATTGCTACAACCGGGAGGGGATTAAAATCTGCTTAGGGCTTGGAAATTGCATGAACCTATGATAGTTGGGAAATCAAGAGCAATAGATTAATCTGTTTTTGGCCATTTGATGACTTCTTTGAACTGTCTTGTTTTATTGCTCTGTTTTCATTATTTTGTTTTCTTTGATTGCATCTCAATCCAAACCCCCCCCCCCCCCCAAACTTATTTTTGTGGAAAATAACACTTTAAGAGTCCTTGAGAACGACATCCGAGTTGTCGCCCTAAACTACATTTTTAAAACCCGCTCGTACTTTTTGGGGCGTGCGCGACAGCACGACCATTGGCCTTGACCAGCTTCGCTGTTTCCTCTTCCACAACCTTTCTCCTCTCCTCACCAAGTCTCCTTTTCCTTTGGGCCACTGGTTTCGCCTCGGGACAAATTACCAGTTTGTGGCACAAGAAGTCGGGATCAATTCCCGGCATATATGACGTGGTCCAGGAGAATAGGTCAGCATTGCTGCGAAGCACTTCCTTTATTTCCTCTTTCAAATTCGGCTCAAGCTGACCGTCGAGTTTGGTGCACTGATCGAGCTGTGAACCGAGCTGGAACTTTTCCAACTCCTCAATGGGTTGTGGTCGTTGTTCCTGCATGTCCATTCTTGGGTCCAGTTCAACAGAGTTAACAGAATTTACAGACTTGTCCTTTCCCCTGTCCAATGTTTCTGCAGGTGTAGGTTTGAGTTTGCTTACACGCAAACTATCAGCATAGCACTGTCTGGCCATTTTCTGATCAGCCCGGACAGCAATTATATCTCCCGAGTTGGAAGGGAATTTCATCGTGAGGTGGGGAGTAGAGATCACAGCTCCTAACTTGTTCAAAGATGGTCTTCCGATCAGGATATTGTACGATGTTACTGCATTAACCAACACGTACCTGACCAGGATAGTCTTGGATGCTTTGCCATCCCCAAAAGTAGACAGGAGGTCAATGTATCCTCGTGTATCCACTTGTTCTCCTGCAAAGCCGACGAGCTTACTGTCGTAAGGTTGAATAGATTTCTCTGGGATCCCGAGCTTCTGAAATGTCGAATAATATAAGATATCCGTCGAGCTTCCCTGGTCGACAAGGGTTCTTTTGACCGAGAAATTAGCCAACTGCACGGTGATTACCATAGGGTCATCTTGATTAGGATCTACCCCCACGAAGTCTTCGTCAGAAAAGATAATAGGTGGGGAAATCCTCGAGGGTTTGCCGGATACCGAGTTGACAGCCCGAATAGCCCGCAGGTGCTTTCTACGAGCTGAACTTGTTGTGCCTCCCCCTGCAAATCCACCTGAAATAGTATTTATCACACCTCGGACCACATTATCCTCCTCTCGCCTTTCATTCTGGCCCTCTCTGGTTTCTGTTCTTTCATTATTTTGCCGACCGCCGCCCCTTCTCGGGATTTGGTCACCTCCTCTCCTTCTGCTTCTGCCACGCCCCTCCCCATTGTTGTGGTTTCTCCGTACAAAATTATTGAGATGGCCAGCTTGCACCAACTCTTCAATCTTATCTCGCAGGACCCAGCACTCCTCGGTGGTATGCCCGTAATTACGATGGTACCGACAATGTTTCTGTCTGTCAGCATTCTGGGGCGTGTGGCCACGGTTAGGGAGCTGCAAAAGTTCCGCATTGTATGCTTTCTCAAACACCCGAGCTCGGTTTGTGTTGAGGGGAGTATAGTGCTCATACTTCGGTCCCCAATGCAAATGCTCGGATGGGCCTTTGAATTTCGGCTTATCACCTCCAGCCCTCCTCTTCTCTCTCCCGTCTCGCCTGTCCGCATCATCAGGTCTCTCCCTTTTCTTAGACTCCTCAATCTCCTCCATGTTAATGAACCCCGCAGCTTTTCTCCTCAACTCATCCATACTGGTTGGGGGCTTCCGAGCTAAGTGTCTGGCAAAGGGGCCAGGCCGTAACCCGGTCAAGATAGTGTGTAGTGCAACATCGGCACTGAGATTCCGGATGAGGACCGTTTCCTTGCTGAATCTGGCCATGAAATCACGCAGAGACTCATTCCTTTCTTGCTTGAAGTTTACCAACGAGGCCGAGGTTTTTTTATGAGCTCGGCTCGTGGCAAACTGAGCATTGAACTTAGTCATGAATGTGTCAAAGGAGTCAACTGACGCTGGCGGTAGCTGGGTGTACCATGTCAACGCAGCATCCTTCAGAGTGGTTGGAAAGACTTTACACATGACAGCCTCATCGTCGGTAAAGAGGTACATCTGAGTAGTGAAAGCGTCCAAGTGACGCTCGGGATCCGAGGTGCCATCATATCTGTCAATGCTTATTGGTTTGTAGTTGACTGGTAGGGGAACCTCCATGATAGCGTTTGTGAAGGGATGTCTCGGCCTCCGCACGCCGGTCCTTTCATTAAGTCTATTTGCCTGAAGTGACAGTTCAGGGGCCTGCCTAGGAAATTCCTCCTCGTCTACTCGGTCCATATGATGAGAAGAACGGAGTTGTGGGCCTCCTTCTCTGCGCGAGTTTCTGGATCCTTCATTCTCAGCTGTCTGACGCTCTCTCTCAGGAGGAGAAGAGGCGGACCTTTCTCTGCTCTGTCTTGGTTCGCAACGGCTGTTCTGCCGCCTAATCTCCTCATTCTCCCTTCTCAGCATGGCAATCTGTGCAAGAAGTTCTTGGATAAGGGGGTTGTCGGTCGTTATAGCCGGGTTTATGGACCGTTCCCCTTTATCTCCGTTGTTACCATTCTCTGGCTCCTCTCTCCTGCAGTTCCCGCTCCTTGTTCTCACCATGGTTTGTGGTATGGGAAAGTTTTGCTTCAATTCCCATAGACGGCGCCGAATGTTCCGTCCAAATATCTCAGATAAGAGATACTCGGCCGGAGAAATTTTAGTGGGAGTGTTTTGGAATTTGCTTGATAGAATTGAGATTCTGCTCCTACGTATCCAAATGGGAATCAAAGCAAACGTAGTTCTCAGTGAGGGGGCTGGACCCCTATTTATAGATATTTCAGTGCAACCGCTTGAGTAAGACGGTTACCGAGATCCTATTTAGGATCAGATCACTGTCAAATGTGATTGTTTCTTGTGCATGAGTTCCTTTTTTTAATATGAATTTTATGTCCAATCACAAAGGTTGATCTTTTCATGATATACTTCAATGTTAGATGTTCTTAATTTGCACTACATATGTATTTTACATTAACTACTTTGTTTTGCCTTTCCCAAAGTCATACTAGGTGCTGCAAAATGAATTTGTTTAAGTTAAACTACATTGCTCAGCTAAACGGCGAGAAAGAGTCATGGAAAATAGCAGCAAGAGTTATTCGGCTTTGGAATGTGTCATGTGCTTCTTCTCCCAATGTCATTTCTAGCATTCAAATGGTGTTGCTTGATGAAAAGGTATGTCCAACTTTTAAAATATTTTAGTTAAACATATGAAATAAGTAGGGGTGGCAAATGGATGGATTGGATAAATTTTTATGCGGATTGTAATGGATGGATTGAAAACGATCCATTAATCCATTATGATCCATTAAAAATTCATTAAAAAAAATTCAATCCATCCATGATCCATTTAATAAAATCCATCAAATCCATCCATTAACAACTTTTTTATGGATGGATATCCAATCCATCCACAAAATTATTTTAAAGAATAATTTTTTTTGTACAATTAAATTTTTTTATTAGTTTTAAAATATCATCTCCCCTCTCTCTCTCCCCTCTCTCTCCTCTATCTCTCTCTCTTTCCTATCTCTACCCTCTATCTCTCTCTCTTTCATCTCTACCCTCTCTTTCCAAAAGCATGTATAAGAATTGCTGGAGGTAGAGGTAGAGCTGGTAAATCGGGTCGTCCGGTCCCGTCTAGTCTAGCCGGGCTATTGGGCTAAATTAACCTTAATTAAAAATAAAATTATAAATAAAAAAATATAATTTATTTATAATTTAATCCAAATTTATTTTACTGAAAACGAAATAAATTTATTGCTCACAACTTGTCGTCTTTTTGTTATATTAAACACTTCTACAATTACTCTACCAAAAAAAAAACACTTCCACTATTCAAGTTCTTTTCGATAAAACAAATCGACCACTACCAGTTACATTATAAAGGCATGCTTTTACATGTTTTTTTTTTTGAACCAGGCATGCTTTTACAGTTTTACTTAGAATTGATAAGTCTCTGCCTGTTATTTTTCTAGCTAAAGACATGCCAATAGAGATTACAACCAACAACTGGACGTGATGCAACTAGCTGGGACATTCTTTATAAATAGTGCCTAGTAAGGATGGCAAATGGATGGATCGAATAAATTTTTATTTGGATCTTAATGGATGGATTAAAAACAATCCATTAATCTATTATAATCCATTAAAAATTCATTAAAAAAAATCAAATCCATCAATGATCCATTAAATAAAATCCATATGATCCATCCAAGGCAACGAAAAAAGAAAACGTACGTGATAATAATTAATTAGTTAATACTTAATATAACCAAAAAAAGAAGATAAATAAAATAAAAAAGAGTGAAGAAAAAATAATAGAGAACGGAAGAAAAAATCAGATGGAGTGTTTTTTTTTTTGTTTACAAATGGAGGTTTTTTTTATTTGGTGAAAAATAATATGAAAAAAATAAATTGGTTTTGGAATGGATAAAAGTTGATCCATTACATTTTTTATTGTTGGTCCAATGGATTTTAAAAAATATTGGATGGATCATAAACCATCCACTAAAAAAATAATACAATCCATCCAATCCATTTATATTATTTTTTTATAAATGGATGGATTTGATGGATTTTTTCATGGATGGACTGGATGGATGGTGAACAAATGGATCATTTTGACACCCTAGAAATAAGATCTCTTTAATGGGCATTATTATTTTATACTAATCATCGTCAATATATGTAATACATGTCATTAATAGGAAAGTAAATGGTATTTACATTAGAGACAATGATAATATACTTTACGGTCATGTGGTATTATAAATGTCAGTAGTCTGAATGTTACTTTGCAAATTGGAAACATCCCATCCACAATATAATTGCCTTTGTTAAATCTTGATATCTTTATAATGATTGTAATTACTTAATCTTCAATGGATATATATAAAAAATAATAATAGATTTGCACTATGTTAACTACAATTCGTAGCCGTGTTAAAAAAAACTACAATGAGTAGCTAGCATATTACTATCTAGGTACCCATGTTGTGATATGCTAATCAAAAGATTTGATCCCTATGTAATGCACTCTAAGTATTGACAAGTTTTGTGTTTTACATTATTATATATATTGCTTATATAATGTTTTCATTTTTTTAGCACATTTGTATTTTCATTAAAGTGCTATAAAATAATATTTAGGCAGAGTTATTCATGCATTGCCCAGGTCCTTAGTTATCACAACACAATGACTCCTGGGCTTAATTATCACTTTATTCGGAGTATAAGGAGTGAGTAGCTTTATTCTAAATAGTAAAGTAAATATCAACAATTTATTTGCATCTAATAATCTTACCTATGTTATAAGTAGTGAGTAAATCTAAGAAATATATGAAAGTTTAGATTCTGCATGTTTGTTTTTTCTAATTTTCAAACTTTTCTTTAGTTGCTTATACAAACATTTTACTTCTTCTGATATACAATTCTAATCTATTACATGAACCAATGATTTAAGTACATGATTTTTTTTTTAAATCAGGGGATAAAATTTAAGCCTCTATCACATCAGATAGATAAATCAAGAAGCATGGTGTAACAATTTCGGAGGGAAAATGCTATATCATCCAGAAATTTTTTGTGGTTGACAATGTTGGAGATTATAGAGCCACTCGACACAAATGCAAAATCAATTTTCACAATGCTACAGCTGTTCACCCTTGTGATTTACAAGTTCCTCTACAATCACACTACAAAAAAAAACTAATTACCGACGGCCAAAAATTGTCGGAAATACTAAAAATCCGTCGGAAAACTACATTACCGACGGACTTTCCGACGGACACAGTTCCGTCGATAATAGGCGCGTAGGAAAGCCTTTCAAATGGATCTAGTGCGTCCGTCGGAAATTTCCGACGGCCTAAACCGTGGGAAAACTTGCCACACAAAACCCCTAATTACCGACGAAAATTCCGTTGGTAACTCTATGTGGAAGTTACTGATGGATTTTTCCGTCGAAAATGTAACCAACAGTTACCGACGGAAATATCCGTCTGAAACAAGGTTTTTTAATTTTTTATTTATTTTGTTTTATATTAATAATTAATTATTAATTATTTTTATTAAAATTTATATATCGAATATTAAATATTTTATTTTATTTATTAATTATAATTATATTTTATTTTAATTAATTTTATTTTATTTAAATATTATTATTATAATTTATTTATTAATTTATATTTTATTAATTTAATTATTAATTTATATTTGATATTATCAGTTACAAAACAAAATTGAAATTAAAAATAAAATTTAAAAAACAATTAAATTAAAATTAATTAAAAATAAAAACAAACTCAACATATAATCCATAAATAAAATATCAGTCTATCTACAAATCTTTACTACACCTATAACTATCCTAATACCCATCACCATAATATCCGTCATCGTCGTCCTGTCGGGAGGAGTCTGCCGACGTCACATGACCATCAAGCTGCGGCTCAGTAGACAGACCGTCATCATGCGACTGCGGTGGTGGATCAGTAGTAGTAGTGGAGGGCTGGGGCTGGGGCTGGGGCCGGGGGCGGGTGGCATGGAGGACCCCCTGCAGAGCGCTGCGCCTGTCTGGTGGGAGGAAATCGAGCACAGCGGTCATGACCGTAGAGAATGTCTCCATCAACTGCATTATGCACTCGTTCGTCTCCCTTTGCTGCTGCACCTACTGCCTCAGCCGATGCACCTCCTCCGTGTCCTGTGAGCCGGAGGATGTAGGCTCCCTAATGGTAATGTTCGGCGTCGACCCCCGACGAATCGACCTGACTTGGGTCGCAGTACCGTAAATCCGTCCCTTGTTCTTCCCACCCGCCACACCCATCCAGGCCTGGGTCTGTAGTTGCTCAACCTCGGCGGGGTCCAGCTGAGAAGGATCTAAGGCACCAGAGCAGGAGGCAGTCTCAGATGCTACTTGACTAAACCTGGCATTGTACTCCGCCTGCGATCAATACATTACAATCAATATGTATTAAACTATATATATATATATATATATATATATATAATAATAATAATAATAATAATAATAATAATAATAATAATTACCAATAGTTTAAATATAAAAAAACATTTTAGCTCACCACTGTCTGCCTCGACCTCTCATCAACAAATTCACCGGTGTCCGAGTGAATATGTGTCTGCTCAAAGACCGTAGGGACATCAACGGACCGAGCTAGCTCTCCTGCCTGCAACCGACACACCAATAAAATCAATTAGTTATAAAACAAATTTTTAATAAAAATATACAATTTATAAATAATGTTATTTATATATGCATACCATGTAAATGACATGCTGCATGTGGCTAATAGAACCACCAGTGTGCATGCTCCCACCCTTCTCGGAAGCCCGATTTCTCTTCGCCTATTCACACTTCAGCTTGTAAGCTAGAGTGTCCCAGTACGCACATAGTTGGGCCCAGATGTTGGGCCCGATGTAATCCAGACGTACTCGGCTCTCCCTATGCTCCCGGAGCATGTCCCTCAGTCCAGCTGCTGCTCGATCGTCAAAGATAGCACTTATCTATGAGGTATGCTCCAGTAACCAGCGCACAAGCTCCTGTTAACAAAGAAAAAAATTAATAATAATATTATACAAAAGAATATATAAAATAAATGGAAAATTACATGAACTAATAAACAAGAACTTACCCCGAATCGTCTGAAGATACAATCCCGATTCTCCCCGGGGATCACCCCCCATGATGGCCAGAAGCGACGATATTGCGCCTTGATGGCGAAGGTAACGTGCTTCGATCCTACTTTCGATGGGATGAAGATGAAAAATTCATAATTTTATTAAATCAATAATATGACAACCAATAAAAATATGCTTATTAAATAGTAATTATTTTTTAACAACATTAAATTAAATTAAACTTACGATCCAGAAACAGGACGGATCCATGGTCGATCCTCAGGTGCGGGAACCCTGGCCCACTCATGCAAGTCCTCAGTCGCGACCGATCATGCTGCATTTGATGATGATGGTATGGTCGTGTCGTGACCGTATGCGGCCCCGGATGATGAGGATGGAATGGTCGTGTCCGGCTGTGGCATCATCCCAGGAGTCGGCATAAATGATAATCCTGCTGGGTGTGAGGATGGTGCGGTCGATGATGATGGTGGTGCTGGGTGTGGGTGTGGGTCCAATAGGGGGCGGCGAGTAGCCAGCTAGTGCGCGTCGTAGCACAAAAGGAGTGGAGGTCTGGACATGGGTGGAGGGTGGGGTAGTGTGGGTCGGGGATAGTGTAGTATGGGTAGGGGATGATGTAGTATGGATCGGTGAGGGTATAGAATGGGTGGGGGATGGTGTAGAATGGGTGGAGGAGGCTCCCGTAGGTGGCGATAGGGTAGGTGCGGTAGGGATAGGGGTGGGTGCGGTGGGTTCGGAGGGACCTCAAGGAATGCGAGCAAGCACCTGGGACTTCACGGTGTATCGTCCACACTTAGCCTTCCCCTTCCCCTTATCACCGCTAGGCGGTGGGGGTGGGGCAGCTGTCCTCCTGATGCTGACATATCTATTTTTATAGCACAATTACAAATCAGTGTAAAAACAATGAGTAATCGACATTTAACAGTCTAATCTAAGCAAGTATTTTTATAGAACAATAGTTGTCAAGTCTTACATTATATTTCACAAGCAAATATTTAAAATACAATAAAAATAACATAATAGTAAACTTCCTATTCAGACTCGGCATCGTCATCTGATTGTAAGTCCGACTCTTCTTCTTCTTGCACTGAGTCATCACTCTGGATTTCTTCCTCTGATGATGCATGCATTGATGCCTGATTACCAATGACCACTTCTTCCCCTTCATTTGCAGATCCCAACATGCCAGTAATACGCTCGACCTCAATTACTTCATTTACATGTGACGATTCATCCGCCTGAAATGGCGTCTCATCCTCTGCATCATCTATTTCTATGCGACCCCTAGGCTTGGTAGTGACTGCAACACACCAACCTCGTTTGTCTGTTCTCATTGATGGATAAGGGACATAATAAACTTGTTTTGCATTCTGAGCAATTAAAAACGGATCAAACTGTTGATATCTTCTATCCATGCGAATGTCCACAGTTCCATACTTGGGATCCACTTTTGTGCCCGTCCTCGATGGATCAAACCAGTTACAATAAAATAAGACTACTTTTTTAGGATAAGTAGCAGTATTGTATTGTAACTCGTATATGTGTTTTATGACCCCATAAAAATCACCGGTACCTTCACCCTATATGACAACCCCGCTATTAATTGTCTTTTTGCCCACGTTCCATTCATTTGTGTGGAATTTGTACCCATTAACAAAGTATGTATGCCATGATGTAACACAGCTATAGGGCTCATATGCTAAATCTCTCAAGTGTTGATTAGTCACGCTTAACGGTTGTGGATACACATACGAAAAGGTAAGTCATATTAAATAATTACTTTTTTCAAGAGGTAAAATTAAGGTTAATATAGTGTATGCATCGTCATATTACACTTACTTGTTGCTTGAACCATTCAGGAAAATTTTCATGTGTACGAAGCGAGAACCATCTTGTTCACTAAATTGATTAATTTGAAGGAACACACTGACAAATAAAATGTGTACTATGTGTTGAAGGAGAAATTATAATAACATGTGATACATTATTTCAAAAACAGGTCGTTAAGACTTACTCATGGTATGGTTTCACCTTTGTGCAATTTATCAAGACATGTACATGGGCTGATGCATACTCCTCATCGCTTAACCAAGAAGTAAGCTCCTTGCCAAAGATGACGGCCGGGAAGGTTAAATACGGATAGCATATAAGGATACCCTGCATTATCAACATCTACCTCATTCCTAACATGTCTTGGTGCCAACATAAAGTTGTTGAAATAGTGGGAACAGAAATAGGTTGTCTCACGGTGTAAGTAAGACGCACAGATTGATCCTTCCACCCTAGCCTTGTTTTTAACTGATCGTTTAGAGTCGCCCATGAATCTAAGTAATAAAAAACATCGTTGACAAGGCATTATTCAATGGTCGCTAATTATTTAAATGTCAAAATATAATAAAATTACCTTTCAAACGGATACATCCACCTATATTGTACTGGTCCACCAAGCCTCGTTTCATATGCAAGATGGACAGGGAGATGCATTGAGTCAAAAAATTATGGGGGGAAAACCCTCTCCATATTGCACAGAATTATTGGAATGTTTTCTTCCATCTTCATCAGACCATCCGCTCTTAAAGTTGTTGAGCATATATCTTTAAAGAAATGACTGATTTCTGTAAGCGGGTTCGAAACATGCTAGGGCAGCGAGCCGAAAGCAATAGGAAGCAAACACTCCATGAATACATGACAATCATGACTTTTCATCCCATGAAGCCTCCCTGTTCTTATATCAGAACATCGTGCCAAATTAGAGGAATAACCATCAGGGGTCCTAAGGTCTTTTAACCACCGACAAATTGACTTCGCTTCATCGGCGGTTAGAGTGTAACAAGCTTTTGGTTTGACCATTTTTCCATTAGGCTGCGGCTTCAGCTCCAAATCCTTTCGTCTACAATACAGAGATATGTCCATCCTTGCCTTCTCATTGTCCATCGTCTTGCCAAACACATTCATAACCGTGTTACAAATGTTGTCAAAGAAATTCTTCTCAATATGCATCACATCAAGGCTATGTCTTAACAGATTATCCTTCCAATACAATAGTTCCCAAAAAATACTTTGTTTTGTCCAGTTATGCCATTCTCCATACCCCAGTAATTTTGACACACCGGCTTCAGTGACTTTAGGAAGATCCCTAACCCGACCCCATATTTGTTCAGGAGTCAACAAAGGCGGTGAACCTTCCTCTTCTGTCTGATTCTTTTTGAATGATCGGACGTTTCTTTGGAAGGGATGGTCGGGATCTAAGAACCGACGATGAGAATCAAACCAGGAGCTTTTGCCACCATATCTAAGGGTAAAAGCCTTTCCATGTTCAATGCAATACGGGCACGTCAATTTACCATGGGTCCCCCAACCAGAGAGCATGCCATATGCAGGAAAATCATTGATAGTCCATATCAGTGATCCCCCCATCATAAAGTTTCACTTCTTTGAAACGTCATAAGTCAACACACCATCCCACAACTTCTTCAGATCATCGATCAGAGGTTGCAAATATACATCTATCCCAACCTTCGGATTAGATGGTCCCGGTATGAGACAAGTCAGAAACATATATGGTTTTGACATGCATATCTCGGGAAAAAGAATGTAACAATCACTGGCCAACATGAATATGGCGAGGCTGAGGCCTGAATGTATGGGGTAAAACCATCTGAATACAGCCCAAGTCTCACATTCCAAGGATTTGCTGTAAAATCAGGATGAACCCGATCGAAGTGCTTCCAAGCTTCACCATCAGAAGGGTGGCATATGACGCCCGGAATTCTTCTATTTTCATTATGCCACCTCATTTGTTCCACAGTTTACGTTGATGCAAACAGTCTCTGCAGCCTTGGAATTATTGGCAGATAGAACATTGCCTTCGCAGGAACTGGTTTCCTCTTTCTATGGTCACTACTTTGAACGTGGTACCTGGGTGTCTGACAAAATTTACATTCTTCCAACGCACTGTCATTTGTGCCAGACTGACTACCATAATATAGTATGCACCCATTTGGACAACAATCAATCCTCTTAGCCCCCAAGCCTAGTTTCGACACAAACCGCTTTGCATCATAATAACTTTTTGGCAACAACTCTTTGAAGGGTGTCACATCTTGAAGCATTTTACAAAAGAACTCCAAACACTGCTCCGGGACATTCCAATTGGACTTGCAAGCTAGAAGCCTAACACAAATTGATAATTTTGAATCTGACGCCCCTTCAAAAAATGGCTTATTTGTCTCCAACAATAGATTGTAGAATCTCTGTGCCGATTCATTAGGAGGCTCTTCCGTGTCATCGGACTCATCCTCCTCAAAATTCCCATATTGCTCAAGACAATCAACGACCATCATATGCATTGACTGGAGTTGTTCGACATATTCATCGTGGTAGCCACTGCCTGATGCACCCATTTCAAGATCGTCACCACTGACTTCATTCAAATCAATATCTGGCAACTCCTCACCATGATAAGTCCATATCCAATAATTAGGCTTGAACCTACGTCGGTGTAGGTGTAACTTCACGTCATCATCACTCAAAACCGTCATACAGTTGCACTTTGTGCACGGACATCTAACCCCCCCCCCCCCTTCTTCGGCATAATCACAATGTTGCTTTGCTTTCGATATAAACTCATCAACTCTAGCTACAAATGATTGTTTCAGAAGTCGTCTCCCAGACTCGTACCTATCATACACCCAACTACGGTTCGAGGGATAATATACCATCGATCCTTCTGCATATCCAGATAAATTAACGTATTTTTAAATTTGATACTATAACCTCGAATCGCTCCCTTTCCTTCAAAGGTATGGCCCTATCCCATTCAAGGAAAAACTTTTTCACCACTGTATTATACTAGCTACTCATCGCTTCTCATGTCTTATAACTGACAAAATTTCGGCAGCATTTCCTATTGGTTTCCAAGTACACGACTTGACCGCGGTAAGATACCATAATCAAGTATAGACCCGGAGAACAAAAGGAAATGCTTCGACCCGAAATTTCATCAACTATTTAACATATGAGAATCAGCGAGTAATTAGTATATTAGTGGAGAAAAAGTTTCTTCCCAAACTGTCCCAATTGGACAATTCAAGATTCAATAAAATGAGCGATACCATGACCACGAGTACACATGCTCAATAATATTGAACCTTGAACGGGAAACTACGTTTTTCTCAATTACGTATTAATTATAATACCCTAAGATCAAATAAAACTTTAAGTAACACAGACAATTTGCATAAGTTTGATAATAACAGTAAACTGTATAACACATAATTAAGCAACCAACATAAACATATATTTGTCCATAAAAATCGAATAAACAGTTGTCTAACATTTTATTAAATCATTTATTTTTCAATTTAATTTAATTAATAAAACATTTTATTGATTTAGTTAATTGCTTAAATATTTACATTTTAATTATATATTATTATTTAATTGAATTAATAAAACATTTTATTAAATTATATGATTATTTACCTAAATTGTTTAATTGTAATCATTAACTATATGATCATTTTTTGAAGCTGAAATGTTTATTTTTTTTATAATATTGTTTATTTATTATTTGATTGTCAGCGATTAATTTTATTTAATTGAATAAACATTATTTAATTTTAACAATATTATTATTCAAATTTCGAAAGGCACTCCTTGAAGACCAGCGCGGATGATCCAAGTGTGTCCCGCGTACCACATCAACGAGGCGTGGAGTAATCATTTTAAAAGGTGTAAACATTTTACCTAAATTAAGCATTAATTTAAGTTTTGTAAAAAAAAAGTATTGATTTAAGTTTTATATGACATCAAAAGCTAAAGGTGAATTTTACACTACCAATAAGCAGCATTGAATGACACATATTTCTAACCACAATCAAACCCTAAATAAAAATAACAGAATTAAAACAAAACCAACATTTAATTACACTCCAAACCACAAATAGAGAACATGGAAAAACTCCAACACAAATGCGATTAACACACTTAAAAAAAATGAACCAACGAAATATAACACATTTTATCATTGTCCTAACAATTTACAACATCCTAATTAACAACCATACATACAACAATAAATTAATATACAAAAAAAATTTAAAAAAAATTGGAAACTCACCTGAAACAACCACACTGGTGGCCGAAATTTGTCAGGCATGGTGGCTGGTGCTCCAAACTGGTGGTGGTTCTCTGGAGAAGACACAGATTGAGTTACTATAATGCATAAACAGAGAAGCGAGTTGGAGGAGAAGGTGGCTACTTACCTAACCGTGGTGGCGTGCGGTGGGGAAGGTGGCGGCAGTGGCACACGGTTGTGGTCTCGCGCGGGTGGAGAAGAAAGAGGGAAAAGAGAGGGAGAAAGGAAGAAGAAGAGGAAGGGGGAAGGGGCGCACGGTGGTTGGTGGTTTTTGGGTTGCTGGAGAGGAGGTGTGGCCGCAGCTCGGGTCTCCGGTGAGGAGAGGCAGGAGAGTTGGGAGAGATGAGAGAGGAAGGGTTTGCAGAAGTAAGGGGGGAGGGAAAGGTTTTCGGAACATATTAGAAAGTTACCGACCGACTAGGCCGTCAGTAAATGTAGACCGATTCAAATTTCAGACGGATGATTTCAAATTTCAGACGAAAATTCTGTCGGTGAATGAAAAAATTTTATCAAAGGATTACCGACGGAAATTTCCGTCGGTAATGGTTCCCTCCATTTTTTCGTGCCAAGGTTTCCGACGGACATATCGATGGAATGCCTGTCGATAACGGTTCCGACAGTCTTTCCGTCGGAAATGTCTATGACTTTTCAAAATCGGGCTTTCCGACGGCTTTTTTAGTCGGTAAATGCCAAAATTTCCGATGGAAGTCGTGCCGTTGGTAATTGGCCGTCGGTAATTCGCTTCTTTCTTGTAGTGTCATTTGATTTTGTGGCCTTTGAAGATATTCTACATGAAAATGTTCCCGAGGGTTATTTAGTTGGTAACTTTTTAAATTTTTATTGTCTTTCTTTCACCTCCTTACTATGTTTTATTTATTATATTTTTTTTTTTGCAAATATTAATTCTTATGAAAATATTAATTTTTTTTACTTATATTAAATGTTAGATGTGCTTGGAGAAATCTCTTCATTTGAAAAATGTAAGGAATTCCAAAAGAATGACGAAAGTCGAAATACATGAATTTATATCTTACAGATAACAAGTATGTCTTAATTTTGTACTAAATTTTGTGGTTTTCACTAGTGCAATAAATGCTTTTTACGTCAGTTAAAATTGATTTTATACGTCAGAATACTGTCTGACGTAAATACAGCTAACGTTAATAGTTAATATTTTAACGTCAGTTGTGGTAAAGAACTGACGTTAAATATAAAACTATTAACGTCAGTTCTTTAACACAACTGACGTTAATTTTGTTAAAATTAACATCAGTTCTTTAACACAACGGACGTTAATTTTGTTAAAACTAACGTCAGTTGTGGTAAAGAACTGACGTTAAAGGTTTTAATTTTAACGTCAGTTGTAATAAACAACTGACGTTAATAGTGTACTGTATATTTTATAAAATATTATTAACGTCATTTGTTTGATACAACTGACGTTAATAGATTTTTTTTTTAAAATTCAGTTTTAAAATATCACTCCCCTCAGCTATCCCTGCATTCAGTAAATATCCCAAAGAATACGTAATATCACACACATTACAGAATTGCAAAGGAAAAATGAAACAATGGGGGGACTTAAAACCAAAACCCATGTATAAGAAAAACATAACTATCTACAAGTATGTATATATATATATATATATATATATATATATATATATATATAAAATTTAGTCTTCAATGTCTAAAAACAAAACTACCAATCTAAGGATATATATATACATGTTATTAATTAGTTTCTAAAGTCTAACAAAAAAACTATTCATCTAAGTATTGCGGAGGTATCTTGTCAATTCCTTTTTCAGCCGCATACTTGAAGAAGAATTCAGCCAAGCGCATCCTCAAGTCTCTTAACTCATCTTCTTGAATAGGCGAGCGATTGGTCGTTAAATGCCTACACACGTTCAAATAATAACAATAACATCAACGCAAGTCATCTTCAAAACTATAATATATAATTTAACAAGTTGTTTAAATATTACCTTATTCCATCCATCTGTAATAGATGCAGAGACTATGTTCAGCATATGAAGCATCACATAATAGCCGCACGACCACCCGTCAATTTGAAATCGAGACTATCAACAAAATTAATTTCAATGTCAGTTGAATATACATATAAATTAGTAATTATAATATTAATTATTTGATAAACAAACTACCAAACCTTGAGGATGGTCCATTCAGGATTTGCTTTAGCCTTAGAAGTCCTACTTCTCCCGTTGGCGCAACTTATGCTACTTGCCTTCAGCGCGCTATCATAAACAAATAATCATGTCAATTAACAAATTCATATATCATGTGTGTAATAAACTAAAAACAACTGATATTAAAACTTAAATTAAATTTAAGATTAGTTACTTACTTATTTACAGCTTCCACCACCTCCTATGGCGGCTTTTGGTGGAGAGAGCATAAGAATATGACAGTATGCCTAGACGAGTGAAGTACGAACAACTGCCAATGGCTTTTCATACAGTAGGGAGCTAGATATAATTCTTTCTGATTATCTCCCAACAAGTTCCCTAAGTATTTACTCAATGCATGGGCACAAGGAATGACGGATCTAAGAAGCCGTAAACTGATGCAACGCCCTTATCAAGCTGAAAACGATGGAGATACCTAAGATATGAAAAGGTGTGGATGTTAATTACATAATATATATATTGAAATTAAAATAAATTATTAAATGGAAAAATACCAAAAATAAATAAGTTATAAAATTAAAATTAACTGACGTGCACCAGAGACTCAAAACCGTGCTTGGCCATCCGTGGTTATTTCGCAGCGCCTTCTGAGATCTTCACCACATAAGGAAAATATCCTCTGTTGATCTGGACGTGCCACCCATCCATCGTGCTCCAATGGAAATTCAAAAATCTCAAACGCATAATCCTCACCAAGTGAGAACAAACGAGTGACAGGTGACAGCGACACCGACACCGACGTCTACTTGGCCTTCGATTTAGGAAAAATAAAATAGATAAGTTGTTGATAATTAAAAAAAACACAAGTAATTATTTGACTAATTTGGAAATTAATAATGAATACATACCTTTGTTAACATTTCGAGCTCACGTCGTTTGAAGTCCAACTCAAGCTCACGCCTTTTCATTTCCAACTCAAGCTCATGGCATTGGACGTCGAACTCCCGCTCCCTAGATGCCAACTCATCGTCCTCCACATGTGCCCTACTATAACTCTCTTTTGTGCTCACATGTGAAGGGTCGGCATGCCCTGCAGTGTCCTGGGATGAACCAACGGAGGAAAGCTCTCTGGCAAGCGCCTGCTTGAATTCTGGGTTGGATATTAAGCTTTGCATCAGATGTGTTGTAATAGCTGGGTTGGACATGAGGTGCTGAGTAATGTCATCCAAAATTGATGCTTCATCGACCACCCGCTTTCGTGAAGCAGACTTGCCATAATATTCTTTGATGGTCACGTTCCCAGGAACACCGATAACCCGACCAGGATGGTCTTTCTTGCCTAGAGCAGTCATCAAGACGTCCCGCCGTCCAGAAGGGACGAATGAGCCCTGGGAGGATTGTGCTTTAAGATCCATCTACAATGAAAAAAATGAAAAAACGTGCAAGTGAAAAGTGTTAAAAATATCTATACAAATATCAATTGAAATCAAGTTAATTATTTACTTACAATCTTATCTGCCACTTCGCGAGTGGCATCAACTTTAAAAGATCCCGTCTTTGTCATGCGGCCGGCTAACCAGACATCCTCGTGGTCGATGTCTGACGGAGGACTTAATGGTATGCCCTCAGGCACCTCTCCTCTTTCAATCCTAGCAGAGTGCTCTTCCTGCTTCACCTCAGCCTATCCGCCATCATCTCCTCGATCAGAGTCTGGTACCCATCCTGAGACATGGTGTGGCGGTGGACGTTCTTCGCCTGATTCTGCCGACCCTTATCTGTCTTAGCCTATTCAAACAAAAACACATAATTAAATACAGTTAAATGATCTATAATAAGCATACAAAATTAACTTAATCAACCAACCTGAAATTCTCCATCCTATCGACTCCTAGCAAACATATCCCAAGTATGACGATGCTTGAACCCATTCCAACCCTTTGATGCCATTTTCATACATTTATGACGATGATCCTCGTCATTTGGCACAGTCCAAGCTACCTACACATTAAATACATAACAACTGGATGGATTATGACTCGGATAATTATCTAATAATGTAAATCAAATGAATGTAAAGGTAAAATACCGTGATAGCCTCCCAAATATGATCCTTAACGTTCTGTGGAACGTCATTCCAGTGGTTGTAGTTGATGCTTACGTGCTGCTTCACTTGTATAAACACCCACTTATTAAATTCTTTAGCACGGGGTCCCTGGGCATATAGATTAGCATCGAAGGACACCTCAAGCTTCTGTCCATTTTGCCTGTCCTTCTCTATTTTCTTCAACGAGGTGGCTCCTCTACCCTGTTTCCTATGAGCCTGTGATGTCTGTATGGACAAAAAAAAATGATAAAATAGAGGGTTGTAACATTATAAACTTACATTAAAAAGAAGGACTAAAGATAGTATATAACATGTAAACTTACACTAGAATCAGGCGTAGGCGCGATCGGGTCCTGCGTAGCCCCCACAGTGTCCTCCCGTGCATGTGGGCTATCCGACTGATCCATATGTATGCCTATTCAGAAACAATATATATTTATTAACATAGGTTATAACTCAAAATAAATATAGAAGTATAAATAAAAATAAATGTAAACTAAGTTTAAACTACCTATATCAATATCCTTTCGTGATGATCATCACGAGTGGCATGTACATCGTCCACTTGTGTCTCCTCGATTATAGTAGGCATGTTTGTTGAAAAAGAAGGAGTCTCAGGAATATCAAGATTTGAATCTTTATTTTCATCACTACCATTATACATGCTTTTTCCTTGGAGAACCACGGACAACCTTTTGTTAGAAGGATCAATGATGTAGAACACTTGTTTTGCTTGGGAAGCCATTATGAAAGGCTCATTTATATGACCTAACTTGTTGAGGTCTACCAATGTGAACCCCAATTCGTCGGTTTGTACACCACCGTTACTATCAACCCACTTACATTTAAAAACCGGCACCGTAAGCTTAGTGTAATGAGCACCCAAATATCTTCAATATATCCAAAGTAAGGTGTCGGTGCTTGATGAGTGTGATTTCACATCATCTTTGTCTATCATTTTGCATGCATTTTCATGTAGTTTAGGCATATTTTCATTTGATTTTTGGTTATTTTTCCTTTGGAACGGGTAAGGCGGTTTTCGTGTGTTGTTTTGCAGAAATCAAGGGTAAAATGCTCAAGATCAACCATGATGAAGTTTGGATGAAGATGGAGCTTTAAAAGTGCAGAAAATGAGCCAAACAGAGCCCATCACGGCCTAGCCGTGATGCCCATCACGGCCATGATCGAGCAAAACTGAAAAGGAACAAAGTCTGAAGTCAGAGTCTGTCACGACCTAGCCGTGATATCCATCACGGCCGTGATCCAAAACCACCACAAGTCAGAGCACATCACGGCCTAGCCGTGATGAAGATCACGGCCATGAAATGGAGGCTCGCGACGCGAAGGGTAGCTCACCACGCGAGAGACTGAAAATTTCCAGAACTGCTAGAAACAGAGACCGTCACGGCCTGCCCGTGATGGCCATCACGGCCGTGACGCGCATTACTTGGACCTGAAGAAACCGAATTGGATCAGAATTTGAGTTAGATTGGGATTCTAACTTCCCACATCTATAAATAAGGACAAGGCAGAGGCAGAAGGGGATCATCATACACATTTATCATCATCCATAACAACACACATAGAAGGACTCTAGGCATAGATCTCTCTTCTCCTCTCCTCTTCTCTTCTCTGATTTTTGTATTTTTCATTATGTTGTCAACCCAGCTTGTCATCTCCATGGCAAGACTGGAGTAGTAGTTTGTTTCTAGGGATTGGGGCTCTGCCCGAGTTTTGTAAATGTTGTTGATTTGATGTAAAATCGTTATTGATTTCGTTATTGTTTTAGATCTGATTTCTAGTGTGTTAATCTCTCGTAAATTCGGTGACCGCTTATTTGCGTGACGTAGACGTTCTAAGGAGGAACCTAGCGGTGAACTTAGGGTTTCTAGTGTGTTTCACTCGTAAAGTCCGGCGGCCGCTTATCTGCGAGATGCGGATATTCTAAGGAGGAACCTAGCGGTGAACTTAGGTTATTTGCATGACTTAGACATTCTAAGGAGGAACCTAGCGGTGAACTTAGGTGTCGGACCTATAGAAGTCAGACTTGGGACTGAAATCACGAGAGTTAGAAGCTGTCCCTCGAGGAGCAACGAGTTGTCACGGAACGCAAAGGGTCCAATCTGGGATCGACCACCACGAGAGTAGGGGTCGGGTCAATTGGGCACGGCTTTTGTAACCCGAGAGGGAGCTTAAGCTATCAGAGGATAAACTCGCCTTCAAGGCAATTTCGGTAATCAACAAAGGTAAATCAGATTAGCAACATAAACAGCCTCAAAGGTAACCCAAATCCCTAGGAATCCATTTAGATCAAAACCCCAAAAACATTTGTTTTCTATTTTAATTGTTTTCTGCTCATCTATCTTTTAATTTCAAATTCAAAATCCTTTTCACTCAAAACATAAAAATCCTTTTTACAAAGTCCAGATTCACTCGATTTGAGAATTGATTGCGATTCGGGAACACAGTCTCTGTGGGTTCGATATCTTTTATTACTTGACGGCAATCCGGTACACTTGCCGGAATTGTAGAGCGCGGCGCGCAACACACGCGCGACGCACGACCACCAAGTTTTTGGCGCCGTTGCCGGGGACTGTGCCTTTTCGAATCTCAATTCAATTTTTGAATTGATTTTTCTGGACCTTTTATTTTTATTTGTTCATTTAGTTTTTATATCTGAAAAAAATCAAAAATTTCTTTTCCTTCTATTGTATCCATCTCTCTGTGTGTTATATGCAAAGATCTCTAAGTCTTGGGAGTCTTGGTGAAGTTGATCCGGAGATCGAGAGGACCTTCCACAGACGTAGAAGACTACAAAGAGAGGGAGAAAGGTCGATTCCCATTCCACTCATGACGAATCAACCGGATACAATGCCTTTGAAGGACTACGCAGCCCCAAATGCGAGAGGCTTGCGAACTGGGATTGCAAGGCCAGAGATTGAGGCGGAGAACTATACCATACCGCCCATGCTAATTAACATGATTAGGCAACATCAATTCGGAGGATTACCTTCGGAGGACCCGACCGATCACATAGAGACATTCTTAGAGTTCACCGATGCAATCAGGATTAATGGAGCCTCGGTCGATGTTGTGCGTTTGAGACTGTTCCCCTCATCTCTCACTGGAAAGGCGAAGGCCTGGCTTAAGCAAATTCCCGCTAATACCTTGACTACTTGGGACCAACTGGAGCAGGCGTTCTTGGAGAAATTCTTCCCTCCATCCAAGACGGCCTACATAAGAACCCAGATCACCGGCTTCTTCCAGAAAGACGGAGAATCATTGTCGGAAGCTTGGGATCGTTACAAGGGACTGCTGGAGTCTTGCCCGCACCATGGACTCGAGAGGTGGTTAATAGTGCACACCTTCTATAACGGATTGGATTACTCTTCGAAGGTGTCACTTGATTCTGCAGCCGGTGGAGCATTTATGAATAGGCCTCTGACTGAGGCATTCAACATCATCGAGAATGTCGCCACCAACTACCACCAATGGGGATCCGAAAGAGGTAATAACCCGAACAAGATTTCGGGGGGTAAGTTTGAAGTAAGTAGCATTGATCTGATTATGTCTAAATTTGACTCACTAAATAAACGATTAGATAAGATTGAAAGAGCTAATGTGAGTGCAATAGGTGCTACTAACACTATTTGTGAGATTTGTGGAATGCAGGGACATGACATGATGGAATGCCTTCGTGGTATCGCTCATGGATCCGGCGCTTCGGGTGAGCAAGTGAACTCTTGTCACAACTTCTATGACACGAACCCGAAACTGCCCAACTATGCTCCCCCAAATCCCTACAACCAAAGGAAGAACAACCCTTACCTCTCCTACGGTAACTACAGCAACACGCTCAACCATGAGTTCCAAGAGGGCCAAGGTAATAAGAGAGCCGCACCGGGGTATCCTCAGGTTCAAAAATCTAAGCTCGAGTCTCTCATGGAAAACTTTGTTGCCACCCAAACTCAGCAAAATGAGGCAATAAAGGAGCTAGCATCTAAGGTAGACAACTTAGCCGCTCATAGCAAGATGCTAGAAACCCAAATTGCCGAACAAGCCAGCACGTACTCAAGACCTAAGGGTACATTCCCGGGGCAACCCGAAGTAAATCCCATTGAGCATTGCAATGCCATACACTTAAGGGATAATAAGCTTGGAGTGGGGGTAGCTAAAATGGACGAGGAACCGGAGGAGGACCCGAGCGAAAAGGAAGAGCCAGAACCGAAGTATGTCCCTCCACCACCGTACCAACCCCCGATACCTTTCCCACAAAGGTTAGTCAGGAAAAAGCAAGAAGATATAGAAGCTAAAATGCCTCCTAAACTGAAAGACTCAGGTAGTTTCTCTATCTATTGCTCGATCGAACAAGTGCAAATTGACCAAGCCTTATGTGACCTAGGGGCTAGTGCGAGCTTGATACCCCTCACTATCATGGAAAGGTTGGAAAGCAAAGAGTTGAGACCGTTCAAATTCTCCTTACAATTTACGGACGGCTCAACTAGGACTCCTCTAGGCATACTAGAGAACGTTCCTGTAAAGGTAGGGAAATTCTTCATCCCTACCGACTTCCTGGTATTAGACATGAAAGGGAATTCTGAATTCCCCATCATCTTAGGAAGGCCATTTTTGGCAACCGTCGGAGCGGTAATAGATGTAAGGAATGGTAAACTCTCTCTGAATGTAGAGGAAGGTAGGGTAGATTTTCAATTGACTAACTCTTATAACAACCCTCCTTTTGAGAGCCATGTGTGCAGAATTGATGTAACGTCTCCAGCGGTAGAGAAAGAACTTAGCATGGAAGCAACCCCAAAGATATGCATGGTTGAAGATGCACCCAGTGGTGATAAAGTTGGAATTGCTATCCATGTGGAAACAAAACTTCCGCCGGGAGGAAGGAAGACTGGGAAGCTCCGAGAGAAAAGAGCGAAGCGGAAGCATTATTGGCCGTATGAGCAGAATCGGCTTTTTGAAGGAGTTCCTTGGAAGAGAAGTGTTCCGGCACATCTACGCCCAGCAGACCGCGGTTAACTGAAGGAAGTATGGTCAAGCTTAAGACCATAAATAAGCGCTTCTTGGGAGGCAACCCAAGTTTTCTTTCCCTTTTTCCTTTTTGTTTTGATTTAACCTCTTGAATAATTTGAGACGATCAAGAGGCAAAAATATCATTAATAGGTTTGTCTAGTGTTTTCAGGTTGAGAAAGGGAAGAAGAGCAGAGAAAAATAAAGTCAGAATCCATCACGCCCTGCCCGTGATGAGCCTCACGGCCGAGATGAACTAATACAAGAGCACAGAAAGGATCACGGCCTAGCCGTGATACACATCACGGGCGTGATGAGTAGGATGCCAAGATCAGAGAGCATCACGGCCTAGCCGTGATGTAGATCACGGCCGTGACAGGGCAATTCCTGAGGACCAGAAACGATCACGGCCTGCCCGTGATGAGCCTCACGGCCGTGATGAAATTTCCACCCAAGTTTTGACTGGAATGTGAGCCAACACCCGCTACCGACTCGGTAAGTTGTTCCAATTTTTATCCTCTCTCCGACTTGATTATTTACATTGGAGACAATGTAAGTAATCAAGCTTGGGGTAGGGGTATTTATTTTTGCATTTGCATTGTTGCATTCATATTGCATTCACATAGGCATAGATTGGTATGATCACATTCTTTAGATTGCCCCTCACTTAGAATATGCATCCAATTGTAAGAACTTGGTGCCAAATGAATTGAGATAGTGAATTTTCGAACCCAATTTTTCATTATTCTTATGATATGGCTAAAAATAAAAATTCTTGAGATAGTCATTTGATAGTTGATAATTAGCATGTGGTTCCTTAAACTTGTGTTTCTCACTGATTTTTGAACTACTAAATGTAAGATTTTGAGCCAAAAAGGGGTACTCACTAAATCTACCCCATTTCTTGTGATAGAGTGTTTTGATTCCTCTCGGACTGTATTTTCTAGAACTTGAATTGAAACCGTTTCGAAACTTAAAAATTTTTGAAAACACTTTTGAAAATGATTGAGGCACTAGGTATTTTTCCGGCCTCCCGAGCTTTGAATGTTTAAATGCTACCCCTTAGTTGCCCAATTTTGAGCCTAAAAGAAAAAATACTTTTCTTGGTACCTTGAATTACGTTGATAAATAATGCTTGGTATGACACCTTTTAAAGTATTACAAAAAGGGCAAAATGGTAGTTGGAAAAAGTATGGGATGAAAAAAAACGCTAGAAAGTAATTTCTCTTGAGATATAAATCTCCCCTTCTCCAAACAAATAAAATGAAATAAACAAAAGAAAAAAAAATGGAGAAGGGGATGACAAAAGAAAGTGAGAAATGAAAAAAAAAAAAAGAGGTGGAGAAGTGAATCAAAGCCCCTAAAAGGTAGTTTAGAAGGTGTCATGCTTTGCAATGTTTGATAATTTGTTTAGCCTTCTTGAATTTCCCTTCTCTTGATTTTCCCCACCTAACAATTAATCCCATGGCCACATTACAACCAAAGTAAAAGACCTCTTGATTCTTAAGTGTTTTCATTAATAAAGTAGAGATTTGGTTGATAGTCAAGCCTATGGTAAAATACTTTCCTTGAGGAAATGGAGTGAATTGTCATATACCCTAAAACACTTGAGTGAGGTGAGATGAGTGCCCAAATCAGTGAGAATATGAACTTGAAGAACCTAAGCTTCTAATTGGACTTGAACTTGATTATCTCTTAAGTGCTTATTGAATATGCCTATCACTTGGATTTAGTTGCTAGGGTTCTTGGTTCACTATCCATGCTTTGATTGATTTATCTTATGGCCTGAGTAATTGCTTGAGGACAAGCAAAGCTTTAACGGGTTTTGTGTCCTTTGCACTAGAGAAGTGCATTGCTTCGGCCACGATCATAACCCCACTATTTTGCATGATACTCTTGTTATCTTGTTCCTTTGTATAAAAGGAAAAGTTATTTATGTCGTATCCGCTCCAACATATGACGTTGAAGCTAGGCCCACGTGCTAGCCATCTTACGTCATCAGAAGCAGTACTACCATCCTTAAGCATTTCTTCCTTGAACCATAGTAAGAAAGTCTTGTTATGCTTGTTCAACAACCACCTTTCGCTCATTCGAGGGTTTTCTTGATTGACTTTTCTTTTATGTTCAAATAAGAAAGGCTGAACACAATCGATGTTGTTCAATACATACAAATGTGCTTAAAGCACTTCCTCCCGGCCCTTGCTATTAATTCTTAAGCCATGTGTACCCTTACCTTGACATATGATCTCATCATGCCGAGGCTTAGGAACCCCTATAGGATCCGTGTTATGAAGGTAGTACGAACAAAACTCAATAGCTTCTTCTGCAACATACCTTTGAACAATAGATGCTTCTGGACGATGAGGATTCTTCACGTACCCTTTCAAGATCTTCATGTAGCGCTCAACTGGGTACATCCATCTCAGAAAAACCGGCCCACATAATCTAATCTCCCTCACCAAATGAACAATTAAGTGAACCATTATGTCGAAAAAGGAAGGAGGAAAATACATCTCCAAATGGCACAAGATTGTAGCAGCCTCAACTTCCAAGTCATCCAACATACGGGGGTCAACGACTTTGCTACATATAGAATTAAAAAATGAGCACAACCGAGTAATGGAATGTCTCACATTTTTTGGAGCAATACCACGAATAGCAACGGGCAGAAGTTGTTGCATCAACATGTGACAATCATGAGACTTTAAGCCAACCAATTTAAGATCACTAGAGACAAGCCTCTTCATATTTGAAGAGTAACCATGTGGAACTATGATGCCCTGAAGACACCCGCAGAAACTTTGTCTCTTTTTTTTTGACAAAGTATGACATGCTGGCGGCAAATAAGTCCGCTTACCATCCTCAACAACTGGAGCTAACTGCTCTCGTATACCCATAGCAACGAGGTCAAGACGAGCATTCACACCATCCTTTGTCTTGCCCTGAATGTTAAGAAGCATCCCGATCACACTATCACACACATTTTTCTCCACATGCATCACATCAATGCAGTGTCTGACATCAAGCTTGCGCCAGTATGGAAGATCAAAGAATATCGACCTCTTCTTCCATATGTTTTTCTCAGAAGCTTTACCTTTCTCTTTGGACTTGCCGAATATAACATCGATGCCCTTTACCCTTTGATAAACCTGCTCTCCAATTAAGGCCGCCGGCGCTTCTTCTGTCTCTTGGCATCCATTAAAAGCTTTTTTCATCTTACGATATGGGTGATCATGTCTAAGAAATCTCCTATGCCCAAGGTAAACCATCTTCTTTCCATGATGCACCTGAGTGTAGCATGTGCCTTTCTTCACATATAGGGCATGCTTTATGCCCCTTGACACTCGTGCATCCTACAAGTTACCGTATGCTAGAAAGTCGTTGATGGTGCAAAATAACATGGCACGAAGCTTGAAAGTCTCATGAGAATACCCATCAACTACATCAACACCTTCCACCCACAGTGTTTTCAAGTCTTCAATCAAGGGACCTAGATAAACATCCAAGTCATTTCCCGGTTGCTTTGGGCCCGAAATCATCATAGACAACATCATGTATTTGCGTTTCATGCACAACCAAGGGGGCATGTTGTAAATTATCAACAGAACAGCCCATGAACTATGAATACTACTCATGTTACCATAAGGATTCATTCCATCCGTAGCAAGTCCAAGCCTTAGGTTTCTTGGCTCATCGGCGAAATCCGGAAACATAGTATCGATATTCTTCCATTGCATAGAATCAGCAGGATGACGAACTTTTCCATCACGTCTCCTCTCATCATTATGCCATCTAAGATTCTTCACATCTTTCGCATTGGCAAACAATCGCTTGAACCTTGGAATTATTGGAAGATACCACAACACCTTCGCAGGAGGACCCTTTTTTCTCACATCATCAAGATCATCATCATCACCACCACCCTTCACTTTGTATCGTGATAACCCACATTTGGGGCAATCGTGATTGTCTTCATGAACACCAGTGTACAATATGCAATCATTGGGGCATGCGTGTATCTTCTTATACCCATCGGACACAATACCTTCTTGGCCTCATAGTTACGGTCAGGCAATGTGTTGTCCTCCAGAAGCAAGTCTTTCAACACTTCAAGCAATTCCGTGAAGCTTTTATCGGTCCAACCATTTCTCGCCATCACACAAACCAATTTTAGCACCGCCGACAACCGTGTATGAGTAGTACACCCTGGATATAAAGGCTTATCCGCATCACCGCACAACCTATCGTACACATGAGCTCGATGAAAAGATTCTTGTCCAATATCACGGATCATGTCCTCTACTCGATCATCCTCCATATCTACGTCAACATCCTCACTTTGGGATACACTTGCCGTACTACTCAACAACACATCACCATGCCATATCCATCTTGTATAACTCAAGCAAATCCCTTCACAAATCAAATGAGTACGTATATCATTCACCGTACATTTCCTCGTATTCAAACACTTGACACAAGGACAATAGAACATTCCATTACTATTAGGAACATTCATTTGAGCAAATTCTATAAATTCTCCCACCCCCTTCAAATACTCAGCACTAGTGCGCTTACAAACCATCCAACTACGATCCATAACTAGATAGGTTCTGTAGATATACAAAACATATATCCAAGGCGTTTAAAAATTATTTCAAATTTACACCATTTTCAGGTTTCTTAAGACAAAAGAAATAAGCAGATGAAGATAAATTAACAAAACAGAATTCCAATGAGCAATATATTGTTGATGTCACATGCTACAAGCAACTCTAAATTTCTTCCCATTTTGAAATAGGTCATGACGGCAGAAGAAAAACAAGAGAAAACACAAAACCCACGACCAGAAATAGAGACATTCCAAACAACTCAAACTCACAGTTTCAAGTTTCAACTACAGAGACTACAGTTTCAACATACACTCAAAACCAAAAATAAAAAAATGTGCCCTAAAGACTCACCAGAAATAGGTGCTCGCGTGTTGGTGGGGAGGGGACCTCGAGTGGTGGCCAAACGTTTGATGTGGTTACTGAGAGTAGAGGGACAAGGAGAGTTAGTGGGCGGGAAGGGGAAAGAGAGATGTCAATTTATTGCAAAGAATGAGCGGGAAAGACAGAGTTAGGGTTAAGAGTGTACCTCACGGTGGTGGCGAAGAAGCCCTCGCGGTGGTTGCGGTGGAGATGAGCTCGCGATTAGGGTAGAGTGAGACTGAGACTGAGAGTTGAGAGTGAGAGTGAGCGTGATGAAAAGAGAAGAACAGAGACGTACAGAGCGAAGTGAAGAAGGCGCACGGGTGTAAACGTTATAATCAAAAACCAAAAATAAAACAACATTTTACGTCAGTTGTTTGTAACAACTGACATTAAAGGTCATTTATTTAACGTCAGTTGTCTTAAACAACTGACGTTAAAAGTCATTGTTTAACGTCAGCTGTGTTAAACAACTGACGTTAAATATAAATATTTTTTATTTAAAAACACTTTTAACGTCAGTTGTTGAAGACAACTGACGTTAAAAATGTATAGCTTTCTCCAAAAAGATTCATTTCTTTGACTATTGTGCTACTACCTGTGACTACTGTGATACTTACCCATACACATTGCAACTTAATCCTCTTAATCAGCATTAAGTTATGGATCAGTTTTCAAGAAAATCAGGTAGTCTCTCTTCTAGATATAAATAACCATTCTTCTGTATCAGTCTGTATTACACCCCCTTTTTCTTTTCCTCTATATTTCGTGCGTTTTCTATTCCTTCACAATATGGTCATATCATATTTGAGATTTTGTTATTTCTTCCTATACTTAGACTTAAAGGTCTTTGTTTTAATGGTAAAAAAACTTCTGAGGTTGAGTAAATCACATTACATGGATGGTAAGGTTGAGTGAATCACGTAATGTGATTCCCTCACTTTATTTCATCCCAGTCATCCCTTTCACTATGCTTTGGCCGCCATGCATCGAGGAATTCCAGTGAAGGAGGTGATGCAAAGATCCCTTTCACTTTGCTTTCGCTAGTGACTGTGGATTCACACGCGATGCATCATGGAATTCAAGTGAGGGATCAGGAGATGCATCCATTAATTGGAGTTTCTGGGACAGGACTGAGAAGAATAAATGACGTTGAAGCAGAAACTTTTTTATAGGCAATGTTGTAGAAATTTTTTATCTTTTAATCATGTAATTGTAACTTATGAATCGTTTCAATGAGATACGATTTGATTATACATATATAACTTGTTTTATGTTAAGTGTTTAGTTATTTTAATTTGCACAAAAATTTGTTTACTAATTCAAGCTAATTAATGAAGATTAAAAATAAACTTGTTTTAAAAAAAAGTTTAGAAATAAACTGCACTATATATATGGAGTGACCTGCGTTAAGGGTGACAACAAGGCATTTCAGATATGGATATATGATTATTTATGTCACCTATTTATTTAATTGAAGTAAAAATCAAACTTTTAACGTCAGTTGTATAAACAACTGACGTTAAAAATAAATATTTTTTTATTTTAAAAACAATTTTAACGTCAGTTGTTGAAGAGAACTGACGTTAAAAGTGTATAAGTTTTTGCAAAAACATTCATTCCTTTGACTACTGTGCTACTTACCCATGCACCTTGTAACTTAATCCTCTTAATGAGCATTAAGTTAATGGATAAGTTTTCAAGAAAATCAGAGAGTCTCTATTCTCTATATAAATTGTCATTCTTCTGTATCAGTCTGTAAATACACCCTCTTCTTTTCCTCTATATTTCGTGCGTTTTCTATTCCTTCACAATATGGCTCTATCACATTTGAGACTTTTGTTATTTCTTCCTATACCGAGACTTAAAGGTCTTTGTCTTAATGGTCAAAAAACTTCTGATGTTGAGTAAATCACGTAACATGGATGGTAAGGTTGGGTGAATCACGTAATGTGATTCGCTCACCTTATTTCATCCCATTCGTCCCCTTCACTCTGCTTTCGAAGCAAGTGACTGTGGATTCAGATGGAGCATCAAGGAATTCAAGTGAGGGAGGAGATGCATCCATTGGAGTTTCTGAGGACAGGACTGAGAAGAAAATGATGTTGAAGCAGAAACTTTTATATATTTTAGGGCTATGTTGCAAAAATTTTTTATCTTTTAATCATGTAATTGTAACTTATGAATCGCTTCAATGAGATACGATTTGATTATACATATAACTTGTTTTATGTTAAGTGTTTATTTATTTTAATTTGCGTACAAGAATTTGTTTACTAATTCAAGCTAATTAATGAAGATTAAAAATAAACTTGTTTAAAAAAAAGTTTAGAAATAAACTGCACTATATATACAGAGTGACCTGTGTTAAGAGTGACAACAGGGCATTTCAGATAGGGATATATGATTATTTACGTCAGCTATTTATTTAACTGAAGTAAAAAATCACACTTTTAACGTCAATTTTATAAAAAACTGACGTTAAAAATATACATTTTTTATTTTAAAAACACTTTTAACGTCAGTTGTATTAAACAACTGACGTTAAAGGTGTATAAGTTTCTGCAAAAACATTCATTCCTTTGACTAGTGTGCTACTTACCCATGCACCTTGTAACTTAATCCTCTTAATGAGCATTAAGTTTATAGATCAGTTTTCAAGAAAATCAGAATATGGCTCCTATAAATCAATTACTTACCACGCTTAGTAACTTCATCCCCTGCTCCTATAAATAGCTTCCTTCCATCCTTTTATTTTTCTGCTTCACAATATGACTCTGCCATGGAGATTAACTTCATCACTCTTTCTTCCTATTCCTAGACTCAAAGATCTTTGTCTTAATGGTCAAACAACTTCTGAGGTTGTGTAAATCACATAACATGGGTGATAAGGTTGTGTAAATCACATAAAGTGAGTTGCTCACCTTATCATCCTTCAGGAGTATCGGCAGCCAGAGTTCTAAAACCTCAGCTTTGGAAGCAAGTGACTGTTCCAAGACCATTGCTGAAACAGATTGAGTGCACCCTTGCTCAGCCGCTCTGGAAAACTCAGTCGCTCGACGCTCCTCTCTTGCTCACCCGTGAAGGGAACGAAGTCTCAACAAATGTTTAGGATTTTAAACCCTTTCAATGTAACTTTTTATAGGATTTTAAAATTTTGAATGTATCTTGTAATTGTACTATTGATACACTTCATGATGAGATCCGGTTTGGGTTATTAATTCAACTTATAGCATTTTTACTTCGCACATATATTTTAGTTTTCAAAACAGAAACACAAAACATCAAAGCAAGTGAAACTGAAACTTTGAGGAAGGCAATGCGGAAGGGTACATATACTAGCTAAAAAAATTATTAAAATAACCTTTAATGTCTGTTGATGAAAGAACAGACGTTAAAAGTTAAGTGACTCACTTTTAACGTCGGTTCAATAAAGAACTGACGTTAAAATGTTCACTTTTAACGTCAGTTGTTTATTGAACTGACGTTAAAAGTGAGTCACTTAACTTTTAACGTCAGTCCTTACAACAAATGGCGTTAAAATTGAATTAATGAAGTCTGATATTTACAAAACTGTCACCGCCTCCTTTTTAACGTCTAGCTTTTGATTAATGTATATTTTCCACTAGTGTTTTTAAAGAGGTTTTTATTATATATTTACTCATCTTATCAATTTCAGCAACAACAAAGTTAAGTGTACTTTGTTTGGTGATTATGCTGATTCACTCACAAAGACTCTACATGACTCCTCGGAGACCACATTAATTGTTATATTTCAATTAGCAATGATTTCATATACAACAGGTTCATTATCCAACTTTATTTGGTTATATTAAAAAATAATCTACTCACATGATATTATATGTGTTAACAATATAATTAATTTTTTTGTTAATTAGGTGAGGTCAAGCACTCAAGCCCTCAAATTCTTGGAATACCTCCAAATTCTTAATTAATCCAGATGTTCCCGAAGTTGCTGAGTTTAAAAATAGGTACTCGAATTTATCAAACCGTGATTCATGTCTAATGTCTAATTGAGGCTATACACTGATATAATTACTAAACCAATATTTTTACTTTAGATTCCATATTATGCTGTCTTAATTTAATGCATTTACTAATTTTTCATGTGTTTCAAGTTTGAACTTGAATGAAGGAGATTCATCACAGAGATATACACAACATGATATTCACACTCAAACAACAACTACAAATGATACTTTGTCTCCGGAGATGCCTAAACCACTTTCTTATTTGAAACATATCGAGGAAGAGTATTTTATTTCAATATGTTGTTATTATTTTCTATGTTTAATAAATATCAACTAACAAAGTTTAATATTTTTACAGAATGGAGTTTACACTACTCTTGCTACGTGTCTCAAAATTCAAACTCAATTCAATTGGTACTATGATGCATGCTCAATTCATGGATCCAAAATCAAAGTAGAAGATGGCGAAATCACATGCAAAAAATGTAATGGAAGCCCTCCAAAGATTTTGCCAATGTATGCCTTCTTATAATATATTTTCATTTTATATTTATAAATAGAGTTTTTGTAAAATTTACTCTATTTTTCACTTTTGTATGTTAAACAGATTTAATTACCTTTTTTCCATATACTTTTATTTGTTTCAACTTACCAATTGTTAAAATTTTCCCAAATACAATTAAACTTTAATATTATCACAACCTGTAATCCAATTTTTTTTTTTTTATATGTATAGGTACAAGGTCCATGTTGCGGTCAAAGATCAAAATGGAACTACTGCATCCTTTGTGTTGTTTGATAATCATGCCTTTCAAATTATTCAGAAACAGCAAGTGATCTGAAAAAATGTTTGGTTGAAGTAAGTAATCATTATTTTTTAGTAAATACCTTTATCCAAACATAACTATTTAATTTGATTTCATTTTTGGCAGCAAGGTGATGATGATGGAGTTCCCGAGGAGCTTGAGCGTTTAGTGAAAAAGACATATTTTCAAACTTTAAGTCAATGATTTCATCTAAAGCAACCCATCTTCAAGTTTTACTGTCTAGAAGATCATTGATGATGCTGAACTTATCAAATCTTACATGTCTACTATACCAAAGACTAATGTATATTATCAAACTTTATAAATTACTTTTTCTTTCATTACTTTTAACAAATCTTTATATATAATTTTCATTTTTTTAGGAGACAACTTCGGAAGATTATGTTACTAACATTGATTCACAGGTGATCTCCAAAAAGTCTACCATTGACAATGTAAGTAAAAAAAAAAAAAAACATAGCTACATCATCAGGCAACATCTTTTTATACTGTAATGCTAAAATTTAGATTTCTCAATTATGTCAATTAATTAGTATATAATTATGTTTCTTATAATGCAGGATTCTGAATTTGGTGATTCGATGAGTAATATTTCACCAACAACAATCGAAAAGGTTAGTAATGTTCAACCGATAAATATATATTATATAAGGTTTCAATTACAATATATTTTGAACTCTACTTTTTTTTAGTGTGTTCAAGTCTAATTTTTTGTCATTATATAGTTTATGTGTGTTGAACATAATGCATGATTCACATATTATGCCTTTTGAAATGTTCTTTGGATAAATTTTTATGTGAAGATCTATTAGCTCTTAGAGATTTTGAGTGTCAAATATATTATGTAATCCCATTTTTATATGTTGTATATGAGTTGCACACACAATTGTTGCATTTTTTATGCTAAATTTTAAAAGAACATATCTTACTTTTTGTTTGTATTCATATATAGTTTTATGTCCATCATCATATAACCTTAAAGACATTAATTATGGTTTGCAACATACGGCTGCATTTTGAATTGTCTTTATTTATATAGGTTGCACCTAAGTAGTTGCTATTTCATTTGTGTAAATTTGTTAGTTATCATCGTTCCTTCACTTCTATGCCATAATACACTAGCAGTTGTATCCACAGTAGGATTATCCTATATCAATTACATTATTTCTGCACGTCTATTTTTTTTTTGTTGTTGCTTGTGAAAAAATCAATGAAATCAACCACATTCTTCATTTAATAGCTACATTAAAAAAATATTTTACATGTTGTGTATCCTTATTTCACTATTGTTAATTTTCATTGATTGGATTTTTTTTTGTCCCACTTATTTATTTTAGGAATTTCAATCTGGTACTGATGACACTGGTAATGATATTTCAACCTCAAATACTATCACCCAAATTATTTCAACCTCAAATACTGTTACCCCAATGAAGAGGCATGCCTCAACTGATGATGGTGATATTCATTTGGTTGATATGATATCCCTCGGTACTCCTCAAGTAAGGTTATGCCAACGATCAAGAAGGAGAAGTCACTAGTGCAGAAAAGGGATTCCACATCGGTTATTTTTGGCTTTACACATCGGTTTTAAAACTGATGTTGAAACGATCAATGTGGTTTATTGGCACTTTACACATCGGTTTTATAACCGATGTTTATAATATTTTATACAGCGGTTAACTTTTAACCGATGTGGAAAATTAATTTGTCAATTGGTATCCTCACTAGTGCAGAAAAGGGATTCTACATCGGAGTTTACACATCGGTTCCTATTAAACCGATGTGTAAAAGGAGGCGGTGGCATTTTTGAAATTAAAATCAAAGTATTACACATCGGTTGAAGAATAACCGATGTGTAAAACCTTTCCACATCGGTTATTCCTAACCGATGTTTAAAATTAAAATAAAAAAAACTTAAAGTCGGAAATTTTTAACATTTAACATCGGTTTTAATAGAACCGATGTGTAAAACAGTAATTAACCACATCGGTTTCTAATATCCGATGTATAAAACTAAAAAAAAAAAATAGAAATTAAAATTTTATTTTTAAACATCGGTTTTGTTATTAACCGATGTGTGAAAGTTTACCACATCGGTTCTATATTAACCGATGTGTATTATTACTTCCTCCCTTTTCATTTGGCGCTGAGAATTCATCTGAGCTCTCTCCCTCCCAAGTCTCATTCTTCTTTTCCCTTGCCCTAAGCATCAAATAACTGCTATCAGTCTCCAACTCTCCCTTTCCCTTTTGTTGACCGCTCTCCACCGCTCTCCACCGCTCTCCACTGCTCTCCACCGCTCTCCGTCGCTCTGCATTGTCTCTCCACAGCTCTCCACAGCTGACCCTCTCAACATCGAACAAAGGTAAGCTCCTGTCTCTCTTCCTTTCCAAACTTCCCTTCTCATTCTTCTCTTATTGTTTGTCATTTTCTCTAAAACTCAGCCCTCTCCTCTTCACAAGAACCACCAAGGAAGCCACCACCGTCCTCTCCTCCGGCGCCCTCGTGAGTGAACAAAAACCTCTGCCTTCTCTCTGTTTTGGTAAAAAAACCCCTTCTCTTATCTTTTTTTTTCTTTCTTTATTCTTCTCTCGTGACCTATTTTTTTGTTGGTTGTTTAGGGTTTTGGTTGTAAGTGCTGAGGAAAAGAAGCATTGAGTTTAAGGTTTTGGTTCTCTGTGACCCATTCCTTTTTTTTTTTGGTATGCTTTCACTGTTAGACCGTAATCCCATGCTCCATGCTCCATGCTCCTTTTTTTTTCTGCATTTTGCCCGTGAATGTTAAGTTTGACGAACAATGGACTTTTGCATTTGCCTTCTAATTTAGAATTGATGAGCTTAACGATGCATTTAGCTACATTGGTTGGTCTTGAGTTTTTGGTTGGTCTTGGTTAGCTACATCTTCAAGACATGGAATACATATCATAGCCCAAAACTTCTGTTTGATGCTTTGTAGTGCCTTCTATTAATGCCCATTTTCCTTAGAACTGTTGGACATCTTCTAGTTGCTTCCACACACATCACCTTTATTTTAAATTTATGATTTTATACCTTTTTTACTAAGAAATATTGCTTTTCTTTTCCTATTTCAATATGTATTCCGTGTTGATGAAAAGCTACAGAGATCTGATTGGATTCTTGGTGCCTCGCAAAGTAGACTTTTGCAACACCCTTTTCTTTTGGCACGGGGTTCCTGGAATTTTGACTATTTTATATTTTGAGTTTAACCATGAGTTCCGAGTTCTTACTATTTTTAGTGTAAACTTTGTAAGCCATAGTTTTGGTGATCCTCTTGAGGAACTTTGTGATTAGACATGAGTTCAAGAATCTCTCCAAACCCTCTAAGAACCTCTTATTCTCTTTTCACTTGTTTTCAAATTTTGCTTCAAAATATATTTTTGTTTGTTTGTTTGTTTTTATTTGTTAGGTTTTCTCTTTGTACATGGAGCAGCTTGTTACAGTTTCTTTAACATTTAGACATATTTTGGTACTTATGTACAGCATGGTATAACTCTACTTTGTTTTACTATTATAATATAATTATAATTTACTATCCGGTGGCACCATTGATAAAGCTATAGAAGGATAAGGGATACTATGAATGTTGTTTCTTGTTGATATATCCTTTGATTCATATGGAGTGTCGATTAATGATATCAGGCCCGGTTGGATTTATCGTTTTCATGAGGTTAATCTTTGTCATGTTTTGTGATAGATCAATTTAAGTAAAGGCTATGAGGATTGTCCACAAAAGCGATCGATTTCTTTTTAAAACTTTAAAGGATGTTTTGTTGGTCTTTCCTGTTACGTTCATCACATAAATGTTTTCTTTCTCATAGCCGATGACAACCTCATGTCAAAGAGGACTGAATGCAACATGACTAATTGCATAATCTTTCTGAAATTGAAACAAGAAACAAGAGAATCAAACGAGTAGTAGTACACTCACACCTTTAGACGTAATAGAATTCCCAATATAAAAAAGCAATGAACTAACCTTAGATCTTGTTTTTACCCTTTTCCTCTCTCGTGTTTTGGTAAGTGACTTTACAAAGACCTTATAGTGTCTCATCAATTTTATGGTTTTCATTAGAATTCTTAGATGTTCATTTTGTGCAGGGGTGATCTACACTTCATTGCATAGTGCTACCGCCCGCTTTGTTCACTTCTCTGCTGTCTTTGCATAATAACAACTATGCGTGTCTCGTCTCTCTAAGGTACGTTTTGGCTGAAAAGCTTTCATTGGAGTTTTAATGTATTTTCTTGAAAATTTATTTGATTCGATAATATGCCCTCAATAATTAGTAAAGCCTTAGTTTCCCGTTTGAGATGCAATACTAATGAGCGTACGTGTACGTGTACGTGCTTAATGTACCGCTCATTGTGTTGGATCTTGAATTGTCCAAAGTTGGACAGTTTAGGAAAAAACTTTTTCTTAATTCAGTTATAATAGTTATTCATTGATTCTAATGTTATATACTTGATGAAAGTTCGGATTGATACATTTCCTTTCGTTCTCCGGGTGCATACTTTATCGTGGTGGATGTCATCGCGTTCAAGTAGTGTACGTCGGAGACCGCGGGGAAATGCTGCCGAAATTTTGTCGAGTATGAGCATGAGAGTTAAGGACTAACTGTTAACCGAATGTTGAAAAAGTTTCTTCTCGAATGGGATAGGGCCATACCCTGTCATAAGAAGTGGTTGATGAATGTGTTGGACTAAGTACGAAGGTATTGGTTTAGTCATGGATCGCGGTTGGATGAATGCTAGACGGACAAGTGATGAGTATGAGAATGGAGTGGAAGATTTTCTACAGTTTGCAAAAACAAATGCTCCTGATAGTGGTAACGGAAGGTTTTATTGTCCTTGTGTTAACTGTTTGAATGAAAGACGACTAGAAGCTGAGGAGATACGTGATCATCTTATTTGTGAGGGGATTTGCAAGAGTTATACATCATGGATATGCCATGGTGAATCGTTAGACAGGCCGAGGGTGTCGGATAGAGAGGAAGTTGATGACGTGGAAATGGACGATGGACTAGAGGACATGATCCGTGATGTTGGGCAAGAGTCTTTTCGGCGCGCACATGTGTATGATACTTTGTGCAGTGATGCGCAAGTGGCTTTGTATCCGGGGTGCACTAATTTCACACGGTTGTCAGCGGTGTTAAGATTGTTCAATGTGAAGGCGAGAAATGGGTGGAGCGATAAAAGCTTTACCGAATTGCTTGAGTTGTTGAAAGAAATGCTTCCAGAAGGCAACACATTGCCATCTCGAAACTATGAGGCGAAGAAGATATTGTGTCCGATGGGTATGGAGTATAAGAAAATACACGCTTGCCCCAATGATTGCATATTGTACAGGAAAGAGTTTGAAGAGATGCACGAGTGCCCTGTGTGTGGGGTATCACGCTACAAAGTGAAGGATGGTGATTCTAGTTGTGATGTGGTCACCAAAGGTCCTCCTGCGAAGGTGTTATGGTATCTTCCCGTGATTCCGCGGTTCAAGCGATTGTTTGCTAATGTAAATGATGCAAAGAACATTAGATGGCATGCAGATGAGAGGAAGTGTGATGGACAGCTTCGCCATCCGGCCGATTCTTTGCAATGGAAGAGAATTGATAGTTTGTTTCCGAATTTCGGCAATGAGCCCAGAAACCTCAGACTTGGACTTGCTACCGATGGAATGAATCCATATGGAAACTTAAGTAGTATTCATAGTTCATGGCCTGTTCTCCTTGTAATTTACAACCTGTCTCCTTGGTTGTGCATGGAGCGCAAATACATTATGTTAAGTATGATGATTTCGGGTCCTAAACAGCCAGGAAATGATATTGATGTTTATCTGAGTCCCTTGATTGAAGACTTGAGAATGATGTGGGATGAAGGCGTTGATGTGATCGACGGGTATTGCCGTGAGACATTCAGATTGCGTGCCATGTTATTTTGCACCATCAATGACTTTCCAACATACGGGAACCTGTGTGGGTATAGTGTTAAGGGGCATAAAGAATGTCCAATATGTGAAGAAGGCACATGTTACCATCAACTGCAACATGGAAGGAAGACAGTCTACCTTGGGCATCGGAGATTTCTCCGACGTAATCATCCTTATCGTAGATTGAGGAAAGCTTTCAATGGACTTCCGGAGAATGAAATTGCTCCGGTGGCCTTGACTGGAGAGCAAGTTTATGAAAGGGTGAACAACACTAATGTTATCTATGGGAAGACCCAGAAGAAGGCTACAGAGAAGAAAATATGGAAGAAGAGGTCGATCTTCTTTGATCTTCCATACTGGTGCAAGCTTGATGTAAGACATTGTATTGATGTGATGCATGTAGAGAAAAATGTGTGTGACAGTTTAATCGGAACGCTTCTCAACATTCAAGGCAAGACAAAGGATGGTGTGAATGCTCGTATGGATCTAGTTGCGATGGGTATACGAGAGCAGTTAGCTCCACTTAAAGTGGGGGATAAGAAGACTTATTTGCCCCCAGCATGTCATACTTTATCAAAAAAAGAGAAAAGAAGTTTCTGTGAATGTCTACGGGGAGTCAAAGTGCCACAGGGTTACTCTTCAAATATCAGAAGACTTGTCTCATTGAAAGATCTCAAATTAGTTGGCTTAAAGTCTCATGATTGTCATGTCTTGATGCAACAACTACTACCGGTGGCCATTCGTGACATATTGCCTAAAAAAGTCAGACATGCCATTACTAGGTTATGCTTATTCTTCAATGCTATATGTAGCAAGGTCATTGACACTAAAAATTTGGATGAGTTGGAAAATGAGGCAGCCATTGTATTGTGCCAATTGGAGATGTATTTTCCACCCTCATTTTTTGACATCATGGTTCATTTGATTGTTCATCTAGTGAGGGAGATTAGATTGTGCGGTCCCGTTTATTTAAGGTGGATGTACACGTTAGATCGATACATGAAGATCCTGAAAGGATATATGAAAAATCCACACCGTCCCGAAGCATCTATTGTTGAAAGGTATGTTGCAGAAGAAGCTATTGAGTTTTGTACAGACTACATGTCAGAAGCGGAACCTGTAGGGCTTCCGAAGTCTCGTCACGAAGGAAGATATGATGGTAAGGGTACACGAGGTATCACTGTTAAGAGCATGGATCGGGAGGAAGTGCTTCAAGCACATTTGTATATATTGAATAACACTGATGAGGTTGAACCATACTTATGTGAGCATAAAAGCATCATCAATGAAACTTACCCTAGAATGAATGAAAAATGGTGTTTGAACAAGCATAACAAGACTTTCTTGAACTGGTTTAAAGAAAAAATTGCAAAGGATGGTACTGCTTCTGCTACATTAAAATGGCTAGCACAGGGGCCTAACTTTGATGTCATATGCTGGAGTGGGTACGATATCAATAAGTTTTCCTTCTATACAAAGTCCCAGGATGACAAAAGTACTATGCAAAACAGTGGGGTTATGGTCGTCGCTGAGTCCATGCATTTCTCTAGTTCGAAAGATAAAAACCCTGTTATGGCATCAGTTTCATACTTTGGAATCATTGAAGAGATATGGGAGGTTGATTACACGAAGTTTAGAGTACCTGCTTTTAAATGTCAGTGGGTCGACAGTAACAATGGTGTGCAAACCGATGAGTTAGGATTCAAATTGGTGGACCTTAGTAAGGTAGGTAATAAAGAGGAACATTTCATCATGGCATCCCAAGCAAAACAAGTGTTTTATATCCGTGATCCTTCTAACAAAAGGTGGTCAGTGGTTCTCCAGGGAAAAAACATGTATAACGGTAGTGAGGGAAATCACGATTCAACTCTTGATATTTCTGATACTCCTTCTTTCTCAACACGAGTGCCTAATTTCAATGAGGAAAATGAAGTGGATGATGTACATGCTACTCGTAATGATCACCAAGAAGGGTTATGGGAGAACTTTACTAATTGACCACAAAGTAAGTTTAGTTTGATATTACCATCAAGTTTGGCATATTATATGTTTACGTTGATATTTATAAGTTATGTTTATGTACGTTGATCGATATTTATAAGTTATGTTTGATATTTATCCTGACATACTAACAAGTTTTTTTTTTTGTTTTGTGTTTAAACAGGTATACATGGCTGATCATGAGGATACACCTCCTTCATGCAGCGGGTCAGAGACCCCGTCTACCGGTAGAAAGGGTAGACGTGCCACACGGATGAGGCATTTGACTGCCAACCGTCGGTCAAATCAGAGGATAAGAGTAGATTTTGATGATAACCTCAAACCTATTGGGCCAATGGAAGATCAGTTTACCAGTTTTGTGGCGACCCTTGCTAGGAACAGGCCTAGTATACTCATTGATAGGTGGAGAGATGTACCGGCGGACGTGAAGGAGCAGATATGGGAGAGTATTCTGGTATTTATACTTCTACGTCCTGTGTTTGTCTGTATCTACTTTATTTTTATCTTAATAATATCATACAGTAATTCGTTGATTCTTTTGGTCTTAATGTAGTTGACATTTGACATACCGGATACATACGCTATGAAGAAGCGTTTGCTGAAGTATGCTGGAGAGTGTTGGAGGGGTTTTAAGGCCGACCTGGGCGGATACTATATATTCGGTCCAAAAAGTAAAAAGAACCCACTTGAGGTGTATCCGTTTCTTGACAAGGCGACGTGGGATCGCTTTGTTCAGAGCCGACGTGATCCCAGCTTTCAGGTTAACTTATTTGATTTGTCTCTAAATTTGTGTAATTGCATTAATTTCATTTACTTATGTAATTTAATTGTCTTTTATTTATAACAGGAGAAGAGGAAAAAGGGAGGGAGAAACCAAAGCAAGAATGTCTACCCCCATGTCATGTCTCGTGGGGGATATAAAAAGCTTGTTAAGAAAATGGTTGAAGAGGAAAAAGAAAGCACGTCGACGAGGCAGCATCTCAAAGGGCGGATCCTAATGCTGAAAATATTCCGGAGGTTGTTGATCCACCTCCACCCCCACGCCATCGTTCATGGAAGAGGGGCCGACAAAGAAAAACGGGACAATATACATCCGAGGAGGCCCGCCAAGTAGCCGAGAGGATTGTAAGTATAGTTTGTTGTAATTGTCATTTTAAGATTGTTACCGAATTGTAATGTGACCTGATATTTTTATGTGATAGGATGCCTTGGATGATCAGCTAACCCAAGGAACCTTTGTTCCTAGAGGACGCAATGATATCTTATCTACCGCCATCGTAAAACTGACCCACCCGGGCCGTGTCATTGGTGTTGGATGGGGAGTCGGCATTCGCCAATACCAAGGTTCATCTTCACACCAATGCCACAGGGATTCAGTTGCAGATAGAGCACAACTAAAACAGGAGATTGCAGCTGAGTTTCGACAGGAGATGGCCGAGCGGTTTGCCCAAGCAGGTGGCAATATTTACTTTTTTGTCCCGAGAGATGACAGCCGGTGTCCAACCCTCTCGTCCAACCTCCTCGTCCATGTGAGCACTAAGGGCTCATGTGATCCTCCTCATCATCCCGAAAATGATGATGATGGTGATCTTCTTAGCTGGCTGCTCGATGATGATGATGATGATGATGATGATGATGATGGCGACCCGATAGGTGTGAGTCGTATGTTGATGATCATCATCATCATCGCCGCTAAGTGGCATTGGGTAGGGCATATAATAAGTTAGGTAATACCATACACCATCGGTTATTACCGGATGATCATCCGAGGGTGTCTGTTGAGATTATTCGAGATGCTGATGCTCGAGTCCCCGTGCCCACCGAGGAGGTTCAAACAGTGGGTCGAGGCCCCTGTAACTTCATCCTCCGGCCAAGAAGACTGGTCGGCTTTCTTGTTGCATCTGAGGTATTCGGTTAGTTGTGTTTTTCTATATTCATAGTTGAAATATATTTATTATTGTTTAAAGATAAGGCTATATTTGTATTTGTTATAGGATGTTGGAAATGATATAGTGCCTAAAAGGTCGGATCTAGGAAGACCAGAGATGTCTGCTCCTGTCAAGGTATTCATTTGACCATTTAGTTAATAACGAATTAAATAACTTAATTATCCGTGATTACTAATATATATCTATGTTGTTTAGGGGATCGACAAAGGGGCATCTGGCCATGGTGATGTTTTCAAAGATCTTGTTATACAGGTTGTCACCATGGAGGATGATGCAGCCTTGGTAACGTTGGAACATGATGCCAGCCCTGGTGAACTGTATATACCAAAGAAAGAACTTATGGAGATGGCACTCAATAAAGAAATGGCCAATTCTGCACACATATCGTTTTGGTGCACGTAAGTACATTTTATTTATAAGTTAAGTACGTAATTAATTTTTAAATACAATGATAATTAACATGTTTTTCCAATATATTAGGTATCTGCATCGTATGTTAGTCGATCAGGGTAACCTCGCCCTTTATGGATTCATTGACCCCATGTTCATTCAGGGTGATGTTCTCGTAGCATCGGAAGACCCGGTCACTACCATACGTGATATACTTGCCCGAGACGATCATCAATTCTATCTTGCGCCTTATCTCAATAAGTAAGTACCGGTTATTTAAGTATAACTATATATGACTTAGTCACTAACTGCTTCGCAAATTTACAGCCGGCATTGGCAACTGTTGCTCTTGTACCCAAGAATGAACGTCGTGGTCTTCTTACGCTCATTGGGAAATAAGCCGTGAATGAACTGAAGACGATCATCAAACGTAAGCGTTAAAATACTTTATAATCGTAATGCAGTTGTTTTAATTATCTCAAATCTATTATATATACTTTAATTAATGTTTTTGTCATGATAGGTCTATTAATGCATCCCACATGCAGCGTGGTGAAAGGCGTGCTCGGGCTTCGGATGGATTATTCCCAGCGTAAGATATTTATTAGTTCAAATGCATCAAATGCAGTGGGTACAATAATTGATTTCTATTTTATTTAATTCCTCATATTCTAATTGGGTTTCATTTGTACGTAGTCACGTATACAACGTGGGTCATGGGAATGTGGCTACTATGTGATGCAGTGGATGTTGGAAATTATCTCGTCCGGGATCACTGAAAGATGGAGTGAGGTAAATGTTAATTGACACAATTAGAAGTAATAGTATAGATTCGTTATATGTTTTATGTTAGTTTATTACTTAAAAGATATAATCTTTTGTCCAATTAAACTTGCAGATATTCAACAATCCAACTCCATTGTCTCATTCTGACATCAACATCATAAAGAGGCGTTGGGCAACTTTCTTTCTTGAAGTGTACCACCCATAGTTTGTATATATGTAGTTAGTTTAAAAACTTATCATATACTAGCTATAGTGTACCTTTGACTGATGATATGTATTAGCTATAATTTAAAAACTTATCATATTGAATGAAGTATGTTTTGCTTTTGAATGATTGTGTCAAAACTGGTTTGGTGTTCTGTTGTTGTTTCTTGTTTGATCAGTGTAATCTTTGGTTTGTTTATTGATCTGCAACCTGTGTCTCTGTCATTGGCATAAAATGATTCTTAATAATGTTTGATTCACTAAGGTAGTTCTCATGCTTCTTTGCTGGCTGGAAATTTTGAGATTATACATTAAATTGAACAGATTTTTAGCACTTCAATTCTGAGTATGGAGGAGCTGAGTCACTCTTGGTCATTCCTTTCATTTATACCTCTTCTTTTATGCAATCATTTAGTTCTACCAACTGAAATGCTTTTTGTTGTAAGAGCTAATCAGCGGTTTTGTTAATGCCCAGATGATGAGTGTAGAAGGGGGGTTTGAAAAAAATTTGTATAGACTTGTAATTTGGAAAATTTTGTACAGACTTGTAATTGTTTACTGCACTTGGAGCTTGAAGCATTTGATACATTTTTAACCAATATTTTTAGTGAAACAGGGAAAGGAATGATTGAAATGTAAATAACGATTAAAAAAATGAGATTTTACACATCGGTTCTCAATAACCGATGTGTATATTTAACTTTCTACATCGGTTTTCCATAAAACCGATGTGTAAATTTAACTTTACACATCGGTTCTTTAAAAAACCGATGTAGAAAGTCAAATTTACACATCGGTTTAAAGAAAAACCGATGTAGAAAGTTAAATTTATAATCGCT